>CM017561.1:8001530-8601530 GCA_007844125.1 Sinonovacula constricta
CTGAAGTGTTTTTGTCAATCGTGTTTCCATTTTTCGTGTGTCTCTCCGTCGTGTGCACCCTTTCCGGGTGTCTGTCTTGTCGTTGGTGTAACGGGGTTGATGTAGAAGAAAAATAATATGCTTATTTATACATTTTTTCTTTACTCAAGACATAAAACTGTCTATGTGTTTTCACTTTGTAAAAATACGTTTAAACCTGTTTAAATTGTCTGTGTAGAATAATAAGCTAGTAATGCAAAAAGTAATGGTGAGTAGTGTCATCGCCTGAAAATTGCAGTGTTTGAATGCGTCCGGGTCTGATCAAATTGTGAATTTTCGCGTCGTTAAATCAGGCAAACTGTACTGAATTATTCACGACATCAAACAAACTTATATTTACAACAAATGCTTCTTTGTTTATGTGTAGAATGTGTAAAACCTTTAAAATTTCCATTACCCAAGAAAAAAATGCTCCGTATACATTATTTCACCTAAGTATGCTTAGTTGGCGTACTTTATATTCTTTTTTTCTTGTTTGATAAAATTAATATTTGATTACATAAAGTATTGAATGTATAATTATAAATGTTTTAAATGTTAGCATATAACTGTAAATTAAAAATTGTTTGTTGTTTTGTTGATTTCAGTAAAGGTTTAAGGTGACTTATAGGAAGTGGGAGGGAGTGGTGGGGCTGGGCAATTTTGTTAACATAAGAGGTAAAAAATCTCCATAAACACTGAAAATATGTTTTAAGGAGTATTTTTTGGTTTGTTTTTGTACTTGCTTTATAGAAACAAATGACATATCAAATAACTATCATTATATGTATTTAGAAATATATAATCATACCAGTCATTAGTGCAAGAAGTCTCAATTGGTATTGACCTAGAAACTACCAAAACAAACTCTTTTTGACAAGTAACACAGTGGCTGACCATTTTTTTTGCATTTTTCAAAAAGTTTTTTTTTATTTATTTAAGTCAGTTTGCATCCATCAAAGGAAACTACTAAATTACATGTAAAGTGAAGTAATTTTCTGCTAAGGAACAAAATGTTGCATAATTCTGACAATTAATTTGAGAAATTAGGTGAATGCCGAAACGGCTTTTGGTCGCCATATTGGATGTTTTCTGTCCGCATTGTGACCACTTCTCCTCGCGTGTTTAATAAATGTTTAAAAATGACTATACTTAGTTCAAGTAACGTGCCTTCTGTGGTATAATATTTAGACCACCTTAGTTTACAAAAGACGTCATGATGTATTGACCTTGTTTTTAACTTGATATTTGACAGAAATAAAAATTTCATCAGTTTCACTTTCGTCTTCAATCAGTAATACATTAAAAGGTTAATCAAATATTTATATCAGATTAATTTTAGAAGAAGTATTTAGCTTTATCTTGCTTTGATTTGCCTTTTGCCACATCATAAAACACAATCTTACTCAGCATTAACGTCCGATGCCACTGTCACATAATGCGATTTTAAGTATTAACTTAAGAAGGACTTTATACATCGATCGTTTGTTTGTTTTCATTTGCTCCTTTACATAAAGTAGAGGAATAACATTTTATAACATTATTTTTTATATTTGTATCAGAGTTTTAGAAGATGCGATACTTCTAAAGAATGTATTAGATCGATTAATAACAATTGACAATTTCAATTGTTGGATGCAACCGGTTCAAATGCTAAAAATTGGTACTAACAGTAAATTGCTCTACAGCGGTATGTGAAACCTGAAATGACAATTAAATTTAAAAAGAACAGACATATAAGACAATTTGAAAGACAAGTTGGAAAGGGCACGTTTCGTAAGTGTGAAAACTTTTTTCTCAATTATATATCTTTTAAACATAATAGTACGAATATATGTGAGATGATAAAATGAAAACCTACCTTTATCCAAACATACACCAAGATCATCACCCACACACCCTTATATCATGACCAACGTTAATATTAATCTTTTCATCAGATATAAATGATAAAAATCTTACCTAGAGATTTTTGTCTTCAGACAATACACTTCATATATAAAATGTCCAAGAAAGTGTTTTCAATGTTTTTTGTTTCGTTTCACAATCTCTGCATGTAGGGCCATTAAGTAAAACGGTAGTTACTGCGACGTTCGTCTACATTGTAAAGATCGATATCTTATTCACAAGCTTTACGGTGGAAATCCCCACTGTATTACCACATGAATCATATGTTGGAAATCTAATATTTGGGGGGGGGGGGGGGGGGGGGGTATATGTGACATTCATCGCTTTAATAAATGCGAACATTTGAATAAACAGTTGAATAGTATGACATTAATATCTGTCATTGCAAACAGGTATTTCTTTCGGAGCCACGCTGCAGAGTTAGATATTTTAAACTAAGACAACCACGTTAACACTTACATTTCCATAACTTTATATTGACAATCAGCTTCATCTGCTCTAATGGCGATATATATTTTAGTAGATATCACTACCTTTCTGTTTTGGACTTAGAAAGAACAAACATTGTTTGACGCCATTGTTACGTCTCGCGATTTCAATTCTCAACTTCAAAATTACTTTAAACTTTCATGTTTTGTTTGTTTTTTGTCTTTTACAATAAATGGTGGAATACAATTTAGTAATAGCACTTACTTATCTTGGCTACCGAGGCTTGGGAGATGCAATAATCTTAAATTACCAGTCAGACGGATTTACATGTATATTAATAAACAATTTCAGGAGCCATGTACAGCCGATTCGAATGCTAAAATGTGTTATATTTCTCTACTGTGGTATGTGAAACGTGAAATGACGAATACCATTAAACAAAACAGACTTAAAAGTCAATCTGGCTAAAAAAGACACTTTTTTGTAATTGTAAAGGGTCCTATCAAAATACGTTTTGAGTACGTATTCAGTTGTGAACGGGTACGTTTACCGGACAGGTTCATAAAAGGGGGAAAATGTTGTTTATCGTAGATCATCATGCTTCATATTTATTTCAATAATAGATCCTATTTCAAAGATAAGAAACAGTTGGTCAGATAATATTGAGTTTCTAGTCAAACGCTGCTTCTCAAATTGATATCTTATTAACAATAAGAGTATAAATCTGTTAGATTACAAAACTCATACTATTTCCCAATAATACTAAGAAGCTTGAATCTAAATGTTTCCATCAGATATAAATTAAAAGATTAAATCTTACCTTGAGATTGTGTTCTCAAACAACACACTTCATTTGCAAACAAAATGTCCAAAGAAAGAGTTCTCAATACAGGTTAATTTTGTTTTGTGTCACATTCTCCGCAGGTAAGGTATTGAATAGAGCTAACCCGGTCATAAAATGATATGCCTCTATGATGAGTGTATGACGAAAATCTCGGTGGGTTTTACCTTTAACGGTGAGATGAGTGTGCGGTATTTCCGTTAAGGTATGGAAACATGGACTGTGACCTTTCTGGTGTCAAACTGTCATCACAGTGGGATGTTAATAGGTTGAGAAAAGGCAGTGGGGTGGGTTTGGTCTAGCCGAATGGACACGACCTCAGGCTACAGTGGTATCGGAAAAGGAGTGGAAATTAAAGCTTTATTGACCAATGGCAGTGCAATTAGCCCATGTACACTGAATATGACTAATTGTTTAACGACCTCATTCCCTATGACACATCTGTTTCTAACAAACTAATCATGTGCCCGACTGTCATCTTACAGCACGGTGGAGGAGGAGTCTTAAAAAAAGAAGGCAATGCTCTATATCTTTAAGGGCGAGCCTATACAATCTAGTGGGTTTGTTAAAGCTGATATAGGACTATTGTACAATAAAGCTTTTTCTGATAATATGCGTATTGAAGGTGGAAAATAAGCATATAATATAACAGTAAGTGCTCACGGACTAGTATTAATGTGTTATCGATGTTATTTTTAAAATGCTACAGGAAATTAAGTAATAAAACAAAGACAAACAAGGTAAATCAAACGTCTACTTGACGTTTAATCATGTGTTCCCTAAAACTGGCCAATCAAACATAAACGATTAATGACTCCCATTTCATTTGTATACACCGGGAAAGGGTTGATGGACATGCAAGGGTCCATCGAACATGCATAACAAATTGATCTACTGAACACATAATGAAAGACACACGAAGTACATTGCCATTACAAATGTTGTTAATGACATGTAAGATAACACCACCAGGACATTATAACTTTATTTAACAAAGAAATTTGAAAAAAATATATAATCTGATAAAAATTATACATTGAACATGTGAGTGATTAAAGGTATCCTTAACGTTGTCTAGTGGGTTTTGAGTGTACGATTGCCGGAGGCAATAATTTTGAGATCTAAAGGCTAGTTTCAGTTGTCTATATTAGACTTGTCTGCCATTGTTTGTATCTGCCACTGTCTGTCTACTGGGATAACTAGAGTTCATTTGCACTTTTGTAAAATTACGCAATGAAGTGCATATAGAAGAGAAGCATTTCAACATGCAAACTTTTATTTTAACTCGTTACTACTGTTTACATACTTAAATACAATTGGTTGTGCGGATATCCAGTGGACCAAGCAATATGAAAGCCCAAAATTTGGTTCGTTAATCTGTTTATGATCGTCTAATTTTAAGGTGAGGGAAATCTCCAAATGCGTAAAAATGTGGTACCCGATATTTATAATACATATTTACTGATAACGTTCTTGAACTTACATATCATGATTTCAAAAAGTATGCAAGTAGTCATAAAAGAGAACAAACAACATTAGAACACGAAACTACCTTTAGTATTACTAATAATACATTTTTCAATAAAGTTTTTTGCTGAAATCGAAATTCTGAACCTTACTTATCATAAATGCATATTTCTGACATTCAGAATTACTAATACCAAATCCATCTTAGTTTAATCTTCGGGGATATGAAATCGATATATATCATGTTATTTGGCATTTTTGTTAATAATTAGTAAGAATTACAATGTACTGCGACATTCATCTACTTTGAAAAGACAAAACAACATAAGCGCTACAATGGAGTAGTTAAACAGATGAATACAACGTTGGAGATCTAATACAGGACCACATTGATCGCTTAATAAATGCGTAAACATAAGTAAACAATAGTATTCTTGTGAATAGGTATGCAGAGTCAATACCACTTAACTTTGGGTTTTATAATAGCCTTCAGTTTGGCAAGTACTCAAGTATACAACGCGAGGTACTGCAACCTCAATACATGTGTTGGGTGTATGTTCATGCATGTATTTATTAAATGACCGATAGAGTGTATGACAGTGTGTTCAGTGGGTAAACAAGCAGCGACTTCAAGGTAAGAACGCGTGTATTAGGTAATGCATTAATGTCTATCACGATAAACAATCGCGAATTACCATCACTTTTTTTATTTATTTTGACAAGCGTTTACCGCTTTATAAGCATCTACATGCGTCATCTGGCCAAAATATTTTAACACTTTCTTCGATAGTAAACAGAAGCAAATCAAAACAAACGCACGAAAATTATTCACCTCAATGACAAGTTATTATACAAAAGGTATATCTGATTGAGTATTTCCTCCTTTTCAACAATTAAATCTACAAGAATAGTATTGAAAGTACGAAACGGATTTTAAACATTTACTGTGACCATTGTTGAATGTATTGATCTTTCTCATTCGGTCTTTCTATTTATTTTTCTCCTTTCTATCTCTATTTCTGTGTAAATTTGCATATACATGTACATATACAATGATGACATATTCTCGCCGCCACTTAATTTTAGGTTTTCATGAAAACCATGTGGAACTTTCACTTTAATTATATGGTATAGCTTTCATGTTACTTGATAATAGTATCGTAATGTAACATAGGGAGAAAAATGTGCAGCCAGTCCGGGACTCGAACCCGGGACACTTCGCTTACAGGGCGAATGCTCTACCGACTGAGCTAACCGGACCGCTTACACATTCTCTCCCTATCACCCGGTTACATACACCCCGGGCAACTTGAAATTCGTCCTCGAATTTCCACAGACCTTATGCTCTACATACAACTCATAACCAACTCAAACACTTGAGTACCGTAACGACCAAGAGTCATTTACGTTGGGCGCCAATGTAACATAGGGAGAAAATGTGCAGCCAGTCCGGGACTCGAAGCCGGGACACTTCGCTTACAGGGCGAATGCTCTACCGACTGAGCTAACCGGACCGCTTACACATTCTCTCCCTATCACCCGGCTACGGTAACGTGATTTTTTTCTTTATATAGTCACCACACGCAAGTTATGCTACTTTCACGATATCATTAGTTTTATGAAAATAGTCATAAATGAGGAAGGTTTTAAAGATCTATTTAAAATCAGAAAACTTTCACGATACCACTTAAAAATTATGATATTCGCCTATTTCTTTATGAAGCAGAGTAGTGATGCCTATAAGTTGACAGCATGTTGTGGAAATAACGTATACAGATTTATATTCAGACTTTAAATTCTGATAGTAAATGGTGGATACGATATGGTAAAACATGTCAAGTTTCCTGTTATGGCATTTGTTTGCCATCAGGATAAACACATTAATATTCGGAATACCGGATACATTATATTATAATGTGTGTCTATATTAAGAATATATCAAAATTACTTAATTATTTTTGCAGACATAATAAAGCCTTTTTTTCAAATATTCCATTTTAAATTGATATATTATGCAGGCTGACAACTTGTTTTAATATCACGAGTTGATATTAGCAAAAAAACAAAGCCAATGTTTCTGTATTTTAATAAAAGCTCCAGTTTACAAAAACCAAATAAACAGACAGCCATAGTTACAAGCTTAGTGATTGGATGTTAATACTTTTCCTAGTATTATGTTTTTATATAAAGGCTAAAATTAAACATAATTTGATTGCATAATGTATTACTGATAAAGGTTTATATATAAACTTAAATTTTAGGCTATTAATAAACAATAGAGTTCAGCTGACTTTTTAAACATGAAATATTACTGAATCGCAATTTCTTTATTGCATATAAGGCGTGAAACAATAAGCATGAAGTAATAATCTTTTTATATCCTGAGCGATGTTCATAATTTGTACAAACACAAAAATAGCATTGTCAATAATACGCAAAACAAGATTACGCCTTTCAAATAAGATGCCTGCACGCTACTCAATTAAAAAAGTATGACTCTTTAAACTGTGTTTTTCTTATTTTGTAGACTTGATTGTTGAAACCGGCTTCATCTATACATCGTTTGGGTGAATGTGAAAAATTGTGCTTGATACCTTTCTCGAACATTTCTATAAGTCAGTTCAAACCGTAACTATACAAAGCCGATATTGGTGGGCATTCGCGCAGGTATCAACAGGTATCTTACATTTCCCAAAACTGGACAAATCAAAAACTTGATTAAAGAAGGAAATAATACCAGGCATCGAACATAGTGATGTGTTATTTGGCGAAGAGCCTGGAGCGTAAAGAGGGGACATAAGCATACACCAAGAGAGGAATAAAGATGAGAATGTGTCAAAAAATAGCTCTGCTTTAAAAGATTGTTTTATTTGATATAATAATATAGTTTGAGCGGAGAGGAGAAAATAAGTTGGATAGCTTGAGGAAATACTTATTTGCTTAATGGCTGATGCAAATGAGATAAAATACATCTAAATAGATTTAATGAAGCTGACGAGACACATCACACATATGAAACTGGGGATGAATATTCCCTACTCGTTATCCTGAAACATCTATTAGCAATGTGAATCCAGAAAGACCTGTTTTCTTTCAAAGTGCATTACCAACTTTATCAAGTAATAGTATGCCTCATTTGGGTATTAATACTCTTTCTGACCTCATGTCCAAAATTGTTCCAAAATGCCGGTTTAAGTCGTAGACACATTTGCATTCGTACATATGTGTTAACAAAGGTTTTAGGCTTTTTTCTTTTTCAAACAGGGCTATCATGTCAGTATCAGGATACAGATATGGCAACGGCATTACCGTCCCTCGGAGGATTGCGTGCGGCATTGAGCAAGTAACTGGTACATTTCATTAAGAAAACACGAAATTTTAAGTCAGTCTGGGCGGAAGCTGCAGTGAAAACATCCCATTGCCCGTAACCCGTCACTTTTGTCGTTACCCCACCCACTCTGTCTAACACACTTGGTGTAAACGTGAACGAATATATTTACCAGAAACATCTCAAGCTGCACAATCATGGTCAATACGCATTCCAAATCAGTACCATATGTGCACTTAACTGGCTCCAAGACTCCACAGTGTCTGACGTGTTGCGATCATTTTAGTTAAAATTCCACGCAGGTATAACACATTACCTTCACCTTAAACTGTTTCCTTTATTTGAAAGTCATAGTTTTGTTATTTAGTAAAATATTGACAATACTAATAACATGAATGGTAAACTGAGATAAAATGAATAATGAATTAAAGAAAAATGCTATTTCTTCAGCCGCTTTTATTTAACAAAAGTAACCATGAAGTACGCGGGGGTGAAAGACAATAGCCAAACAGGGGATACAACCAAACAAATTTCCGTTATCAAGTCACCCATTTTTGTAGAAAGTATTAGAATGAAAACAGATTTCTGGTTTGCGTAATCATACTACTATTTTGAGTTCAAATATGAGACCATGATATATATTTGACGTTAGATCACTCAAAGCATAAAATATGTTTAAATGTCCTAAGCTTTTATTTAATATTGGATTCCAAACCTCTATAGATAATGCTAAAACTTGTGAAAACTGAAAATCACTAAAAACATTAATAAATTTATGGTAAATGGGACTTACTCTACTGCTTAATTGAGCACAAAAATGGATGTCATAATAATATATCAAGTGTTTATTATATTAGCAGCAATCCATCCCCCTAAAACCCTCATCCTTATACCGCCATAGTGCAACGCAAAGCATAATACGTCCGTACACTATTTACAAAAAAATAGGAAACAAATTTTAATTGGGAAGGTAGATTATTATTTATTAAAATGGTGGTTTACCAAGCACGAGATTTTACATTAAGTAAATTAATTGGATGAACGCGATTATGGCATGTATATGCTCAGATATATATGGTTACACAGGTACTTTGCCCAACGGTTACGCAATGAACCTTGAATCGGGGTCATTGATACGAATCAAAATATGTATTTCGATGTGTTAGTTTGCATGTACTTTGACAATAGCAATATTGATGTTAAAACAGATAGTGGTTTAAAATACTACCGAATAGGTCTTTCTGCTGACCTGTGGTGCGCCAGCCGTTTTACCCAAACATTTATGATCATCTTCCACCAAATAGTACCAGCGTCAGAAATGTGACTTATGACTTTTTTCTAATCGTAGCGTTGGTAAAGTTTAAACTTTTACACTTTGTGACTTGGCGCAAACACACATTTAGATATGTGCCACCGTCAACAGATTAAATTGTGTAGATCAATATATCAGCAGTCGTTACCATCGACAAGTCGACCTATCATTCCAAAGATCAATCATTTCCTTTACACCCGACAACCATATGGTTGACACGAATCATGTCTCTAACTTTGAAGGGTGTGATTTTTGGACATGATAATTCCTTAATCCTGTCATAAACAATGTGGTTTGGCATTGTTATGCTCAATTGATACTGTCATTGTTATTCAGTTTATATGGTATAAGATATAGAAAAAATAACAGATGAAACCCTACAAGAATTAAAGTATAGCTGTTTAAACTGAAATATACATGTACTATAACATGTATGTAATCGTTTGCCTACAGATGGAAGTTGTTTAAGGCAGTCCTAAATGACGTAACTGTATGGCTGCACTCTCCAAAACAGCTGAAACTGCTAAAAGCGACACTCCAGACAGATACATCCGGTATCTTTCTAGAAGTGAGAGGGTGTCGGGAGTATTATACAACAAGATGAATACAATGGAATTGATATGGGTTCTTTAAACGACGTTGACTGGTGACCCGTATGTTGATCAATCTCAATGTGTTTGTGGTAAGATCTGCATGAATGCAAGAGGCCTCATGATCCATTTGTGTAGAAAAGCTTGAAATAAAGCAGAATCAGCGCACATGCAATAAGGCGAAGGCGAACCACAAGCAGGGGCAACACCAGACTGCTTAGTATTCCCAAGCCTCAAATGACCATCAGTAGATAGAGTTTGACATGGGTTAGTTAACAGTATTCTGGAGTAAGGTTGCATTGGTGGTGTCGATAAGAAGCTTACCAGTATGACAAGACTATTCAATAATGATGTCAGAAAGAATATATTTGGGTCGCTGTCAGTGGAAATGAAACAAGTCAAAGAAGTTCAGAAAAATCGACGCAAAATTTATAAAAAGGTTATGAAGGAACTTCACTCGTTGAGGAGACCGTACCAACAATCATCTTTACTAGTGTAGCTCGGGAATCACGATAAGCGATGCAGATAGATGACAACTTAAAAAAAAATAGGACAAGATGCCAGAATAAGTGACGCAAGACTAGAAAGAAATGCTAGGGTTAATCTCCAACCAAATTGGCTTCCGCAAGGACATGCTTGATGGCCAACGGAAAAGCCGGCTTCTATTGTCAGAACTGAAGGCCGAAGAATAATTAAGGGACACTCATCTGAGTGATGCAAAACAGTTCCACTTGAACAAATTGAACCAATGTCAGTTCCTAAAAGTCGTTTTGATTCACTGATTAAAACAAACTCACTTGTAGGGTTATCTAGGAGGGTATGAGAAAAGGGATTTTCAAAGTTGGCGCTCGCTATGTCTCAATCGATTTCCTTGCAACTTATGAAAATCCTGTGCAGAGCTCTTATGAAGTTATTAAAGTTATCCTGGGGAAGACAACACACCAAAAGCAAGAACAAATGATGTGTTGGGATTCTTTTCCCTAAGGAAGAGAAATCGGAAATCATGTCCAACAGAACAATATCCTTCTGAAAGTCGAAGCAAAAATCTTGTCAGTTGTGGCAAAATGTTTCACAGCATTCATGTCCGAGAATGAGTATCTTGAAACTTTTTTCCATGAAAGGAGCTATTCCGGGAATATGATTATCATACAGATGCAATAAGCCAACTATTCTCGCTAAAAATCATATAACAGTTGGTTGACTGGACCTAGCAAACACATATGAAACAGACCCACTACAGTTTATCATCTTATCCCCGAAAGGTGACAATGATGCAGAAACGAATTGTTAGTTTAGGGAAGGAATACAATTGCTTATTGATAATCATATTAAGTGATTAAGAAAATACTACAACAGCACACTGGGAGGTGTCTTATCAAACTTGTCACGCAGCAGGTCAAAGAAGGCTTAAAGAAAAATCGAAACAACAGACCTGTCAGGTAAATGCAAAGTCTGGATCTTCCAGCAATGTCTACTGCGAGACTTACTCTGGCCCCTGATGCTTTAAGAGATATCTTCATCAACGGTGAAAGCGGATAAGCTGTTTTAAGTGAAGCCTTAAACGCCGGTTTGGTCTAACCCAATTTATGGTAAGTGTCGGGATATATAACGAGACATTGTTGTTGACTGTAAAATATTCCGCAGTTGCAAATATATGTCGATCACTGATTGGTCGGCAAACGAAACCATAGAACAGGCTAAAACAAACAGCATTACACATCGATATCGTAAAGACTACTTGAAGAAGAAGACAAAAAAAACAATAACTAAGCAAGAACATCCAACAGATGTGGGATAATTCTGAAGACATATGCGTAATATTTGCTCTCTATTCAAGGTTGACCGGACAGGCCGTTGAGACTATATGAAAACCGTGACTTAAAGCCATAATTGTACAGTCACTGTTGGATTTCTTGTCTCCTCATCTCTCCAGTCGTGCCCTATATAGGTGGGACAACTTGAGCAGTCTCCATACCCTTTAAGTGAGATTGAACAGTATAACATCGGGATTTTTGGTACATTTATTATATATAATATGCCAACTGCGGATAAATCCTCGGCTTTTATACTTTGTACACGGCTTGTACTGTTTTATTTTATTTGAAACTACTCTCTCTTTTGGAATTTTTAGGTTGCCGAGACTTTTATCTACTGTACATTCTGTACATATGTTGAAAGTTTATTTTATTACTAGTTATTATGTATGTACATAAGTTCATTGTATCTGTTTAAACCCCGATGCAGGTGCTAAATGTTAGTTGTTTCACTTTGACGGGGTATTTTTATTTACACTGTTTGTTTGATAGAAAAACCTCCAGGAAGTGCGAGGTTGGAGCGCTCCACAAACCAGGTTTAAGCACCCAGTCGGCCCTTTTGCCGACAGACCGTTCCAAGGCGGTAACTGATGGTTTTTCTTTTTGTGTGTTATGTCTCTGTGTTTTTGTCACATTTACATTTACCTTGTTTGCCTTTGTCTACAGGTAGATAAAATTTTAATATCTGTGGAAATTTTGATAGGACCTTTTCTTATTTACCTTTTGTTTAGATTTCAACTTCATGGTTTTACTTTGTACGGCATTTGTTGATTAATTGAGTAAGTGATGTTCATAGGTGTTGCACTATGAAGTAAAAGGTGTCATTCATACTTACAAATTTACTCAGTTAACATAAGATTTTTTAAACTTTTTATTCCACAGTTGAAATTGCTACTAAATGCTAATATACTTAGTATGCGAAGCTTTCTGATTTATTATTTCCGGCGACTTCTTTATTTTGTAATAATATTTAATCAAGATAAGTGGACAAGTTGGCATACCAATGTCAGGCAGTTGACCTGGTCCAATATTTGAAATTCCATTTTTACTTGTTTCAGTTCCCGAGGTATTTACGGTGTTAAAAACTTCCACGAATGGCAGAGAGTAGAATGCTCCAGCCTCTTACCTAATGAAGACCGATTGCGACATTACAGGAAACTCCTGGAGAAAGCATCGCGCGCGTGTGCGTGTGTTTGTGTGTGTGTTGGGGGGGGGGAGTGGATTCTGGTGTCCTTGTGTATGTATATATGTATACATGTGTGTGGGTTTGTGTATGTATGTGTGTGTGCGTGCGTGCGCGTGCGTGCGTCTGTCTGTCTGTAGGTATGTAGTTCGTGAATGATAATAAACACTTAAAGAACTTGAATTTACTTACATTTGGAAGACAAATTGTACCTACAGTAAAATTTTCAATACATCTGGCTAACAAAACCTTATTTCAGAAACCTGAATGAAATAATCCTACATATTCATAAACGTTGTGCAAACTTAATGGGTAATAATTGGTTATATGAAAAATTACACTATTAGATATTTACATAAAGCATCTGTCTGCAATGTTTAATCCGAGAGAGAGACAAATGTATATGTATGTATATATGATGACTGAACAGTTTGCTATCCGCTACAAAATGATACTACAAAATGATGCTCCATATTCAAAAGTATACCAAAAGTGTTCGATAATGTATTTTGGTTGATATTGTTGCATACAAAATACTTTTACCACGTGCAATACACAAGAAAAATAATTTGCTTTTGTAGGATTACATACAGATGCAAAGAGATTGACTGTAGTTGAGACTGATTTAGATAAGTAGTACTCACTGATAACAATTGATAACAAATTAGGCTTGCTACGTTGCAATACAGGAAATCATTTCATCAAATTCAAGAAAGTAGTTAAGCTATGCTTGTTGATCATTCGGCTGTTTATTTCCCAAGAAGAAGCGCCAAAAGCTTGGAGTCAATGAAATCACGCTTTCGCTTCAGGATTCGGGCAGCCTTTCTCTCGCCTATGTCCTTATGGCAGAAAGCCAATGGTTCCCACGGATCCGTCTCGCAGGTACATGAGATACGAGGAAATGGTTTGAACGTTTCTCCAACGGGAATCAAACGGCGACCAAAGGCACAGTTCGGACCTGGTAAAATTGTCAACAGTACTGTTAGATATAGGAGTCTTGTAGTAAAGATGCATTATTTTTTGTTTAGGAAGGTTGATGTCGTTGTATACTTTGATGAAAATTATTGCATACTAAATAATATATTATATATATTTATATAAAGGTATTTACAATATATTTTTTCTTTAATGGCGTTTAAACCAATAAATTGCACATGTTCTGTATACATTCAGGAATTCTGACAGAATACCTGTAATCAAACAGTCTTTATGATGCATGTTGTCTAAGTCGTGGAACTTATAAAATAAATTAAAGATAGAGAGTAGCGATTAGACGATCGTCCTATAAGGGTATATACGTACCATCCGGACATGATGCACAACATTGGCCTTTCCGACGGACAGGATTGATGCACTGGAGTGGAGGACAGAGCACTGGCTCACACTCCTGTCCGTTAGGAGTACACACACATTGTAAACATGTATCTTCATTGGGAACCAAGTCGCCTGAAAAATATGCATTTTTGTCAGTGGTCGGAAGATACAAAAAGATTATGGTTCAGTAAAGCATACAACTGTCAACTATTTGCAACGTTGATATGATATAAGCGAAAGCTCAAGGTAAGTGGTTTGTATGGAAACAAACAATTACAAGTCATAGTGCCCTTAGTGTGTAGATGTCTTTAAGCACAAGAAAACTATAAAATGTCTTTTTTCTTTAACTCCATTTATTGCCCTGATTTCTAAACTTAGGTAATTGCTGATTCTACGTCCGGTACTATGATGTTAAAAAGCTATTGTGTTCATATACGCAAGTTATAGGTAGTGTTTACTTTAAACAATCCGTGAGAGGCGATAATAACGGTCGTCGACAATTACCAAATTCATAAATGGTGCCGTCTACTTCACAATTCTCAGGACATTCTCGGCAGCACTGTCCTGGGATTGATATCGGGTTGTCACACTGTGGTTGTGTACAGTCTATGTACCCGCACTCTATCGTCGATTGTTGTGAGCACGTGCAGTAATTACAAGGATCAGAGTCTGGTATCCCTGCACCTGCAAAAATACAGTCGGTGTTAATAAAAAAAATAAACAGAATAACACTGATGCGAAGAATCAAATGTCGCCGACAAACTACCATTCAACAGTGGTAAATTTCTTTGTTAAACATGTCCTCTATGACAAATAGTTATTAATTATAAAGAGCTCAGTTAACAGAAATTGGTTGTTTCTATTTGATACAAAGGAGATTGTTCCCAGCTCATTCAGCTCATAAAAAGGAATAGCATATCCAGGGGCAGGTAATCCTGACTATGAAAGAGCTCTGCAGTCTAACACCTCTTTTAGAAACGACACAACCCGGCATAAAATAGTATAAAATATTAAACTGATTACACAGGTCATCGTCCTACAGAAACAACGTCATAATGTTGTTAATTAGAAGAAAATTATAATGGCATAAACAGATTAAGCTGTAACATACTTACGTAATAAATGCAATTTAAACAGGTCATATATATACGTATGATTCTTAAACAAGTTCAAGTCACCAGTGAAGATACGGCTACATTTTAATCTTTTACATTTAAAATCTTATTTTATTCTGATATTCATCAAACAGTAACAACGACCGAAAATCCAGTGCATGAAAGCGCTGCACTAAAAAGGAATGAGTTTTAAGCACAATATGGCGCCACCCATGGGCTTTTTGCAAGAACTGCGATTACATAAAGACGTTTCCGTTAAACAACTACGTATCTTACATTAAAAATAAATAACATAACTAGTTTCTGTATCTCTTTAAAACTCTTCGATACAACAGCATGTAAACCTTAATACTCGATTGATTTTTGCAACACTTCTAAATTGTATTTCAAATATTTCTACCTATTTCGTATAAAACGCCGTCAACGTAACAACCGGGAGACGTAGTCGTTGTCTTCATCGTCGGCGTCCCACTTGTCACCACACATCGTGGGCAACATTCGCCGGGAACGTTGACTTGCATCCCATCACAAAATGGCGTCGAGAAAAAACATGCATGGTCCCAATGTATTATATCCCCATTCTCACAATAAGCTCCATAACACGGTGACGACTCGATGGTTTCACCTGAATAATCAACAAATATTGAGTTTGTATATTATTTGATATAATTTTAACAGTCAATATCTCAAAATAAGTTTATAATATGTTTGTTTCAATATGGTAATTTATTATGGTGGTGGGGAATGATAAGGAGGAGAGGAGTAAAAGGAGGAATGGTGAGAAGGATGTTCGTACCGTCACTGTAAATCTGCCCTCCGTCTTCACATTGGCCATCTTGCAAAAGGCTAGCGGTTGTTCCAGTTGTAACAGGTGTCGTTTCGATTAATGAAGGTGAGGTAGTGATGATGATACAATTAGGGCAGCACTTCCCAGGAACAATTTCCTGAATACCATCGCAAGATGGCCACCCAAACATACATTCGTCGTCCCAATATGCAAGGTCCCCGCCCAGACACCATCGTCCGGAGCAGTTATTTTCATCGCGGTCTATTTCCACTCCTGACAAAGTTAATGAGTTGTCTAAACAGCAAATACGCTTGAACATACGATTATTTACAAAACTCATTTTCGTCTGCGTATTGTTCATAATTGTAGACGTTGTTTTAATAGAAATATAAATATATTAATATAAATATATAGATTTATTATCGTTTCTCGAATGAAATAAAGCATTTGTTCAAAAGAAGAATATATTCAGATTGAAACCACAACATTTTAATCGGTTCGATATAGTTTGACTTTATTTACAGGGCAACAAAAAGATCGCTTGTATTTGCCTATTCTTAAGTACAGCACACATATTAGATAGACAATTGATAATGACAATGCGTTGTACAAATTGAGCAACAATTAATTGTTAGATATTAACATCTCGGATTGCCTTATTAAGAGGTATTTTAAAGTACCACTATAAGCAACAATTCCTTTTCATTTTCGAGCTTAATTTCGAGCGAATTACTCAAGGTTAGGAAATTAGTGAAGATCCAGAGCAGCCAGCTTGGGAGTTGTCTGGTGAATTGCTACAAAATTGTTAAGTCGGTTTAGTTACATCTTGATTACAATGCATGACGTCATTAGCGAATAATAATGGTCTTCTATTAGTTTTTAAAAGGTATGGTATGGTATGGTAAGGCCTAAAATCAACTCTTTCTAAAAAGAACCTATGCACCTTGTCCAGTATGTCTATGATGCGTATTTTTCTAATTGAAAATTTACAGTCAGAGGGCCTTCAGAACATTTCTACTTACCGTCATCGTACCACTTGCCGTCAACAAAACACGACCCGCGTCTTTCTGGCGGTAATAAACTGTTATCGTAACCTGAGACGAATTGTACGAGACAACTTACGAGAAAAGGCGCAATTATTGACGGTTGCGTCATTTTTTGTCGCCTGAAATTAGAAATGATAAACACAATTTAAACAGTTGAGAGAGAGAGAGGGAAGAGAGACAGGCAGACAGACAGAGAGGGAGAGAGAGAGGGAGAGAGAGAGAGAGAGAGATAGAGGGAGATATTTCAAAATTGTATATATATATATATATATATATATATATATATATATATATATACACTTTTGAAATATATATATATATTATATTAAATACCTTCAGTAACTGAATAAGTTCATCTACACCTAAAGTCTGAGTAAATCATTCCACCGTCTACATCGGAAAGAAGGTTTAGGTTAGCTTAAAAACACGAAACTTTCCAGTCGGAAAATGGTATAAAATAGCAGTCGATCGTCATGTTGTACCTGTAAATAACGAAGCGTGTCACTTCCTCTTTAAATAAAATGTGAGTTCATTAATTTCTTTCATTATAAAACTAAACATAAAGCCCATACCTAGCTATTACTCTTCTACGTCTGTAAGAGATGTGCCAAGTAGTAGATCATAAATAGCAAATCAGCTTTTTCCGGCAGTCTTACTAATCTTTATTAACACATGGGTGTGATTATAGTTTTATAGCAGATTATAACAACATATGTTTCGCTTACATACAAGTTAGATCACGAGCGTTATTACAGTTATGCATGTACCATGTGGTAAGAACACGACTGCCTCTTATTATTATTATTTTGTCTCATTTAGCAATTTTTTATTTTAACAAATGCGTATTCTTTATCTCGTGCTTTATTTTATTAAAGTAGATGAGTTCAATATTAAGGTAAAATTGTTCATTTTGTACTGGTGTGGGTTGTTGTTTATTCCAAACAAACGAGCAGGGAATACATCATGTAAGGATTGTGATAAATTCTTTGTAGACTTGGGATCTACACAGTTTACATTACTAGATCTTGATTTATTGTTGTGCTATTTGTTTTAATTGTTCTAGGCCATCCTAGAGGTGTTATTGTTGAAGGCATTCCAGTACACTATTTGATTTCTGTTTAGTTCTTCTGTGTTTCTTTTTTTAAATACATCTCAGTGAACAGTTTTAATCATTAGAGCGACATCCAGCTATCTAGGTTGAGGAAAAATATCCACATACATGGCAAACGATAAGAAAATGAAAAAAACATAGTATAGCTTATTTGATTATTGATGTATACAGAAGCCATAGCAAAATAATAGTATTTTTACATCAATTACAAACAAAAGAACCTTTAAAATGAAGTGATATAAATATTACTTCTATATATTTTCTTGTACGGTCATTGAAGTCTATTGTGATGTCTTGTTGGTGTATATCAGCGTAAAGTGTGTTATTATTTAGCATTGATGGTCTTTGAATCTATTAAAAAGGTTTTAAGATTTTCATTTTCTGTTTGTGCATGTTCATTTGATATATTATTTCGTAGTCATTTCGGGTAATTGCCTGATCACCGAAATAGAAAATTCAAGTTTTTTTCTCAATGTTTCTGTCACGATCACATTTAACTTGCAATTGATTGCCTTTGTCTAGTTATAGTGCAATTTTAATTAATGTTGCAGTTATGACTTTGTCATATTTTCATAATGGATTTAGTTGCTAAACGTAAACAGAACATAAAGTGTATAATGTTTATTATAAGAAATGCCCATTAGTGTATTTACCATCAATCATCGCTATTTACCTAAAACCGAAGATGACTATCATTTTTTACACGAATGCTTAATTTAGCCACATTTAACCCATAACAATATATCGCAGATCTTCTAATTGCCATACTGGATTCCTGTGCTTCATTGTTATTATTGAGTTTGTTAGCAGTACATGAAACGTGCAGAAATATTTGTAATACATGTAGTGATTGCTGCGTTTCTTTTCAAAGCGTCGAGTTGTTTTTGTTAAAACATCATCATAATAATGGTAAGCAAACAATAATGTTATATTAATGTCATGTACAGAAAGATAGAAATATATCCCACGATGACATCTAATAATGAATGATTGGCTGAATAGTTACACCTATCTGCATGGCAAAAAGTCAGCGTACAACTTTTTAGTAACGAGTAGACAGTTTCCAATGTTCAGTAATTCTTAAGCCAGCTCAATTTCCGTGGAACCATCTGTTGCACGTTTTAGACTGGATCCATTGACCAGATTTATCTTTATGACTAAGTGTTAGTTTGTCTTGCATTGTCTTAATATTAAGTAATTTTTTAATAAAGTGCTTACAGGAACTGTGAATCTTTCTGTGTGCATTTTAATCTAGTTTTTGTGGTCAACGTTTTTCTTCCAGTTTCTAGATTAATACCTTTTCTAAATTGCCTTTTTAAAACCATCTCACATATTTTAACAAGTTCATTGTGTACTAGGCACGTGTGAGAAAGCTACCTAAAATCCAACACTCAAATATTAGTGGCTAGTATTATTCGATGGGCCATACAATGTTCACAAATGTTTAAGAAGAACCTTTTTAAACACTGTCATCTTTACACATCCATTAAATATGTTTTGACAATACAATATCGAATAATTGGAACAACTAAAATCCGTTACATTTGTCAAATCGGTATTTGGTGGCTGCTTTCGTTCAACAACAATTTAAGAGTCAAGATAATTCAGTGTTGTTGTTTTTTTCTTATGTAGTATAAATCTTCATTAAGATGAATGTAGAGAATCGCGCATAATCGTGTGCGATTTAACTCTCCCATTTGGTTGAAAACATGTTGTGTGTGTTTTTACTGTTTTCTTTTTGATTAAATGCAGCTGTCTGTAACTAATCATAGTTGTTTATGCGTTCTTAATTTTGACTAATGCTACAGCTAATTTTAAGGAAAGGAAAAATTACCTACCGGCCTCTACAACATTGTACCTTTAAATCAAGTGGTTGTCATTGACATTTGTGTGGTTGTTAAACACTATGCTACAAATCACTAAATTGTAGTGCATTTCTTTGTAAATAATTTCATTGTAGCATTTTCCTCATTGTTACTTTTATAATAGTATCAATTATGTTATTTCCCACTCGAATGTCATTTTCAAAATATATTGGTTTATGCTCTCCAAAATATGTGACTTTTATAATTTAATCAAATTAAATGACTAATGATCCCATTCTCCTAGTGTGTGTACGGGTGGTGTCCCGACTCATACGAACTACTGGTACCCGGTTCTTCCATCATAGTCAAAAATCTCCAACGACCTACAGTAATAAGAATAATTCCAGTATTTGGGAAGTAAAATGCATTTTAAATATTTGTTACATTTATGATAGTAGTTTGTTCTTGTAAATATTTTAAAAGGTTTAACAGTTTGATTAAGATATTACTGGTTCATGAAATGAATCAAACTTGTTTGAAAGATGCAAGCTGACGTGTTTTCGAGAAACATGAAGGTCATATAACTTCCCAACTCTTGAAGGTTTGTTGCTGTCGTGTTTGTGTGTTTTTGTTTCGTTTTCTTTGATTTATTACCTTCTGACTAACAACTTCTCAAAACGTTAAAAAAGTATGGACACAGAAAGCTGGAAAACAGATGACCATTTACAGTCGGGGGAGGATGGAACCTGGCAATTGCAAGTCTTGGGGTAAGATGGAACCTGGTTATTGCAAGTGTCGGGGTAGGATTGAACCTGGTAATGGCAAGTGTCGGGGTAGGATGGAACCTGGTAATGGCAAGTGTTGGGGTAGGATGGAACCTGGTA
Organism: Sinonovacula constricta; assembly: GCA_007844125.1. Lineage (NCBI taxonomy): Eukaryota > Metazoa > Mollusca > Bivalvia > Cardiida > Solecurtidae > Sinonovacula > Sinonovacula constricta. The sequence continues at coordinate 8,022,483 of CM017561.1, forward strand.
ATTGCAAGTGTTGGGGTAGGATGGAACCAGGTAATGGCAAGTGTTAGAGTAGGATGGAACCTGGTAATTGCAAGTGTTGGGGTAGGATGGAACCTGGTAATTGGAAGTGTCGGTGTAGGATGGAACCTAGCAATGGCAAGTGTCGGGTTAGGATGGAACCTGGTTATTGCAAGAGTCGGGGTAGGATTAAACCTGGTAATTGGAAGTGTCGGTGTAGGATGGAACCTGGCAATGGCAAGTGTCGGGTTAGGATGGAACCTGGTAATGGCAAGTGTTGGGGTAGGATGGAACCTGGTAATTGCAAGTGTTGGGGTAGGATGGAACCTGGTAATGCAGGTGTCGGGGTAGGATGGAACCTGGTAATGGCAAGTGTCGGTGTAGGATGGAACCTGGTAATGCAAGTGTCGGGGTAGGATGGAACCTGGTAATGCAAGTGTCGAGGTAGGATGGAACCTGGCAATTGCAAGTGTTGGGGTAGGATGGAACCTGGTAATGCAAGTGTCGGGGTAGGATGGAACCGGGTAATGGCAAGTGTCGGGGTAGGATGGAACCTGGTAATGGTAAGTGTTGGGGTAGGATGGAACCTGGTAATGTCAATTGTCGGGTGAGGATGGAACCGGGTAATGGCAATTGTTGGGGTAGGATGGAACCTGGTAATGGCAATTGTCGGGGTAGAATGGAACCGGGTAATTGCAAGTGTTGGGGTAGGATGGAACCTGGTAATTGCAAATGTCAGGGTAGGATGGAACCTAGTAATGACAATTGTTGGGGTAGGATGGAACCTGGTAATTGCAAGTGTCAGGGTATGATGGAACCTGGTAATGGCAATTGTCGGGGTAGGATGGAACCGGGTAATGGCAATTGTCGGGGTAGGATGGAACCGGGTAATGGCAATTGTCGGGGTAGGATGTAACCGGGTAATGGCAATTGTCGGGGTAGGATGAAACCGGGTAATGGCAAGAGTCATGGTAGGTTGGAACTTGGTTATGCAAGTGTCGGGGTAGGATGGAACCTGGTAATGGCAAGTGTTGGGGTAGGATGGAACCTGGAAATGGCTAGTGTCGGGGTAGGATGGAACCTGGTAATGGCAAGCGTCGGGGTATGACGGAACCTGGTAATGGCAAGTGTCGGGGAAGGATGGAACCTGGTAATTGCAAGTGTCGGTGTAGAATGGAACCTGGTAATGGCAAGTGTCGGGGAGGATGAAACCGGGCAATTGCAAGTGTCGGTGTAGGATGGAACCTAGTTATTGCAAGTGTTGGGGTAGGATGGAACCTGGTAATTGCAAGTGTTGGGGTAGGATGGAACCTGGTAATTGCAAGTGTCGGTGTAGAATGGAACCTGGTAATGGCAAGTGTCGGGGAGGATGAAACCGGGCAATTGCAAGTGTCGGTGAAGGATGGAACCTAGTTATTGCAAGTGTCGGTGTAGGATGGTACCTAGTTATTGCAAGTGTTGGGGTAGGATGGAACCTGGTAATTGCAAGTGTCGGTGTAGAATGGAACCTGGTAATGGCAAGTGTCGGGGAGGATGAAACCGAGCAATTGCAAGTGTCGGTGTAGGATGGAACCTAGTTATTGCAGGTGTCGGGGTAGGATGGAACCTGGTAATGGCAAGTGTCGGTGTAGGATGGAACCTGGTAATTGCAAGTGTCGGGGAAGGATGGAACCTGGTAATTGCAAGTGTGGGGGGAGTTTGTAAACTTAAAAATGCATATGTAGCCAGTAGATTCTGTTTCACGGACAGAAAGCAGGAAATATAAAGTTCATTTAGATGTAGAGAAAACGCATATCTTTGAAATTGTACAAGACATTTTAGGCTAAAATTATGAAAACCTTAAAAATAATCCCCTCAGTGACATGTGGAGTAATTGCTTAAATTTCTGCTTAATAAACATGCCATTGTAAAACATTGACTTTTAGTTTTTTGAATTTCTTTTAAATGTGTTGTCTTAAAAAAAAGAACTGCCGTCTACTTGCAGTCAACGGAAGTTATGGGTTAAATTGCTGCCAAACAGCAGTGCATTTGTTCCTTTGTGAGCTGTGACCGAAAACACATGTTTAATTGAAATGAAATTAATTAAAAATTATCATGTTTATATAATTCATAATACATACTTAATTATAACTAGATGTTTATAAATTAAATTAAGGCTATAGATAATCTAACATGAATGACACACTTCTAAAATTAGTTTTAAGCATGTTAATAATGTTTAATAATTACTGGTAATATCCAATACGTACATACCTTTGCGGACAGTACATTCTTCACGGTGCGTACGACATCCAATGCTGGTGGAGCAGGGGATAATCACAATGTTTCCCTTTGACCTTCGATTTGTTTGAATAAGTGGATTAAAAACGCTTTCTAGTCCCAACTCTTTTGAGACAAAGAATGTTCTAAAAATTTGAAACTATTTCAAGGCAAAGCTGTTGTATAAATTTCACTATAACAACTATTTTCTTCGGATTGTATACATTTTGAGCTGTTCTCGGCATTCCGTTCCTGTTTTAGAAAGGGTGTGCAATGAGGTCATTTTCTATGTTTATTTTTATGTGTTTCTTAGTTTGTTTATGCATTGGTTCGTCTTTGGAAAAGTCCGAATGTGTTTATTTTAAACCCCCAGCTATTTCTATTTTAGATACTTGCGCTTGAGTCAAGTGACCTGTTTGCACTTTCCATCCGATTAATAACAACGTGACAGCGTACACATTTACTAGGTCAATAATTTGGTGTCTATTTTTAAGTGTATATAAAATGCGAAAGTTCTTCGACAATAGAAATAACTCCTACAGCCCTAGTTAAAAAAACATAACGATGTCGTTAAAGTTTTGAGTCGTATTTTTATTTTATTTGTATTATGTGTATCTTATATAATCCGCTTTAGATGTTTTCTCCTTTGAACTCTGATATGCATGTCATTCATTTCATAAAACGAACGTGAATTTCTTTTTATCAAATATTTTACCAGAGTGCCACAATCATAAACAAAAGGCAAATGAAAAGGGACACAACTTTTGCTGACCGTTCCACTGCTATAACTGTTGGGTTTGCTATGTTTTGTGTAATATCTGATGTTTTATCCTTTTTACATTTGACGGGCATAGTCAATAATACCACCGCTTTGTTCTTACATGCGCATTACTTGTAGGATCTTTCGTATTTCAAATTAAGACATGTATACAGAAAAAGTAACAATGGAAAAAATGTTTTAAAATGACTGAATCCAGTGCATGTCCAATAAAGGTACTTTACTTAAATATTTAAACATTAAAAACATTAGACGAGAAACTTGAAGATAATGTGTTTATTAATATTTATGCTATTTTGTTGTCTTAAATAAAACTAATAAACAAAACACTTTGTTGATACATGTACAGACATACACACAGAACAAACAGCCAAACTTAACAAACTAATAGAGAGAGTTCAATACATTTAAAACAAACCCAATAAAATAAACATTATAGAATTATGACTACATATTTAAGTTTAATTCATGCTGCATCAGTTTACTTCCCAAGAAAGAGTGACAAACGTTTGCAGTCAATGAAATCAAGCTTCCTTTTCAGAATTATTGTTGCCGTTCTTTTACCGGTATCATTACGGCAGGTTGTCAATGGATGTCATGGGTTCGTCTCTCAGGAACAGGAGGTCCTTGGAAACAAGTTGAGCGTCTCTCTTACGGGGATCAAACAGCGACCAAAGGCACAGTTCGGACCTAAGAAAATACATATTATCGTCAAAATGTACAACGAATCCAGTCAAGTCGGATATAAAGGTCTTTTATGTCTTCAGACCAATTGTAATGATACGAAGGCGAACTGTCGTAACAAAATCGCTCAAAATGCAGTATACAAAAAAAAATGCTCTCGATAGAGCAAAACCATGTTTAAATATATTAACCCATATTTTGCCCAGAAATATTAATGCAATTTATATGTACGCAAACTTTATTTACATGCTAAAATTTTATAAATGTATTTCATACAGCAACATAACCCAAGAAAGCCATGGAAACATTTCATAAAAAAAGAAAAACACTGACGTTGGCCGTGGCATATGGGGCAACACTCTCCCATCTTGGCGATGGCGTTGATGCGATTGACGGAGCACCCTTTGGTCTTACACTCTTGACCAGAAGGTGAATAAACTCAGTGTTGACATATATTGACAGGGTTTATCATACTCCCTATTGTTATGGCCTCGCGCATGGGGCCAACAACAGAAAATAAGTTTGCAAGAACCGGAACGATTTTCACCAATCAAATGTACACAACATTTTCATAAAATGCTGTCTTATAAAGTTGTTTTATAAAGTGGACATTTCACACTTTTGTGACAATTTCCATCGCATATTCAGTTTCATTTGACATGGCCTGCTTAACTGTAAAGCACCGTGTTATGTAGCTTGATTATCGATTGAAGCAAATAGACAGTAAAGTTGTTAACGTAGTGCTTTCTTGTTATTTGAAATGGGTTTCATTAACTGTGAAATGTGTATAAGATTGATGGATCTTCATATGTTAAAGCTAACACAACTGTGCTGTTGTGATTTGATATTTGAACGTTATAACAAAAAATCACCCTTTTTTAAAAAAAAATGCTACTCCTTGGGCATTTAAGAGACACACTACGGTTTATGATGTCTTTAAAAAAGTCTACCAGTGAGAGTTGCTCTGTGTTTTTTAATTTCACATTTTGTTAATTTGACATATGATGTCATTGCATTTTTATAGTATGGCGGCATTAAATTATTCTTATGATCCGTCATCTCTTGGGCTGTTTTATTTCTACTCTCTCGTTTGGAACTTTTAGGTTGCCGAGGCTTTTATCTATTGTATATATTGTACATATGTTCAAAGTTTATTATGATAAAAGTAATTTTGCCTGTATATAGGTTCCTTTAATCAGGTTTAACTCCCGTTGCAAGTGATTGTTGTAAGTTGTCTCAATTGATGTGATATTTTTATTTACACTGATTATTTGAGAGACACATCTTCAGGAAATGTGAGGCTGGAGCGCTCCACAAAAACAAAACTGGGTTTTTATCAGTTTACATTCACCCTGTTTGCCTTTGCATAGAAATAGTTCAAATTAAAATATCTGATCTAATTCTTATAGGGCCTTTTCTTACTTTCCTATTGATATGGATTATTCATACCCTGCGTCTGCATTTTATGTATGTCAAAATTAAGATAAGACAGTTACGCCAAAAAAGCGTAAAAACTGTTTTAATATTTCAAATTGTCGGATACCCCTTATCAATCGAATTTTTTTTGAAACGTACTTTGACGTGATAATAATTGGCTTGGGAAATAGACCATGTGTAAAAAAGATAATAATAAAACAAAAACAAAACAAACAAAAAATGAATGCCGTATTCTAAGACAATTTTAGCAAACTAAATTTTGCTTAATGTGTATAAATAGCGGTTTTGTGTGCATTTGAAAACACGTGTGGCTACACCTCGGCTACTATTCTAGTTCTCTGGTTGATAATATCCACTGTCACTCTGTCAACCATGTGTTATAAATATAATTTGGGCCTTTCAAACGCTTAAAATACATAAGTTATCTGACGATGGTTATCATTTACTGAACATTCACAAATTCGACGGTTACCTACAACATTCAATGAAGGATTTATATATATATTAAAGCGTTCTCTCAACATACTGGTCTGTAATCTTTAAAAGATATGGACTAAAATAGACATATTTAGTTTGTCTAACAAGTTGTAGATTATAATAATCTACTTTTACAATTTGCAGATATTTTACAGATTTAAATAAATTAAAAATAGTATTAAACAAAGCATTGTTATCGTAATAAATCCAAATGAACAAACAGTGACCTGGTTCACTGGAGGCTAGAGTCACAAAGAAAATGAACAGGAAGAAGACCACACAATACACAATTGTACATTGTACTGCTTTGTACAGACGATCTTCTTAAAACAAAAATAACACAAATTTAAATGATGTTTAAAGATGTTTAAAGACAACATTAAAATTAATACGATGGACTATATTTCAAATTAATGTCAAGCTTATACACAATGAAACGTGTGTAGAACGAATATATATATACGATATTGTGCTGCATTTAAAACGCCATCGATATGGACAGGCTATATATAGGAAAAGACGTTATGTAATATAGGCCGCGAACGGAGTATGACACTATGCAAGCACAATGTTAGATTGTAAAATTGTATAACTCGAAAATATGACAATGTTCTTTGAGTATTGCAACAGACATAATCCGTATCCATGTTTTACCATATGTTGTGTAGCATTAATGTCCGGTCGACTTATGCAGAAAAGCCTTGTTATCTTGACTAACATTTGGATAATGTCCTCTAGAAAATATAGGCTTCTAGGAAACACACCTACACAACAGCGGTGCAACAGTGAATGTTGGCAACGTATTTGTTATGTTACTTACAATCTAAGTTGGTTTTATTTTATTTAATGTCTCGTCACAGTTATATTTTAACTTTAACATTTGACTGGCATGCAAATACCTTTGTCATGTGCCTTTTCAAATTTTAATTTATGTTCCTATGCTCATAGGACCTTGTCGTATTTTCTTATGATTTTAAATTCAAGTCAAGAGTTTCTCAGAACCTGCTCTGACGTCACGCATTCCGGAAGTGATTACAATTTCATTTACATATTCAGCCAATCAGATCATTGAATAGGTAAATAAGAAAAGGATAACAAACTGGAGTTCAAGGTTTTATAACCTCGGACCCTAGTGTTCAGTTGACGTGACTACAATCTTTGTGTGTATAGGTCTTTAGTAATTGTGCTGCCAACTTGGTTTTGATCTTTCCCATAGGCATTGAATTTTAAACGTTACGGCAGTTACTGTTTAACTTTTTGTTTTCAAATTAGTTTTTCAATCTCTTGGCTGCTTTCGATATAAATAGTGCTAAACTTCTCCGTGGCTGCTTTTTTCTGCCAGAGTTGAAAATAGTGTTTTCGGTTGCAGGAAATGTTATGCGAATATGAAGTAAAAGTTGAATTCAAATCTATTTAGCAGAATAATATGAATGTACATAATACATTGTTTTAACTGTAAGGAAGAATTGTCATCCAATATTGTGACTTTTGCAACAAATCTTGACATGATTACATTTTTGCAATGTAACGCAAAATTTCATTTTTAACGTGCCCTGAAATAGATAGTTTTCAGTTGAGAGTATGTCATAAGGTCAGTCGAACACGACAAACCAGGCTGATTAATAGGATGCAGAAAAAATAACCTAAAAAGGCATTATACTATCACATTCCTATAAATCCTTGCTGCACCTTTTAAGGTTTTCTATATCATAGGTGTGACTTATAAAATGGATCGGTTTGCTCAAGCCAACAATTTCTGCTAAGAACATCAACGCCTGAAATTATTCACTACAATAGCTCATGTTCAAAAGTTCGTAATATTTATCTCACCTGGACAACTGAAGAAGTGCCACAATATTTAAATCAATGGATTTTGTTCAGAACTAGCATCTACGCAATCGTCGAATTGTCATGAAATAAAATCGTATGGTAATCTTGAGCTAGGTGACTTTTTAAATTACTATACAAAGAAACTCGGTCTTATGAATTGGTTGTGTAATGCAGTTATGTTGACAATTTATCACATGTTTTGAGTCAAACTAATCCAGAAACATGATTGTTTTGTTAGGTGATATTAAGTGTTTCTAAGCGATAATTGACACTTTTTGCAGATATGATATGACATAACATTTGAACTTTTCCTATCTCTCAAAAAAAGAGTGTTTTTTAATGCCGGAGTTGTAGGGTTGAAACAGGGTGGTGTGTTTAGTCCAAATGTTTCATACATGTGTTCTTTAAGACTTCCAACTGATCAGCTGCATTTACTTCTCTAATCTGCCTTTTGTCTATTACCCCTGCCCTTACTTCAAGGACATGTAATATGACTCTGTCATAATGAGATTTATGTTGTCAATTACATTGTAGCTAAGATGGGATTAAGCAAAACAATGTAATGCATAATCCATTTTAAGAAAGAATCCAGTCTTTTTGGTATCCTCTTTTTCCAAAAAAAATCATTTTTTTTAGTTAAAATTCTTTTCCAGATTAAGAGCTAGACAAAATGAAAAGATAATTGACCCCAAGATGCAAAAATCCAATGCTCGATTCAATAGATTGGAAACATCTCAGGGGTTAAAATTCCACTCGGTATGTAGATTTCATTTCAATATAAGCGACAACATTGACCTTTTTTTGTCTAAACTAGTTACAGCAATGACCTGTTGTTATGGTAGACGTGTTGACAACCTGTCCATAAACTTTTTCTTGCAACGCTTAGGTGCAATCTTTAACATATTTGAACAATGAACAATCAAAGGAAGCAAAATGAAGAGAAACCATTCATTGAAACCACAAAACCTTCATAGATCACTCCTATAACTTCATTCATTAAGTTTTAAATCGCAACAGTAGCGTTAGTATCAATATTAGTCGTTGTAATATTAGTAGTAGAAGTAGTAGTTGTAGTAGTTGTTGTTGTTGTGGTAGTGGTGGTAGTAGTAGTAGTAGTAGTAGTAGTAGTAGTTGTAGTAGTAGTAGTAGTAGTAGTAGTAGTAGTAGTAGTAGTAGTAGTGAGTGTGCCCGTGGCATAGTTGTAGAGTTGAACATTTGTAACTCCTCTGACTGCTAAGCCTCCCACTGCCTGGGCTCGATTCTCATTCGGGGTGAAGGGCTTAATGTTGGAAGGTCGTCTAGCTGGCCTACGGTGCGCCGGTTGTTCTACCCAGGCATTTGTCTGTGGTATTCATCCACCAAAACAGCTGGACGTCGCTATAATGATCACAATTGGTCACTGTTATGTATCTCAAAAAAAAAGAAAAAAGAAATGAAAAACAATAGTAATAGTAGTAGTAGTTGTTGTTGTTAAAGCTGTATGGTAGTAGAAGTAGTGGTAGTAGTAGTAGAAGCAGCAGCAGCAGTAGTAGTAGTAGTAGTAGTAGTAGTAGTAGTAGTAGTAGTAGTAGTAGTTGTTGTTGTTGTAGTAGTAGTAGTAGTAGTAGTAGTAGTGGTGGTGGTAGTAGTAGTAGCAGAAGTAGTAGTATTAGTAGTAGTAGTATTAGTATTAGTAGTAGTAGTAGTAGTAGTAGTAGTAGTAGTAGTAGTAGTAGTTGTAGTAGTAGTAGTAGTAGTAGTAGTAGTAGTAGTAGTAGTAGTAGTGGTGGTAGTAGTAGTAGTAGCAGAAGTAGTAGTAGTAGTAGTAGTAGTAGCAGCAGCAGCAGCAGCATTACAAGATATAACAGAAGTAAGTAGTAGTAGTATAAGTAGTAGTTGTAGTAATAGCAGTAACAACAGTAGTAGTTGTTGTTGTTGTTGTTGTTGTTCTTGTTGTTGTTGTTTTTGTTGTTGTTGTTGTTGTTGTTGTTTATAGTTTAATATTAAAGTTCTTCAAAGTTTAAAGTTGACATATCCATTCGGATGTATTAAGCAAACTCCTAAGGTATGTTTTATTTCCTTTTAGAAACAATCACCGTGCATCGATACCCTCTGCATAGCGACTGCTTCCTCTTAGTGAGATTGCTTTGATTTCCTCTATGGCACAAATATAAACAATAGCTTTCAATCGAAAGTATGGGTAACATTAAGGAAATCTAGCCAAGGGATCATATAGTATTATAGTGTTGCATGAGTGCTGCATGCATCTTGTCTCCATTACTTGTGCAAACCATTCTTAACTAAGCTGCATCAAACCGTAAAAAGATTTCTAGTAGATAGATAACTTTATATGTCCTGTCTTGCCCAAAGTGATGAGAGTTAAATTATTAGTTCTCATAAGGAAAATAGGTAAGCATGCTGATTGGTTGGTATTTTTAGCATCACTCACTCAAGACAGCACATTTTATATACAGTGGAACAAGACTGGACACACCTGGTTGGACACAACAAGACAGGCTACACACATTTAACGATTCACTAAGTAGAATCTACTGATAAATAAATATGGTAATAATGAAGCCCTGGTAACATACTTCCTACCAGGAGTTAAATGAATCTTGGCATTTGTTCAGCAATTTACAGTGTTCGTTCTAGCTAGTAGCGACATTCCACACACTTTTACGGTTTAGCAGCTAGAAAACAAGAAGCAGAACCTGTCTGATTTTTTTTCCAAAGGATTGATAATAGTTAGAAGCATGACAATAGGAATGTCAAACAACATCAATTCACCGCTCAGGCAAAATACAAAATAACAACACTTTTTAGTGCGCCTGATTGTATGGAAAGAGAGACTCGTTGGGCCGATTAAAAACGAAACTAAGCTGTTCTATCGAAAAAGAATACATTTTCCCTTTAAGAGTATAGTGGTTTGATTAACAATGCACAGTGTTTGTGTGTTTGTTTATTGGGTTTATCGTCCCACCAACAGTATTTAAGTTGTCTGGAGACGGTGTCCACTTGAAGCAGATATAGTACTGCCTTCACTATGTATCGCATGTCGTGAACACCTGGCATGATACCACACCCACATCACATCATCCTGACACCGGGCCAACCAGTCGTGGAGCTACCCTTTATATTTGCTTGAGCGTTAGCAAGGGAGCTATACCACTACCAATTTTAACGACTTTGGTATGTCGCGACCCGGGATCGAACCCGGGGCCTCCCGCACCTGTAGCCGACGCTCTACCGATTGCGCTACCAGGTCCGGTTGTGCTCAGTGTATTAGAGGTTGTGTAGAGGTTGTTGGTTAAGAAAAACAAATCACATGAACAGCTATAATATTCAGTTGTACAGTTTAGTTAAATAGCATGCATTCATTTATTTGAAACTATCGTTTTCTTCGGCTGGTCTTGATAAAAAAATATCCACGCATTTCAGCTAAGAGGGAACTGGGGCCTTGGAAAGGGTGTGCTTTTACTCCGTGACAAGTGTATCATGTAATGAAGTGTTTGTGTTGTTTGATTTTGTTACTCTGACACAATTATGGTCATATTGGCAACGTTCAGCTAGTTATTGGTGAAGGGAGAACTCAGATTTATGTCTGAGCATAACCACCGGCGAACCACATGTTAGCTGGAAAACATCCCCACATGGAAGTTCTCGCCTCGACCGGGACTCGAACGCACCTTGGTGTGGGACTAAGGAGTTACAAGTCAGCGACTCTCACCGCTCGTTTACGGGCGCTCTTCCCACCCTAACCCGCAATAAAGTGTATCCGGCTTGAAAAGTTTCAAAGTCTAAAGTGCTAGATATCTTGTCTTTATTAATACAAAAGCGATAGATTGCGTGCTAAACGTCTACAATTTACACATAAAGTATTTGTATTCGTTTGTACTCGTATCTAATGTAATATAAACCTCAACCTAAGTGATATATTAGTGGGCATTTGGTTTGGTAAATAAGAACAAAAGCTTTAGTACAAGCACTTAGTACAGCCATCCGCGTGTCGTATCAAAAGCTGACTAATAACTTCGTATACAGTGTCATCAAATGTTAAAGGTCTGGACTTACGCTAGGGTAAAAAAGTGAGAAAAAATGTAATTGTTAAACACGCTTTTCGCGCATTTTAGAAAAATCAGTCCTTTAAAAATTGACAATCTACATAGTTTTGTGCTCAGCAGTTAAGTTATAATTATGAATTTTACTAATAAGCACTTTAGTATTAATTATTAATTACATGTTTACGTGTATATTAATCAGCACGTTAGTAGTAATTATGATTTTTTTTCTATATACTTGTTTACATAACTTTCTAAGCAAAAATGGCTTATACTGGTAAACATTCTCAAATTAGCTTACGACAAACTTTCCTATGCTAGACATATGTATCACATTGCATGTCTGTGCATGTCTGTGTCTTCTTATAGTGCTTATTCATATTAAACTATAAACATGTATTGAAGAATTCTTAAATGGTATTGTCATATTTCGCACTACGTTACCCCGTTTGTTTTATACGAACTGTTAATTAATATCAATTAAACTTAGATCGATGTGTAAGACACAGATATCCAGCTGTACATGTACATGGCAGGACCTTTAACGAGTGTGGCTTGAACGTTTGTGATGATGGTGTACCGGATATACTCATCTTCGTGTATCTAACAATCCACTTCCGGACATGGTTATATGTACACACTTGACAAGCCATAGTCGACGCATTCACGGAACAAAAATTTATAGCAAACGTATTGTCTTTATCATTGTTCCATCGTAAATGGGATTGGTAACCGAAATTGTGCACAACGTCGGTAGTTGATCGAAAAAAGGGTCAGTTATATGGAGAAAAAAAGATTTTTTGACCATTCGTGTTATATTAATGGTGCATTCGGCCGTTAAAAATGGATTAAATATGAAATTGTATTTATGTGGATGGAACGGTGGTTTTCAATCTTTTCTGTTCACACATGAATTGAAGAAAAAAGTCAACATTGCAAAAAAAATTGTTTTCTCTCACTTGGACACAAAATTACTATTGTTATGTTATATATTCATTTAATAATTTCTAACGAATGTAAACTTTATTGAAGACAAATATTTGCTCCTTTGTGGAGATACGTTTAACACGTTAAAGAAACGGTACAATACGACAAGAATGGCGTCTCCAAGTAATATCACGACTTCGACCACTACTACTGGCATAGTATCCACGTCTGTGCCAACACCGAATGACGATGATTCGCATGAATTTGATATTCTGCTTTATTCTATTATCGGCGTCGCATCATCGGTTTTCATCATCATTGTACTTATTGTTATCTGCTTTGTTGGAAGATCCAGACTACGAGTTCGAGCAAATATGTAAGTAATATGTATTCATTATTACCAAAATCACTTTTAACTTTGAAAACATGAAACTATTAACTTACTGACATCTGGAGTCGGTATTCATAAAGAATCTTAGTTATTTTTTATATTTAAACTGGGAAATTTTCTTAACTTTTGAAATATTACCTTAGATATAAGGATATTTCCTAAATTTCGTTCATAAAACCATTAGATCTAAAAAAATCTTACGATCTTTTCAAATTTTTTAAAATTGCTTAGTTTAAGAAAACAACATAAGAATCTTTAAGAAACCACCCCAGTAGTATAAATATAGTTTATATGTACAAGTTTTAATAGTTGTCCAATCCGAGTGCTATAAGTATTTTATCATTATTTAAAAGTCATTGAAATACCCAATTAAAAGCAGGTTTAGGCAGGTTAGTCCTACCACGACAAGTGCGTGTATATATATATATATATATATATATATATATATATATATATATATATATATATATATATATATATATATATATATATATATATATATATATATATATATATATATATATTAAATATATTAAATTTTGAGTATAAGTTGTTTAAAGTGAATTTGTCTTTTCGGTTTGTCATGGTAATCCCTGTTTGCAATGACTGAATGTATACAACGTGCCGATTCGACTAAACCTAAACATAAAAGTCCGCATACAGAATATTGCCATTGCCAAGTTGAAAAATATTTTATAGTACTTGTAGCTGAAACGAACACTTCAAACAATATTCGTTTGAGGATTTTCAAAATAACAAAATATGATGGGTGTATATTTCTAACCCGTATGTTGATGCTCCCCATTATTTTTGTTGTCAATTAGAAGGCGTATGGAGAAAGCGAGGAGTCGCCCAGTGCCATCATATCTGCAACACAGTGACGTCACATTTGCGGACAATTCTCCAGTACGAGGGGTACGTCTATATGCCTGTTGTGACAACACTATGTGTCCGATAGATTATTATCTGGTCGTCAGAAACTGGTCAATGTTTTATACAAATATTGAACAGACTTAGAGATACATTTTAAGATGTGTTTTTTTGTGAACTTTAAAAGGATTTTTAAATAAAAGCTTTACAAACTTTATAAATAAGTCAGGATATCAAAATAAGCGAAAAGTGTTTTTCCTTTATTTTTGTTGTATTTTTGTTTACTAAGAAAATTATTAAACTATTAATACCTGCATTTGTTTTTACTTTCTGGCAAATGTTCAGAGAATTAAATTTCATTTGATGTTTTTACCAGATGCCAGAGGATTCTTATTATCTGTATTTTAATGACGCATTTTTTTCTGGTTTCTAAGGTTCATTCTCCACTATACGACACTGACCCTGAGCAATTGATCGTATGTCGCCAACAACCAGCGTTCAACGAGACGCATCTTTATGAGAATACCGACAAGACTAGCAATGATACGGAGCTAAACAGGCCTACAAATCCCATGTCGTCATTTGGGGATGTTGTGAGAAAGAGTCTTAAAGAAGAAAGGAAATCAGAACAAAACGTTCGGAAAGGGTCTGATGATTCATACGTTGACCCTGATGCTGTTGTTGAAATAAAAGAGTCAACACAGAGATCTAGTTCAAGTAAAAGACATCCCCTTGTAAGACAAAGTCCTGTAGAAATGAATGAATCCGATCGTGATGATGCAGAAGATTATGAAAACAATGAAGCATTTAAAGTGGGTTCATGCGATGCTGCAGGTACAAAAACAGACCACAGGAGAAAATATAGCAAACCTATAGAAGATTATGAAAACAGTCAAGCATTTAAAGTGGATTCATGCGATGCTGCATGTACAAAAACAGACTACCAGAGAAAATATAGCAAACCTATAGAAGATTATGAAAACAGTCAAGCATTTAAAGTGGATTCATGCGATGCTGCATGTACAAAAACAGACTACCAGAGAAAATATAGCGAACCTATAGAAGATTATGAAAACAGTCAAGCATTTAAAGTGTATTCATGCGATGCTGCGAGTACAAAAACAGACTACAGGCGAAAATATAGCGAACCTATAAGATATTTAACGATAGCCACTAAAGATTATATCTCACGCACACACGCTGGAACACTATCTAAATTTGACAGACTTCACTCTTATGATGGTAACAATCAATTCACTCCGAAAATTGAAAAGAAAACAATACGCGATATTACAACAGAAGTTAAGATTAAAGAAAAATCTAAATCATGTGACTCAGTCTATTCCAATGATTTTCATTTGTGTGAAACTCTTCGCGTAGAGCATCAAAACATAGGTGGCGCAGTACAGAAAATCCTGGCACCTGTCAATCCTCGAATAAGTCCTACAGCTGATTTACAGCCACTTATCTGTGTTGAGGAGGAAAGACAAACACACGCGAGAAGGCAAAAAAAAAGAAAACGAAATACAGCTGACTCAAGACACCGCAGCAAGACAACAACCGCCATTCCACCATCTAATGTAGTTCCACCATTTCGGAAGTCGTCTGCAGGAAATATCTTTTCCCAAGATTACACAAACCTACCCATGCCTCCCCCAACACCATGCTTTCCTACAAAAAACACTGGGTATGTCAATGCACCCAAAAAGATACCTCCAGCTGTGGCACCTAAACCAAAGAAAAATAATGACAACGAGAATAATGATGTTAATGGTGATAGTCTATATCTGGATATGGACGCTGTACCGCAGAGATGTGGATCGCCAGATGACACTGAAAGTGATGCGGATTATGTTAATGCTCCTGAACTTGAGGATATGTACGTGCAGCCATCGCCTTGTTCAAATGAAAATTGTGGTCAAGGATATGCGAATGTTCGTAGTACTAACGGTCAAGAAACAGATTACTTAGACCCAGACGAAGTGTTAAAATTTAAAATCTGCTAGAAAGCAAAATGGCACAATAGCCGGCTATTACTGTACAGATGCACAAATTGTGTTCTGCCTTAAATAGAAAGAGTGTGGTTTCTATTTGTTTATCTACAGATTTATTTCATATTGCTGCGAGAAAGCCTAAAACTTGAACAAAGAATAACATTTAGTGGGTTTTTTTTTTAAAAAAAGCTGGTTCGGCGAAAGTGTTTAAAGGCTCAAACATTACGTGTCAGGATGCCTTAAGAGTTTAAAGGTGGTATCCGACAGTTTGATCATCTTTTTTTCAAAAAAGAACAAACAAAAACAAATCACTCATTGGAACCTGAAAAAAGGTCTTGTAAAATGCTGTTCATTGATGCCAAAGATCTGTGTAAACAGTCAAGGATAAATCCCCACTCGTCATTGTAAACATGAGTCATGTTGCAGAGATTGCTAATTTTAAACTTAGAAAACCACGTGACCAATTACTTTTATATAGTCATCCGGGTAATCCGTTCTGACGTCAGAGACCACTATCGCGCTTTTTATAGAGTTGGAAAGACTGGACATTTAGAGGTGGATTTTTTTTACGACCGGTGCAGTCTAACAATCGAGTTAGTGTTCAAAATCTGTATGGGGTTTTGCAAAAAGTCTTCAAAGCGATGATTAGATATTGGTACGTGTATTAAAGATAGACAAATTGTCGGATACCACCTTTAAGAGGTTGTATATAATTTCAGGTTTATGTGTATTCATAAATAACTAATGAAAATTGAGATTAAGTACCAAAGTTACCAGCTGGACTACAAGCAATATCGACACCAGGAAGATGCATGTATTTGTATTTGAACTTTGACATTTTAAAAATATTTATTCACTTGTACTTATTTCAAGAAGATGTCGAAAAATATTATAGAAACTGAGTCATTATTGTTCAACAAAAGTCTATTACTGTTCCATCGTCTACGCCCTAGCAAAATCAACATCACCAACAACCACACATACAAGTGCAGACCATCAAACTAACTAAGACAATTTTTCATTGATTGTATTTATTCAAAAGCAAACCGTTTTTGAATCATGTTTTTCTCAAATAATCAAATAGGTCATTGTTGCCTGACAAGATTTTACGAATTCCTGCTCATAATCTATCTTTAAAGGTTTTTAACGTGCTTATTTATAGATTTGGAATGATTGAACTTTTAGAGTGTTTTTATCGCGATACTGCTGCCTAAAATGTCAGCAGTGTTCAAACCCGTCTTTACTTATACTAAAGTCTAAGTTTATGCAGAAAGGATGCCCTAATTCCACAAAGCACTGATAACGTATGGTTACATGAATTTGATTTAGGCAAAAGTGCCGGATACATTTAAGCAAAGGAATAACATATTAATCCTGATCACTTTTATTTGATGTGAACGCGGTGACCTTAGAAGGTTGTGAGGGGTTGAGAGAATCAAAATTGTCGCGACACTTTTCAACATTTTAGCCGTGTTCAACGCAACAACCTAGTATGTCTTCTAGGAGATAGGACTTCGCATGCGCTGATTGGCTCGATTGCGGCGCGATAATTTAAATACATACGACGTGCGGATCGGGTAGTTCCAATGTATTATTTAACTACTAAAAAATATATTAAATTAAATCAGTTAGAAAACTACGTCGTTGAATTAAAATCATTGGAACTTTGAACGTTGCCTTCTCTGGTTTCACTCTGTAATCACAATGACAACTAAATGGGTTGGGGAAAGGAAATGGGGGTGGGTGGGTATTGATAACAATACTATTTCCTCACATATTTGTCATCTTTGAGGAAATGCGCTCTTATTCATCGTTGTAATTAGCAAAAATGTATATATAGGCTTTTATGCATCAAGAAAAATATTAACATAAAATATCTTATAAACGATTTCGAGTCAGTTATTATAATTGAAATCTACATGTTGTGTTTACATAAACAATATTCAAAAACGATACATTCTGTTTCGATAAAAGAATGAATAGAGGTGTTGACCAAAATAAAATGAACGGAAAATAGAACACCAGACTAATAAACTTAAACTTTTCTTGATGCCATGGCACGCGGTCGACTTTTAGCTATTAAAAATACGCAGATATTAACTAAATAAAAATTTAAACGACTATTTTTCTTAGTTTATTTAAAAGCAAACAACAAAGTCACAAAACATAATTAGATGTGTTGTACCCTGAGTTGATCTGTTATTTATTTTGTTTTTTTGTTGTTGTTTTTTCATATTGAAAGCGGTCATTTTAAATTAACAAAATGCAAAGATACTACTTTAATAATATTCGTGTAGCTGTTTTTAAATAAAACAAATCAACTATTGCTTCCCATCTTTCTCACGATTATCTTCATTATTGGACAAATCAGGCATTTGTTCTGCTTAAAATAAGATTACAACCGTCGTTGTATCTACTTCATGTGGGCACTTATAAAAGTGTTTTGTACTCGACTTCTTGTGCCATCTTTGGTAAAAGGTCATGCTGTATACATGTTCATAACACACAAGTATTATGACACTGTAGCGAGTCATAATCGAGGAGAAAACGTTAGGGGAAATCATCTGGGTAAATTCGAACGATTTTGCAATTCCAAACTGCCAGTGCGAGGTAGCCTTAAGTGACTTTGCCCAGATTGGTCAAATTTGACTTTTTAAACGTTTGCTTTTAAAAAGCAACACATTAATGAAGTACATGGACTAATAGATTCAGATATCTGTAGATGATACTGTCTTAAAGGTGGTGTCAGACAGTTTTGACCATTTTTTCTCTCAACCAAATAAATGAGTTATGCCTGAATTGGTCCCGTGAAATGTTATTTATTGGTGCGCTACATCTTTGGGTAAAGTTAACCATAATACCCCATTTGTCATTAAAAATGTATTTCCTATCAAAGCCACGCTGCGCGTTTAGCATTTTTTAAATAAGAAAAACCACGTGACCACTTACTTTTGAGATCACGTTAAACAGGCCCGGACTTACAAATTTTCTCTGCTATATTTTTTCAGAAATAGCCTAATCGCTCAAATTTTGTAGACTGTGTAAAGATAATCACAGGTATCTAAGGCGCCAGACTGTCATATACGTATCCGCCCGAGCAGTATTTTGGGCCACTCGGCCAGCATGCTGTTGCTATGGCCTGGCTAGCAGCATATCTAGCTAGCAGCATACGTAAATAAGTCCAAATAAGTATGATGCTAGCCAGACCCCCGAGGCCATCTGGCTATTGTACAACATCCACTGTGTATAAGACCTTTCTGAAAAGTGAGTTACGTCCCTTTAATAACTGTCGAA
The DNA here is from genome assembly GCA_007844125.1 of Sinonovacula constricta. Taxonomy (NCBI): domain Eukaryota; kingdom Metazoa; phylum Mollusca; class Bivalvia; order Cardiida; family Solecurtidae; genus Sinonovacula; species Sinonovacula constricta. Next base: position 8,041,461 of record CM017561.1, read on the forward strand.
CATTCGGAACGCTTCGGCTCTGGGTAGTAATTTCTTTGCAAGATGGCGGACGAATCAGACGAAAATTATTCTAAGTTTCTCGGTGATTAAATGATAGATCAGCTTTCGGTAGTCAAATTGAAAGACTATTTGCGTTTTCACAACTAACAAGTGACAGATAAGAAGGCGTAACTTGTTCTTCGAGCTAAAGGTGTGGGAAAGCTTTCAAAATCGGACAATTTTGTGCATTGTCAACGGAGTAATGGCGCATATTGAAAACAGATGATTTGTTTTCGTTGCCACCGTTTAGTGATGGTGACATGTACAATAACTGTGTGTATAAGGCATGAACAAAGAAGGGCAAAGTCATATTATGACGAAAAACATGTCGGATGTCAGATTTTTCGCTACCCAGATATTTCGCACCTGATGTTTGGCCACCAAAATTCAGGATATTATAAAATTATCTTTGTTGTCAGTTTACAACCATGGCCGTTTTGAACAATTAAAATATAAAAAGTATTTGTTGTCATTGTTCACCATTCTTGAACAGTTATTGCTATTTTGTAAATAAGTTATTAAACGATCAGAATATAGACGTGTAATTTTCCGCTCTTAAATTTCTGCAAAATGGAGATTGATATAGGATAATATCGCATTCGAATTGGATTGTTTTCGATGCCGATCAAGAAAGGATGTAAACTACATGTTTTGCTTGTGAGTCGGCAAAGTGTTAGTGTGTGTTTGAGGCTTGCAATATTTCTCTCCGTGCTAACCATACTGGGTGGGGCTGTGGAGATGAACCATGGGCCGCCCAAACAACAGAAACAACAGATATTATCTTTTGCCGAGGTCTCCGCCACAGAAACCCACCGCCATTTCCGTCACAAAGTACAACACGAACCCGTGCTAACAAGGAGAATGATAAGAGGTAATGGCTTTTTTACGAGAAATGAAATCGGAAATGATAACCAAACTGATTTATCGAGCATAACAGCAAAATTGACGATATAAATAATACGGTTAGTGTTCTTAATAACCCATTTACCCTAGAAGAAGTGCTTAGATCTATTGTCTGTTGGAAAATGTAGTGGTGTCGATGGTATTCCGGCTGAATCTTTCAGGCTACTAATGTTGATATAGCTCCAATATTTTTAGCATTGTTTAATAATATATTCTCAACTGGTAATTCTCCATTCTCTTGGAGGTCGTCTGCTTTAATTCCTATTCATAAGTCTGGGCCATGTAACATTCCTGGAAGAGGTATATCTATTACAAATACTATGTATAAGATATTTTCAGGAATTGTTAATAAACGGTTGTAGGATTGGGCTTAAGAAAATAATAAAATTGATGAAACACAGGCAGTTTTTCGTAAGGGCTAATCAGCTATTGATAACATTTTCTGTTTACAAGCAATGGTTCAAAAGGATCTATCTAAAAGATGGGGTCGCTTTTATTGTATCTACGTCGATTTTCGCAAAGCATTTGATAAAATTAATCATAAAAGACTATTTGTATCACTAGAGAAGAATGGAATCCATGGTCAATTTATGCCTATTCTTAAATCACTCTATACGGATTTAAGATCGTGTGTCAAACTCAACAACTATATCACTGATATCTTTTAATGCAATATCGGCACACGCCAAGGAGACAAAACAAGTTCGACATTTTTTTATCTCTTTATAGATGAGTTGTCTGCCCTTACGCGAAAAATGATGTTCTGGCATTTTTATCACTAATGACATTCCAGATATTTTCTGTTTGATGTTTACATACGATGTACTTTACTTTGTTACGCTTCTCAGATTTGGGGCTATGAATATGTAGACACGATAAAATCGGTTCATAACAGTTTTTTTCAAAAAAACATTCTTTATGTACATAGAACTGCTGATACATGTGTTTCTTGGTGAATGTGGTAGATTGTCATTGTGTATTACATTATTATATAAATTAATAAATTGTATTCGATATTGGTGTAATTTCAGATATCCTCAACAATGTTATAGCATGTTAAAATCCCTAGATGATGCTGGTAGAAACTGCTGGGCAACAAAGATTAAAGCACTTTTGTACAAATATGGATTCAGTTTTATATGGATTAGTCAGGATGTTGGTGATGTAAATGCTTTTATCAGAATGTTTAAACATAGAGTTGATAACTATTGTACACGAGACTGGCAACAGGCTATTGAAACCTCTAATAGATGTTATCATTACAATAAATTTATAAGCCTACTTACTGCTGAAAAGTATTTGACTATTCAGTTAAAATATAGAATTGCTACGTCAAAGTTTCGCCTTTCAAATCAGAGCCTGATTATTAAACTAGGTAGATATAACAATCCAAAGGAAAATCGTATATGTAACTTTTGTCAGCAGTCAAATAATGCAAATGTAATTGATTGTCAATACCATGCCTTTTTCAAATGTGCTAAGTACGATATTATAAGGCAAACATATTTATTTTACTGGTATGAACGTGGAACAGAACTTCACGACTTTTATGCTCTTTTGTCTTCCAAAAACCCTTATATTGTTAAAAAATGTATCCATTTATATTTATAAACTAAAAAATGCAATAAATGACATTTAAACATTCGCTTTATACAACTACTTGACATTTTATTACGTGTTATATATTACTATGTATTTTGGGCCCGTGGGGTTTATGTACAAATAAACAAAGAGAAACATTTAATATAGTTCCATGTTAAAATTTTATTTTGACATGCAATTATGTGCATGTGTACACACAAAAATGAAAATAAAAATGTCACTTAAACTTAAGTCTGACTGCTTTTTAACTGACGTACACCTTTAAAGTATTTTTAATTGGTGATCATTTATTTAAAACAAGTAAACAGGTGTGAAGTCAATTGCAAATCTGCCGGTATGTTCTTGGTTTCGCCTATTAATTTAAGCATCACTTATCAATTAAATATGTAAAGGTTAATTGTTTTGTGGCCATAAGTTTGCAATGATTTTTAAAGGTTATTTAAATTTATTTTTAAACTATTATATACATGTACATTGGAACGTGGTCACGTGGTGTAGACAAAAGCGGTGTTTTTCTTCTCTGGATAAAATCAAAGTTTTCTTTGGTAAATAAAAAGTGTTCATGCTATATTTTCACATAGACATTTGGACTAAGATGTTTTGCACAAAAATTTAAAGTGATGACAAGGAAAAATAAGTGGAATAAGAGAAAAAAGGGAAGTAGTGACAGTAGTGGTAGTGAGAGTGGACATAAACACAAAACACATAAACCAGGAGGCCCGGCAGATGACCTTCAAGTAAGTGAAATCTTGAGCCAAGCGAATTCTATCTTATACGAAGACGAAGCAGATATAAGTGTGTTCCAAAGTGAAAATAGTGGTATAGAAATTTCTGGTGCTTATAAGACTCCAAGATTGGTTTCTAGTGTAAACATAAATATGGCCGAAAAAGGAAATGATGAACCGTCAAACAGTGTTATCTTGGCTCTATTGAAAAAAATTGATTCAAGACTTGACCATATGGACACACGATTAAATGCTCTTGAAGATCTAAAGGTCAAAGTAGATGGTTTTGATAGAGACTTGAAAAGGCTCTGGGCCTTGGCAGAGGAGCGCAACAAAGTGATAAATGAGAGACTAAAAGTAGTCGAAGAGAAAGTGGAGGGTTGTGATTTTTCCCAGGACAAGTTGTATGATAGGGTATTAGAATTAGAAGCCGGAAAGAATGCTTTAAAGGATGACATTGTTTATATGCAATCACAGTCCATGCGAAATAATTTAGTATTTGCAAACATCGAGGAGATTAGTAACGAGTTAGGTGATGACACTGAAAAGATTCTCCGATCGTTTCTAGAAGAAAAGATGAAGATAGCTAAAGAATGCACAGAGAAAATTGAGTTTGACAGGGTTCACAGAATGGGTGCGAAGAAGAGCAATGGAAGCCGAATGATAGTAGCAAAATTTAACCGATTCAAAGATAGAGAATTCGTGCGAAAACAGGCCAAAACTCTTAAAGGGACGACTTATTATGTAAACGAACAGTTTCCTAAAGAAGTGGCGGATAAACGTCGACGACTTGTGCCCAAGATGAAGGAAGCCAGAAACAAGGGTAAAAACGCGTGGATTTCATACGACACGCTGTATGTGGACGGCCGGGCGGTACGGGAGTAGGGGTACGATGGGGGTGACATAAAAGTGCTATCTTGGAACGTTAATGGACTTTCCAGTGCTAAAAAGGACGATCCGGCTTTTGTTGACTATTTATCAAAATTTGATATTGTTTTTCTATATGAGACATGGGCAAATGCCTCCAGTGACATCGAGTTTAATGGTTTTAAATCTTATAATTTATTTAGGAATTTTAAACATATTAACGCAAGGAGGTGTAGCGGTGGTGTTGCGTTGTTATACAAGGAGTCGTTAGATGATGGCATAACTGTCGAACGTAATTCTGCAAACTCTATAATTTGGATTAAGCTTAACCGTGAGTTCTTTAAAGTTGAAACAGATATATACATATGCGGGGTTTATATTTGGCCCGAAGACTCACCAGCGTATAATGTTGTAGATATTGATTTTTTTGACAATTTAGAAAATGATGTAAATTAATTGTCACGATTAGGAACTGTGTATATTGCAGGGGATTTTAATAGTCGTGTTGGTTGTAAAAACGATTACATATCTCATGATAGTATTAATATTTTTGATGATGCACATTATATGCCAGATAATCACCTCCGACGGGCCTCACAGGACACCAAATGTAATAGCTTTGGCAGTAGATTGATTGACCTGTGTAAATCCTTAGGATTACGCATAGTAAATGGTAGATTACACAGTGATTATAACATAGGGCGATATACTTATGTAACATCTAATGGGGCATCGGTTATTGACTACCTGTTGACACACGAACACAGTTTTTCAAGTTTAGCCGATTTCTCAGTCGATAGTATAAATGTGTGGAGCGATCATGCACCTGTATATTTTTGTATATTTTGCAATAATATAGTCATAGAGACCAAAACATATTCAGATTTTAAGTATCGTTGGAATGCAGAAAACAGATCAGCTTTTCGCTTCGAATTGCAGCGTAATATAGATCAGTTGGATGCCGCTATGTTAAATATTGATGTAAAATCGAAAGAGAGTATAAATCTAGCGGTCGGCAATTTTACATCGTTTATAAGAAAGGCGGCTGATCCACTGTTTCAAGTTAAAACATCACCATCTAATAGACCAGGCTTTAATTCAGGCTCGTGTGCTAAGCAAGCTGCATGGTATGATGATGAATGTGAAACATACAGGACGCGATATCTAGCTGCATTGCGTATTTTTCATACTCGTAATACAAACCTTAGCCGCGAATATTTCTGTGACTGTAAAAAGAAATATAAAAATTTGTTAAATAAGAAACGAAAATTGTTTGAAATAAAACAAATTAACGAGATAGAAAGTTTAAGGAAAAGTAAACCGCGAGAATTTTGGAAGTATTTTAAAAACCCAAATCAAAAATCACGTGGCGAATCCTTATCACTTGAACAATTTCGGGAATATTTTGCTAATTTAGAAAACGATCTATACAAAACGAAAAATACCGAAGCCGAATCGTTTTGTCGCGATCATAACTTTTCCCAGGATTTAAATGACGAATTAGATTATACTATTTCAAATGATGAAATATTACAAGCAATAAAAAAACTGAAAAGGAATAAGGCCTGCGGTATTGATCGTTTATAAAATGAGTATTTCATTGAGTGTAGTGATGTCTTAACACCGTCATTGAGTAAATTGTTTAATGCAATACTAGATTCTGGTTGTTTTCCAGATGAATGGGCGAAGGGGATTATCATACCGTTGTTTAAGAAAGGGGATCAGAATGACGTGGGAAATTATCGTGGAATTACTCTATTAAGTTGTCTCTCAAAACTATTCACAACAATTTTGAACCATCGTATTTTGTCTTATTGCGACAAATATAATACATTATCGGACGCGCAGTTTGGCTTTAGAAAGGGACGATCAACAACTGATGCAATATTTGCACTTATGTCAATTGTTGAGCATTACCTTAATAACAAAAACGTTTGTATGTAGCATATATTGATATGAAAAAATGTTTTGATAGTATATACAGAAATGCGCTTTGGTATAAACTGTATAAATGCGGCATAGGTGGGAAAGTATTAAATGTTATTAAAAGTATGTATATTCATGTCAAATCGTGTATCAAGCACTGTAACAGCTACTCAGAGTTTTTTGAGTACTCTTTAGGCTTGAAACAAGGGGAGATAATGTCTCCCGTCCTAGTCTCATTATTTTTAGACGACTTAGAATCATTTCTAAAGCAGGGTAGCAACTCTGGTTTAAACTTAGATGACATAACCTTGACACTATTGTTATTTGCTGATGACATGGCTGTTCTAGGAAATTCGCCCAATGATCTGCAAAACAGCTTAAATTTATTGTTTAATTATTGTACTAAGTGGGGACTAGAAGTTAATGAAGCAAAAACAAAAATAATGGTTTTTAGAAAAAGGGGAACATTACAACCAGATGAATTATGGACATATAATGGTCTGCCCATAGACGTTGTAGACAGTTTTAATTACCTTGGTACAGTTATAAAATATAACGGAAGTTTTGTTTTGCATGAAGAACATATTGGAGGTAAAGGGCTTAAAGCTCTAAATACACTATTGTCCAGCTGTAGAAAATACCCATTAAAACCTAATATAATGTGTCAGTTGTTTGATGCCTTTGTTGGTTCTATTTTAAATTATTCTGCTGAATCTTGGGGTTTTATGAAAGCAAAAAGCCTAGAAAGAATTCACTTAAAGTTCTGTAAGCGTATTTTAAAAATTCGTCTTAACACATGTTCAGCTGGGGTCTATGGTGAATTGTCAAGATACCCGCTTTATATAAGTCGCTATGTTAAAATAATAAAATACTGGATAAAACTGTTAAATACAGATAACATAATATTACATAAGTTATACGTATTAAACCTCAAGGAGTGTGTAGAGGGAAAAATAAACTGGGTCGCTAAAGTTCAAAAATTGTTAAATGATTTTGGTTTCTCTGACGTATTCTTAAACCCAGAATCTGTATTACAAAATACATTTCCACAAATTTTTAAACAACGTGTAATTGACTGTTTTATACAAGAATGGAGAGCATCAGTGGAAAGAAGTCCCATTTTGTACGAATATAGACATTTCAAATCAGAATTTACCTACGAACGTTATTTAAACGCACTGCCTATTGAGTTTCGATGTATTGTTACCAAATTTAGAATTGTTGGTCACTCTTTGCGGGTTCACACAGGACGTTATGGTAGACCAAACATTCCTAGAAATGAACGTTTTTGCTTATATTGTGGATCGCAAGACGTAGAGGATGTTTAACATTTTATCTGCATTTGTCCATGCTACACTAACTTACGTAAAAGTTTTTTGGATCGTGTTTATTACACAAGACCTTCAGTATTTAAATATAATCAGTTAATGTCCTCCCAGGACGAAAACATTTTATTTAAATTGGCCAAATACATTAAGTCAGCTTTGTTAGTTAGAAACAGTATTGTTGTTTAAATATTTTATGTTTATTGCTATATAGACAAAAATATCTTATCAGACATTGTCTCTTTACTTTTAATGTCGTGTTTTGTCTATACCAGTGATCACACATGTATTTTGATGTAATTACGTGTTTTGTAAGATGATGTACCTTAGTTGTACAAATCTGAAATAAACTATTCGTTCGTTCGTTCGTTCATGTATACTTTTTATTCAGCAACGGTAGCGAACTTATACCTACCAGCTAGGCAACTACTATGAACATTAACCGCAGACATGTGCAACGATCCGCAGATCAATATCTTTGACCAATTAGCAAGAAGCAGCATATTCGCTGCGAAGCTGCTTGTTGCTATCTGCCAGCCTCCCTACCCAAGCTTCATCGTAACAACGCCAAAGGTCAAGCAAATTAAACTCGAGTTTTAGCACAATGGTTCGGAGATGTGCGTATGGAACTTGTAATGTGGATAGTAGATATCCAGATCGGATGTTGGGAATGTAACAGGGTGGCTTACGGGGGTCCCAATGCAAATAGAAACCATGGCTTTAACTGCCCATTATATTCAGTAAAGAGGAGCCTATACAAAACAGAATGAATAAATAAATGTACAAGATATTTAAATTCGCTATACTGCTATGATAAATATAAAAATCAGCAATATTTTGCTTAACGCTCAGAATTCCATTATATTGAATGAATCGTATAAAGATTGACATTCTATACTATTGTTCATAAATACGTTATCTAGCCGTGCTATTTACTGAGACAGTGCAAAACAATTATGTACTCCGTAAATAGACTGGATCAACATATCCCAATACATACACATATCTCAAGCATACAAATAGTTATTCATGAATGTAACTGTATTATAAGCATCAGTGAAAATACAATTGTGCAATTACAAATACAATTAATTATGGTTGCCTGTTGAAGCAAGTATGCAGACTAATATTTAAATGTTATATAGTGTAAGTCCACCACAGACAGTATACAATTTAATGCAATTTTCCATTTAAGAGATCTTGGTTAAATAGTCTGTGTAATTAAGTAATATAAGCTTGAGCTAACGATAGAGTTTAACCAAAAAGTTTACTTCTCTTACAAAAATAGAAAGTAATTACAAATACTTACCCAAGAGGCTAGGGTGAGGGATTTAATTACACGGACTGTACTGTTGTGCTGCTAATGTACAACTGCTGAACACTGGTCTACCTGACACAGTGGTCAGTTACGATATGCTTGATTGGGTTTATAACTGGTTATATGGTTACTGTGTAAATGTAATAGTGTGAAGCTAAACCCTGTATGTGTTCTGTAAAGTATGTTTGATTAGAGATGTATCCGCACCGTAACATTCCTTCTCCCTTGGAAAGTGCGTAATATAATGAAGCACTGTTTTCCATAAACCCAGAGCAAAGTTTATCAATATGCAAGTAAATAAACACTATCTACACCAAACAAATTATTACAAAATGGTATTTCTATATTGCTTGATAACCCTTTGGAGGTAAATGATGCAAAAAGAAGTAACCAATTTTTGTAGAGGAAAACGATATTTACAATCTTGACAGAAAGTCAGCTGCATGGTTTTCAGAACCCTTAATCGACCGTATCCTAAACCTGTATGGTTGTAACAGTAAGGACCATCGCATTAACCTCGAGTCCAATGCGTTTGCTTTGTTCAAATGCACCAATGGCTTATGATCAGTCTCTAGAACGAACTCCTTGCCATAAAGGTATCTATTGAACTTTTGTATGGTCCACACAATCGCCAAACATTCTCTTTCGATCACTGAATAATTCCTTTCACACATACTCAGCTTTCTTCTTGCAAAAGCGATTGGAAGTTTAGATTCATTCTCCGCCAAAAGTAATACTCCCCCGATTCCTTATCCAGAACCGTCACACTGCACAATGAACATTCCATCAAGATTAGTAAGTTTTGAGACTGGTTTTGATATCAACACTTGTTTCAATTTCTCAAATGATTTTGCTGATTCTTCAGTCCATTGAACTTTGTTCGGTTTTCCCTTCTTTGTCATGTCAGAGAGAGAGGAGGCAATGTGTGAAAAGTTTGGAATTAATTTTTGATAGAAACCAACCATACCTAAACATGAACGAAACTGCTTTTTAGAATCAGGTTTTCTAGCCTTGGCAATTGCATCAACCCTTGAAGGATGTGTTATTAACCTGTCTTGCCCAACCATGAAACCAAGGCAATCAATCTGAGCTTGGCTGATGGAACATTTACTAGGTTTTGCAGTCAAGTTTGCTTCTCTTAGTCGAGTTAGCAAGTGTTTTAATACCATTACGTGCTCTTCCCATGTTTTACTAAAAACCAGAATGTCGTCAATGAAATTATCAACTGAGTCTAGCTCTTTCAAGAGTTTCCGCATAAGCCTACTGAACGTTGCCGGAGCATTTACCAATCCGAATGGCATTTTAACAAAGTGAAATAGTCCTTCAGTTGTTTGAAATGCAGTCACTTTCTTAGATTCGGCAGCTAACTGGACTTGCCAATATCCTTTTGAAAATTTTGAAAAATACTTCTGGCCTGCCAATTTGGAAAACACGCTCGGAATAGGCGCAGCATCAAAAACAGTGATTTTTTTCACTGCGCTCATGTCTACGCAGAATCTTGTCGAGTTATCTTTCTTTGCAATTAACACAATAGGGGAAGCATATGGACTCTCAGAAGGTTCTATTACTCCAAGATTTAGCATTTTCTCAACTTCATTTTTAACGACTGGCAGCTTTGAGAATGGAATAGGATATTGCTTTTGTCTAATTGGCTTATCATCTATAAGCTTTATTGTATGCTCAATTAAACTTGTAGTTCCAGGGATATCTGAGAAAACATCTTCTTGGGTTGCCAGAAGTTTTCTTACCTCATGCTTCTGGCCCTCAGACAAATTTGAAGAGAGTTCAACATTCAGACTGGATTCCTTCTTTTCTAACTGAGGACTAAAGTACTCAGTGTTCTCACCTGTTTGATTTGTACTTTCATCATGGTCAATGACTGCTACACTGACGGGTCCGATACTTGACTTACCTCTTGGTTCTTGACGTTCAACATATTTCTTCAAAGGATTTGCATGATATGACTTCACCTTCCAATGAGACAACATTTTGAAGTCATAATGTCTAAATGCTTGAATGACTGGGGATGGACCTTTCCATTGCAATAGCAGCTTGTTTGACTTAGTTGGTAGAAGAACAAGAACCTTATCACCTACTTTGATTTCCCTGTCCCGGGTTTTCTGGTCATTGTATTCTTTCTGTTTATGCGCAGCGGCGTGTAAGTTTTTCTGAGCCAGGTCATTAACTGTCTCAAGCCGTATTCGAAGGTCTACTACATACTGATATGTTGACTTCGGGATCAGAGATATCCTTGGACCACAGCTCCCTGTGTACTGTCAAAGGCCCCCCTGACTGACTAGATCAAATGGTGAAAACCCTAGACTTTCTTGAGGGACTTCCCTGTATGCAAACAACAAAACTGGCAAGTATCGGTCCCAATCTTTGGGGGGTTTCTGAACAGAGTGTTTTCAACATTTGTTTTAACGTGCCATTAAAGCGCTCGACTAGTCCATTGCATATAAGATGATAAACTGTTGTCTGTTTCAGTGATATAAGTCTACAGAGTTCAGACATTAGTGCACTTGTGAATTGTGAACCCTAATCTGTAAGCATTTCCTTTGGAAAAATATTTCTAGAAAAGAATTCTATTAGAGCCTCACCCACTATTGTGGTTTCAATGTTTTTCAAAGCTACAGCCTCTGGATATCTAGTTGCAAAATCGACCAAAGTCAAGATATACCTGTTTCCCTGCTCCGTTGCGGGGTATAAGGGTCCCACTAAATCAACTGTGACTCTCATGAATGGAGTATCTACTTTTGGCATCCCAGAGGTACTCTGCCGACACGGCCTTTTGGCAGCGTCTTTTGGCAGATATCACAGGAATTGCAAAATCTCTTGGTAACCCTGTGAAGACCTGGCCAAAAGAACTTCGCCATTAACCTGCTAGATGTTTTACCAACACGCATATGACCAGCCATTTTTGACTTGTGTGCCAGCTTTAGTACTAACCTTCTGTATGTAACTGGAACTACGAGTTGTGTACAACTTGTCCAAATCTTCCCCTGCGAGGGCTCAAAAATCCTGTGAAGCAACCCGTTTCTGTACACATACCTGACCACCGAGTTATTTCTATTGAATATCTTACCTGTTGTAGCATACTCCTTAGAGGTTACCTCATTTATTGGTCTTTGGACTGCCAAGGCTTCTGCTTTCTTCTCTTTAGCCTTTTGCTGAGCTCTTGTTTCCACTGCATTGACCAATCACTGTACATCAGGATCATTCGGCTCTCTAGCGCCTTCAATGTTACTAATGATTACATCATATGCGGGGTTTTCCATACACCAGGCAGTTACTTTTCCAACAAAATATGCACTTACAATGTCTCCTTCTGCTACAGGTACCTCAACTTTCGACCCATCTGCTAACATACATACCTGTATCTCTCCTGTTAACTGATCATTTTTACCAAACTTTTTCTAACCACAGCCCTACTACAACCAGTATCTCTTAGAACAGTCACGACCTGTCCATTCAACTTACCTAATTGCACCTTTTTGTTGTATTTATTGGCTCAAATTTAGCCAGAGCTTCTATACTGTCTGTGTTTCTGAACAGAGTGCATGCACTGCAGACATTAGCCTGAACATTTGTCACATTACCACCCCCTGTGCATCTGTCATTGTTCACAACTCCGCCACTTGGATACCTCTCATTGTCTACAAACTGTACCCTATCACTACTGTTAAACGGTTGTCTGTTATTAGACCTTCTATCTCTGAATCTAGGCATACCTGTATTCTCAGGCCTTTTCTTTCGGAACCAGCACTCCGAGGCCCAATGGTTAAATTTCCCGCAAACATAACAGTACTTACCTTTTTATCACCGCTTGGTATGTCTCCTCTAGACCTATCAGATGCTTTCACAAAACTAACTATATCTGCTGGACTCCCAGCATTTGGTACAGTGAGTGACTTTGTACTGCATCTTCTTGCCTCACGAAACTGATCAGCACTGTTAGCCATTTCTTCTACTGATTTTGGCGTGCGTTCATTTATGAAAAATTTTAGATCACAATTGCATCCATTGACAAACGGCTCCCTCACCATAAGATTGAAAATTCCACTGTAATTTTTAGAGCTATTTGACATTTCAACCCAACGATTCAGATAACTCGACAATCTTACTGCGTACTGGCTAAATGTTTCACCTTCTTCTGGTTTTGCTTCCCTAAACTTCATTTTGAACCCTTCCTTCGTTTGGTTATATCACTTTAATAATGCACTTTTCAATTCTGCATTGTCTAATGCTTTCTCATAAGGCAAAAGAGCATATACGTCTAATGCTTTACCCTTTAGTAAGGCACTAAGATGCGTTGCTCATAACACTTTATTCCATTTCTGTGTGTTTGCATACAACTCAAACCTTTTTAAATAACTATCGATATCATTTTTCTCTTCCTCAAATGGAGGTAGTTTAGGACCTTTAACTGATGCAACTACCCCTGGTTCAGACTTATCTTTACTTTTCAGCTCTAGGAGTTCCATCTCCTGAACATGCTTTGTCATATTTAGCTTTAACGCATATTCCATCCTCTCTTTTTCTAACTCTTGATCCTCTTTCTCTCTTTGTCATGCAGCCAGTCTCTCATTTCTCATAATATCTTGTTGTTCTTTTACAAAATCTCTACGATTTTGGCCCTCATATCCCAGAGACTGTCCCAAAGCCTTTAAAACATTTAAACAGTCTATACTTGTGCCTACCGGTATGTCTTACTAGAGAATGTAGTCAGGCAAACCAACTTACTTAAATCTACTGATATTTGTACATAGCCCAATCTTTTTCCCAAATAAACAATATGTTCAACTGTATTTCACATTAAGTTGAAACTCTGTGTGTATAAGGTATGAACTATTTATGCCTAATGTTTGTGAGAAATGTATTACTTAAGTGACCTGAAGGCGAATAAATAGAACAGATAACTTACATATTTTCAAATATGTTCACCCTTCTGCAGCCCCTTGGGTTCCCTCAAATATGACTCCGACAGCAACTACGTCTAGCACCTTTACTGCAAGAGGCGTAAAAATACAACTTAATGGAACACACACAAAATATTATATAATGTGTTATTACTTTGGTGATAATGAGGATTTTCAAACATGAACTTGTTAACGTTACTAACACATATTCTTAATCTTCAACGTTGTAACTACACAAATATTTGTTCGAATAGTCAAATTCTTCAAACTATTTTAAAATTATTGTCAATAACAACCGTTCTAGTTCCGGTCACTCTTCGGCAGGTTTTGTATATTACTGTTACCTTAGTTCACATTCTCAGCTTAGCATTCAAAATTTTTCTAGCAAGTGAAATTGTGTTGCTAAATGGAGCTATCAACACTACGCTGTGTCCGAAATGTAAGATCTTCAGACACTTGTATAAGTAGTTAAATTATTTGACATGGCACTGATAGATCGTTCCAACCTCGAATGGATACAAGGTCGACAACCCACTTGAATGTGATTTTTGTCATCTGCTGATGTGTTCGCACTATACTACTGACTTCTTGAAGTGTACCCGGACATCTACTGACAGCCATCTATCACAGCTCCAGTAATTACTTCTGACACCATTGTAACAGGGTGGCTTACGGGGGTCCCAATGCAAACAGAAACCATGGCTTTAACTTTCCATTTTATTCAGTAGAAGGGAACCTATACGAAACAGAATGAAGAAATAAATGTGCAATATATGTAAATTCGCTATACTGCTATAATAAATATAAAAATCAGCAATATTTTGCTTAACGCTCAGAATTACATTATATTGAATAAATCGAAAAAAGATTGACATTCTATACTATTGTTCATAAATACATTATCTAGCCGTGCTATTTACTGAGACAGTGCAAAACAATTATGTACTCCGTAAATAAACTAAATCAACCTATCCCAATACATACACATATCTCAAGCATACAAATAGTTACGCGTGGATGTACATGCATAATAAACATCCGTACAAATACAATTGTGCAAGTATGCAGACTAATATTTAAATGTTATATAGTGTAAGTCCACCACAGTGTACAATTGAATGCAATTTTCCATTTAAGAAATCTTGGTTAAATAGTCTGTGTAATTAAGTAATAAAAGCTTAAGCTAACGATAAAGTTTAACCAAAAGCTTTACTTCTCTTACAAAAATAGAAAGTAATTACAAATACTTACCCAAGAGGTTAGGGTGAGAGATTTAATTACACGGACTGTACTGCTGTGCTGCTAATGTACAACTGCTGGACGTACTGGTCTACCTGACACAGTGATCAGTTACGATATGCTCGATTGGGTTTATAACTGGTTATATGGTCACTGTGTAAATGTAATAGTGTAAAGCTAAATTGTGTATGTGTTCTGCAAAGTATGTTTGATTAGAGATGTATCCGCACCGTAACATCGTCTGCTATAATTCCTATTCATAAGTCTGGGCCAAGTAACATTCCTGAAAATTACAGAGGTATATCTATTAAATATTCTATGTATAAGATATTTTCAGGTATTATTAATAAACGGTTGTACGACTGGGCTGGAGAAAACAATAAAATTGATGAATCACAGGCAGGTTTTCGTAAGGGCTATTCAGCTATTGATAACATTTTCTGTTTACAAGCAATGGTTCAAAAGTATCTATCTGAAAGATGTGATCGCTTTTAATGTATCAACGTCGATTTTTGCAAAGCATTTGATAAAATTAATCATAAAAGATTATTTGTGTCACTAGAGAAGAATGGAATCAATGGTCAATTTATGCTTATTCTTAAATCACTTTATACGGATTTAAGGTCATTTGTCAAACTCAACAACTGTATCACTGATATCTTTTCATGCAATATCGGCACACGCCAAGGAGCCAAAAAAGTTCGACAATTTTTTATCTCTTTATAGATGAGTTGTCTGCCCTTGTGCGAAAAAAATGTAGTTTTGGTATTTTTATCACTAATGATATTCCAGATATTTTCTGTTTGATGTTTGCAGACAATGTAGCAGGTTGTGCCGAAACTGCAGTTAAGCTTCAACAGCAAATTAATATTATTCACCATTTTTGTCGAGATACGGGAATGGAAATAAACATGGATAAGACTGAAATTTCGGTTTTTCGCACGTGTGGTCCTCTCCGTAGATATGAGCACTGGTCTTGTCGTAGAACCCAAATTAAAATCACATCTGAGTATAAATATATGGGTACCTTATTTACATCAAGTTTGTCATGCTCACCCGCTCATTCTTAGTTAGTTTTTCGGGCACAAAGGGCTCTTTTTGCCATAAAAGCCTATCAGAGACCTTTTGGTTATTTCTCTGATTTTGATTCATTTAAGATTTTTGATTCAATGGTCAAACCTATACATTGTTACGCTTCCCAGATTTGAGGCTATGAATATGAAGACACGATAGAATCGGTTCATAACAGATTTTGCAAAAAATATTCTTTATGTACATAGAATACTGATACATGTGGTTCTTGGTGAATGTGGTAGATTGCCATTTTGTACTACAAGCTGTATAAATTGTATTCGATATTGGTAAAATTTGCTAACCATGCCATCACATAGATATCCTCAACAATGTTATAGCATGTTAAAATCCCTAGATGATGCTGGTAGAAACTGCTGGGCAACAAAGATTAAAGCACTTTTGTACAAATATGGATTCAGTTTTATATGGATTAGTCAGGAAGTTGGCGGTGTAAAGTCTTTAATCAGAATGTTTAAACATAGAATTGTTAACTATAGTACACTAGACTGACAACAGGCAATTGAAACCTCTAATAGATGTTACCATTACAAAAAAACTTAGAAGCCTACTTACTGTTGAAAAGTATTTGACTATTGATATTCAGTTAAAATATAGAATTGCTATGTCAAAGTTTCGCCTTTCAAATCAGAGGCTGAATATTGAACTAGGTAGATATAACAATGTTCCAACGGAAACTCGTATATGTAACTTATGTCAGCAGTCAAATAATGCAAATGTAATTGATTGTCAATACCATGACTTTTTTAAATGTGCTAAGGACGATATTATATGGCAACCATATTTATTTAACTGGTATGTATGTGGAACAGAACTTCACGACTTTTATGCTCTTTTGTCTTCCCAAAACCCTCATATTGCTAAAAATGTATCCATTTATATTTATAAACTAATAAATGCAATTAATGACATTTAAACATTCGCTTTATGCTACTACTTTACATTTTATTACGTGTTATATATAACTATGTATTTTGGGCCGGTGGCCTATATGTACAAATAAACGATTTGATTGATTGTTATATATTTAAATTTATTATAAGAATAACATGGGGAACGTGTCAAAGAGAAACATTTAATATAGTTTCATGTAAAATTTTATATTGAAATGCAATTTTGTGCATGTGTACACACAAAAACGAAAATAAAAATGTCACTTAAACTTAAGTCTGACTGTTTTAACTAACGTACACCTTTAAAGTATTTTTAATTGGTGATCATTTATGTTAAACAAGTAAACAGGTGTGAAATCAACAGCTAATCTGCCGGTATGTTTATTGACCTTTTTGAATTTCCACACCGAGGTCCGGGAATAAGTAGTTCAGGGAGGTTGCGCGCGCATATTGAGTCATATACGACAGCTGATTCTACATGTAAACACAACATTTCTCGTAATGTTTCGACTACATACACTTGAAACAGAAGGGTTATGCCTAAGAAACGAAAGAGATCTGATGATGCAGAGGATTCACTCGTAAAAAGTTGTGATGTAACTGCTTAAAAAAAAAGAACACGCTGGTAAATTGGGCACGATTTGGGTGCAACAAAAATGACGTGATTGACCTGACGACGATAACACTGTCTGAATTGAACGCATGTTATGAACTTATTTCTTACTCTCACAGCGGCGAGACGTTGATTTAGAAAACAAGTGTTATCATCTGACTGAAAGTTAGCTGTAATACAAAGCTTATTGATTTTAGCGTCACTTATCAATTAAATATGTAAAGGTTAATTGTTTTCTGGCCATAAGTTTGCAATGATTTTTAAAGGTAATTTAATTCATTTCAAAACTTTTATCTTTACTTTTTATTCAGCAACGATAGCTAGGCAACTACTATGAACATTAACTGCAGACATATTATCATACATTATTTGACAAGGTCATAAAGCATACAATATGCCAAATAAAATGAGTGTATATAAAATATTTCGGTAAAAATTCATATTATTTGTTGTGAAGAAACATGGTAACTTGTAAAGATTAAAAAAACTATGCAACACTAAAAGGAAAATCGTATTAATTAAATTTCTTATTAAATGTGAATAAACATTCTCAAAAGAAACGAATCTAATCTCATACGATTACATTAAAGGTGTTAATTGACTCATGGTGTGTGTGATTAGCAATTTGTTTATTTATTGCTGACTCGTCTTGTTAGCAGAATGAACTAACACTACAGAGTGTGAATGTGACCGTATAATGCCGACGTAAGTAGTGTTTTCAGAGAGAAAAGAATTTTGTTATGATTTCTTTTGTATCCTCCTCCACGAATTTGGAGCTTCGAAATATTTTTTATCTTACCTCTTTAAATATCATTCTGTAATTCACTCTTAAATAATTCAAACAATGACTCCAAACAAATCGATAATCCTATTTGTCTCAAATATAAGCCATGCATGACCTTTCACACGTTTGTGAGAGATAGGAATTTTCCGTGATTGCCAGGATCATCTCAGCTTAATAAATGTCAGCAACAATTAAAGAAAAACACAACACGCACAGGACAAGATGATAAGTTTGTCGTGAAATCAAAGTGTATTTTAATTGTGCATTTGTCTGGGTGGCGGCAAACTTCATAAGGATCAAAGAGAATGCGGCGTCTTTTTTGTCAATCCTTTAACCCCATCGTAACATGGCCGATGTTTGATTCTTTAGAGCTTCACAGTGACTTCCGTTAATGATAGAAATTTCCTAAGTGCAAATTTTAGTGAATCTAATGCAAACGTTAAAATAACAAGAATATATCGACACACAAAATGCCGACTATTGACACGCGCTGTTAAACGAGGTAGCGAAACTTCTGTAAATAAACATGTCCACAGCACACGCCAGCATTGAGGATAACTGTGTTTACGTAAGATGCAACGGACTGCTATCCATTCCCATTGCAAATGTGAGGGAAAAACATCCAGATCGTGATAACTGGGTATGCCTTCCCAAATAGACAGAAATGGTCTTTTGCTGCGGACTGCCGCGGCATAAACCGAAAATCGATGTAAAGAAAGTCTCACCCCATTAATCATTTTACCACAGAGGGTGCCTTTATAAACACAACAGCTACGCGCGTGCCTTTCTTTTTCGGTGTATTGCTCATGATGTCTGTCTTTTTACAATTCGCCTTGATGAACCGAGTAATGTGGGCGACTAGATTTGGCTCAGTTTATTACACGGAAGTAACAGGTGCGCGTTTTCCGGAAGTTAAATCTCAGCTGAAGAGCAAAATGTAGGGGCAGATAAATCATGTTTTCGGGAAAGTCTATAGGGGTGGTTATACTAAAGAAGGGCCGGAAGAAGAATGTGTGACATGGACTTTTTCTCTTTAGTAACAGTCTGATACTATGTTTTGCCATTAAATTTCCTATTTTGAAGATAATCTTAATCTTTTGGTGTCAAAAGGAAGCTGAAACCATGTAGAATTAAAAGAAAGCAAAAGTCTTGAACCCCGATGCACAATAATGGACTGATCCACTTACAGGTAGTACATATTTCATTGAAATTTGGGGGTTACCGACTGGCAATTTGGCGGTATGCGCATTCTATGAAGCAGAACCGTATTACAAGTTGCAAAAGTTTGCTTATTTCTGGATCTTTCTAATAGACAATAAATAGATTGTTTCACCTATATATGGTTATTGGGGTCCATCATAACTTGGTCATTGTGCAGTTCGTTTCCAACTTTTCGTGATTCACAAAAGAATATAAAACAAACTTATTTAGTGGCGTCTAACCTATAGCATTCGCTCTCACCTCCCCGACTTATGAGTTTTATCGGCACTCCTCGGTGTAGGTGAAGACGACATTAGCCGAGGTATTACGATTGTCCGTTACCATGCATCCCAATCAAGGTACACAGTAGATTTTCAGTGTACTTAAAAATAACTTTTTCATGTTATGACACAATGGTAAAAAGATGCGAACAAGAATTTGGTTGTTTTCATAAGAAGTGATTTTTGTGAATTATGAAAGTATATTGAGGTCACCGATTTGAGATTGATTCTGATATAGAATAGAGCAAAATGCAATTTAAAGTTACATCCAAGCAAAAAATAAAAACACAAACAGTGGCAATAGCTTGTAGCATTTGTATGACAAAATAACTTCCGTTCCTTGTAACATAGGCGGTCAAATCCTAAAAATTAGCAAAAACAGACATAATCAAACCCATAATTACCTAAAATATATCTCGAAATTGGAATCTAATAACAAAAAGCCCGTGTTATTATCATATTACTTTGGAGACTTAACTGTGCGAACCAAATAAACAGTATTGCAAAATGTAGAAAATTTACAGGAGTGAATTTACAGGCAATGAAATATTGATGGAAGGGTCCACCTTTGCTAAAAGTAACAGAAGGAATATTGCTCTGGATGGATTTTGTCCGTACTCCGTTTTTAGCAATGACACAGGCTTTACAGACTCATGTATATAGATGCTAAAAGGAGAATATGAAAGATGTATTGCTAAGTTGATGATGATTTTATAATCAAGTGCTCTGCAGCTGTAGAAAGCACCATGTGTAGCAATGTGGAGTTTTCGTTGGCTCAAAAATGTTGCTGTTGCAAACATTTAAACACATCTATAATATGCTAACCGGAAAGTGCACTTATTTGGAGATATTTTATTTTATTCGTGTAGCCTAATGTATAAAGTATATATGTATACTAGAAAAGTTTTTGCTTAGTTGTTAATATATATCGTAGTTACATTTTCCTTAGCTAATACTGTACTGGAACTCGACGGTAGTTTGAAGATTTTGTGCACAAACTCTTTACTTGGTTGATGTGCCGAAAATGCATCGTAAAGTTTAAAGAAAATATCTTGACAATGCTTAGTTAAATTTTGTTTGTTCTACAGTATTTACTGCTAGTAGCATATTTCGTCTGGTCCAGTATCTTTTAAAGCCTTCTCATGCAATTTTGTGCTGTTTTGTTTGTCCATTTGTTGAAGGCTCCAATTCTGGTATTTTAATAAGACGAGTTTCAATTGTAACTTCCATAAATATTCTACAAATTATACACAGCACATTCTCGAACACCGAACTGAAATCTCAATGCAGGCAATATTAATATATATTTGTTAAGCATACAATTCGACGATACTGCAATGATTGTTTGCTGACAAACTACGATAGCAATACCGTTATTATTATTTATTTATTTATTATTATCATAATTATCATTATTATTATTATTATTATTATTATTATTATTATTATTATTATTATTATTATTATTATTATTATTATTATTATTATTATATATTTATTGTCATCCTTCCTATTACTGTATATGCAAACGACTATCGATGAGAAAACAGAGGTACAAATGTAATCTAGCTGCATTTTATATTCAAACTAGTAGGGAAGTGTGTGTTTCGGCATATTTTTGTGAGGAATTTGAGCAAAGGTTTATGTCTTCGAATTTTCAGACTTTCAGACTCCGTTTAATAAAATCATTAAAACGGGTAACCTTTTGTCCAGAAACACTTCAGAACGCATGTTAGACATTTTAGAAACTTTTTTCCGGGGAAGCATACCCACAGATCCCCCCACCTCCAACCCGCACACACGCACACACACGAACGTATGTCAAATTCAGTCTTCGGCCCCCAGCTGAAATGTTCTGGATTCGGGCCTGTTACATGATTATCCGGGTAATATGCTCCGCCATCGATATTTTTAAGCTGAAATCTCCCTCGAGCTCATTTATAGATTTGGAAATAACAAACATTTAAAGAGACGTATTTCAAGATTTTTACTGTCAAACAATTAAGGTAATGTTATAAGCAGCCGTTAATTAAAGTAGATTATAGGTTTATGGAGCAATTATGAACATGTTCTCCAGAACAGGGTCACGTGGTTTTCGTGGTTTCAAAATAGCTAACTGTGCAGCGTGTTCATATAGTAAACACATATGGCATGTAGAACATCAATAATCAGAATTTCTTGGGATCTTTTCAGTAATTTGTTTGTTTGCATGAAAAAAATATCCTAACTGTCTGATACCATCCTTGAATGACAATAATGCATAATTACTCGCATTGTATTGGTGCAAACATGTGTATAATAAATAAAACAATGTCTTGTTGGTTCGTTTTAAATAATACAATCTTATAAATAAAGGATGGTATCCGACAGTTTGCTTATATCAATATCTTACAACTATTTTGGGGTGATTTGGGGTATAGTTCCTGCAGAAACTGATACTTTTAAATGTGATATCGACAACTTCTTTAATTGTTATACAGGTCAAATAATGAAATAAATATCTCAAAATGCTCATACTTTACAAATCTATAAATAAGCGCTATGGAGGATTTTTGTTTAAACATATAATGAGCGGATTGCACGGATGATGAAATAATGTGACCTCCAAAGTAAGTGGTCACGTAGTTTTCTAAGTTTAAAATCGCTAACTGTTAACTTGGCTCAAACAGGGAAAACATTTTGTAATGACAAGTGGGTAATTATGCTTTACTCTTCACATACATGAAGGTAACCAATAAACAACATTTCGCGGAATCTGTTCATGTAATAACTATTTATTTGGTCGTTTGATGAAAAAATGGTGCAAATTGTCGAATACCACCTTTAATACATAATCCAAAACAAGAAGAGAGTTTAGAAGAGACAGTCGTCTTAAGTAAGCCAGGAAGTGTCTTGACCTCCGCCCAACTACTTACGGCTGCTCTTCACAGACAATAGCGTCCACTTAACATCTTAAGCCGTTGTACATTGATACGTTTGAAAATATATATAATGTTATAAGTATTTTAAACAGGAATTACGTAACTACTATTTCAAGTTTTTTATTGTAAGCGAAAATAAAAATCAGCAAGAAAACCGCTGTATTTCATCGCTTTTTAGAATTTGGATGGAAATACAACTTCCTCAGACGGACTGTAGCCACGCCTACCATAGCAACGGGTCCTCTCCGTAAGTAGGTTAGATAAACATTGGCCAAAATGGCGGCATTTTCACTGAAATGTATGCAAGTCATTTGTATTTTGCGATAGGTTTTCCAGCTGCTTAAACGCGTCCAATCGCATTGATTTATATATAGAACGAACGAACAATTTTGGCATTGTATTGTAATGAGTATTTAATAAAAAATCTGGCTCTTTCTTTTTAAAACAACAACTGAATATTAGTGTAACAACAATAAATTTAATTTTGAGTCAAGCGTCACACTTTAATGTATATTAGAGGTTATATTGTATTTTTTTGAAAGTAACTGTGTCTTTACTTTATGAAGTGTTTTGTTCTGAAACTGGTATTTTTAAGAAGTTGTCTTTTTACTTAATTATTTCACAACTTCTGTTAAAATATGATAGTTATTCTATTCACTTAAGTTTATCAAATTCCTACACAGAATGAGACAATTTCTATATGTGCTTATATGTTTTGTAATTGATTAATCTGTTCAAATGGGCTAATTAGCAATGTCGGCGAATCTTTGAAGCGTTGTTTGGCCTGCAACGGCGTCATTAAACTGCCAACACTTCTTTTCCCAGGTGTGCCAGATGTCCACGTGTAATATTCCCATCCTTGTGTATGATATTGTCGCTTTCATGCAACTGTTATTCAGCTTGTATGGATTTGTCACATAACATAACATATCTTTCATTCACCCAGGTTACATATTTACCACATGGGGATATGTACAAAACATGGTTATCATAATTCACGAGGGATTCCGGTCTGTCTACAAATAAACGGTATATTGCTATTTTTATCTATAAGTTAATATATTGCATGTTAAGAACTTGTTAAGTAGGAGGGGAAACAAGTAAAATAACTTTACAGAGTTGTTTGGAATAGATTAAGAGAATTTAAGCTACAATACAATACAATATCTTTATTTCCTCCATTGTTGAAGATTTCTTGTATATGTAAAGTACATGGTATACAACTAAAATAACACAATATAAGTGGAAACAAAATGCATTATTAAACTGAAACTAACATGGTTTAAAATATAGACAAAGGTGAGTAAGTAAGGATATGTAGCTTTTTACGACTTAGGGCGAAAGATTCGAGATGTAGGGCATATCAAGGTAACACAAAATACACACCCAAAATATTGCAAAAAAATTTTAAGAAAATATAAAATAAGAAAAAAGACTATAGGTAGTTTTTACGCCTAAGGGCGAAACATTCGAGATGTAGGGCATATCAGGGTAACACAAAAAACATACACAAAATATAGCAACAAAAAAAAGAGGAACGGAGATAAATAAAAAATGCAACAAAGACATAAAAATGATATTAATAAAAACAATTGACTCCGTTAACATTCAAAACGATGAACTCAGAGATCGTCTGGGCTGTCCAATCCGCAGGTAATGCCTTTTACATGAAATAATGAAACATTATAAACACGTGTAAGCATAGCAAAATAATGATAATAACGAGCGGAAGTAAAATAACGTGGTGATGGTTGTATCGGCATTAGTTCAGTTAAGAGCTGAAAATTTTGACATTACCTTTGAAACACGGGTACTTTCATTATTAGTAAGTAGCACCTTAATTGGGGTTCGGGCAGTGAACGTGTTGAAATCTGACTTGATAAAACGCACACGCTCGGAGTCGAAGAACGAACAGGCAAGTAGATAGTCATTCTCCGTGCCGATTGTATTTGTAAACAAAAAGATTCTTATTTATATTAATTTACTGCATTGATGATGTTAAAACATCTAAAATGCGTTGAACAAAAGCGCATTTGTAATAGATGACAATTTTCAAAAACGCCATAAGAAGTACGGATGGAAACAAAGCGAATACAAGACATGCAGATTTTCACCATATAATCCCCAAATTTTCATTCGATTGCACATTACTTCAAAATTTATACATGAAAATGTCAGAAAACATGATATCATATGTTTAATATCATATGTTTTATTATACCTAAAGCTGACTTTTAATATTTATATTGTAAGAAAATAAACAAAACTCTCAGAAAAGATGTCTATCGCGTCATTGTCTTTATGGGCAAAGCGTCAATACCAGTGCAATAAATGTCCATCAAATACACAAATCTACTTAGCTTTTCATAATAAATATATGCATTCACAAATTAGTTCAAATCTATTTAAATATCGGAGATAAAAGCGTTATTTTGTTTTGAATCATTGGCGACGCGCTGGAGCCCTATATACGACACAAAATGAATTTGTTCTTCACTCTACAAATAAATGTCACAATCTTGGAAGCAATTTAACAGCAACATCTTTCTTTCTTTGAGGACACCAAAATTGACATTGTGAGAAAGACCAATGTATTATCTAATAACAGGTCCTCTGCAAAGAAAAGTTATATGTCGCAAAGACGGTTATCCTCCCCTGAAAACATACACCGTAATTCTTGCATAGTATAGACGCACATTTTCAATGAAATGATCAGTACCGGTCTAAATGGATCAGAATAGGAGTGCAGTTATCTTGCATTTTTATAATTCTACAATGTCTAAGCTTTGTTTTGCACCAAATTGCAATACAGTCACAAAATAAAAGAATCTACATTAAAACATCAAAAATAACAAAAAAGAAAACTGTCCGGAGTACTACTTCCGGTGCACATTTACGCTTACCGCCCCTTTTAACCCCGATAAAATACGGACTCTAATTCGGTAAACGGCGTTCTATTATTTGTTGTTGTTTTTTAATTTTTTTAGGTCTGTAACTTTTATGAAAACATGGTAAAATGACAGATTTAGTTTTATTTCTTTTTATATTTAAAAAATAACGTAGATGGACATGGACACTCTCTACGCCCTAACTTGCGAAAGTAGAAAGGAATTCTCGTCGGTACATCCTTCGATGTTCGGACTGCATGTTAACAAATTGAGATTACCTATTAGCAACGAAAAAGTACATAGCCAGAAAAAGTTTGTTCTGAGCGGTCTATTGAGTATGCATGGTAAAATCTGACTTAAAAGTAATGTAAAGATACATTAACAATTTCTGTAAGGTCCCGCGAATCTAAATTGCATTTCCAGTGCTGCCAGCTTGCGGGAATGCTTTTATAGCATCTCTGAAGTGTTTGTGGTCAAAAGTTTAGAACTCTGGATAAGAGGGTTTCAAATTCATAGACTCAGGATAAGATGGTTCTGAATTCAAACCTTAGACCCGTAACGACAAGTTAAAAAGGATCTTGTAAACGATTTGGGTGATCATTTAAGAAACGTTTGAAACACACCAAGAAAGCATTTATAACATAGTTGAAGTATTCTTGGTCAAGAGGTAAAGATTATGGACTCGGGATAGGAGGGTTCTGAGTTCAAACTCTAGTACTGAATGAGATTTATTCCTTGTCAAGACTTTTATTACACGAACATTTTGAAAAAAAAAAAAGAATATGTTCGGACTAATTATTATGTTTTTAAACCCAGATTTACTAGAAAGTAATATCCTTCTTGGATAATAAGATTACTTATTTTTGTAGTTATACCTTTCCTCTACTGAATGACATATACTTCTTTTCAATTGACAGCAGCTTTTGTTGATGTCACCTCAGTGTGTAATTATAAACCACAGTAGCACATACTTAGGTAGTAACATTGCTGGTACAATATTTGTTCCATCGGAATTAGACATACTAGATCGTTCTCTCTTTACTGATTCTCTCAGTTTGTCTTCATCCATTTCACTTTAAATGTGAGAAGTAGGTTAAGTTTAGGAAATATTAAACATTGTTCTTTCTATACATAATACTATGTTCTAGAAAAATACTATTAAGTTTATGAAATATTAACATTGTTCTATGTAAACATAATATTATGTTCCAGAAAAATACTATCAGAACTATAATTATTTGTGTAATGTGAGGCTCCTGAGAGAGAGAGAGAGAACAACACTTGTTCTATTTGTAATTGACAATGAATTTGTATCTGGTGTAGCAATGTTTCCATCATATTTAAACAACAAATATAGTTTCATCGAAACTATTTATAGTAAATGTTTAAGGACTAAGTTTATTAATGTCAATGTGTGAGTTTAATTGTTTCTAGACCATCTTAGAGGGAAGACTCTGTGGCCTAGAGAGCACACACGTTGAACACATTAAATAAATGATTTCGCACATGTTGATTTTAGCAGTATTCTTGGCTAAACCGTTCCAAGGCGGTAACTTCCTATTTTATATCATTTCTCGTTAGTTTAGTTATAACCTTTATATGTGGCTGACATGTGAATGCAATAGTCCTGTGCCGTTTCAATTTTTATTATATGTTACCAGGGGCGTGCCTGGGCTTACGCACTTACGCACGTGCGTACAGTTGCTTCCAAAAAATTGAAAAAATAAAAACGTCAAAAAGCAAAAAAAAAATCGTACATAACCTGTATTTGGCACTTGTTGTTAGCTGTTTCTGTTTTTAAATTAGAGTTCTTTAACCCTTTTCCAAATTCTACAAATACTTCTGCAATCCTACCTGACGTATTTCTGTCCCTTCCTGCTCGTTGTTCTCCCCAGAGTGAATCTACGGCGTTCTAAGGAAAAAATGCAAAGGGAGCGGGGGAATGCCGCCCCCCCCCCCCCCCCCCAAGAATAGTGCGTATTCTCAAAGGTCGCATAGGCACGCCCCTGGTTACAATACTCGTAAGACCTTGTCATGTTTTCGTATTCTGTTCGATGCATACATATTTCGCTACGACAATTACTACGTGTTCGTTAACACAAGATACATGCAAAACAATTTCAAAAGTGTATTAGACAATGTGTCACTTATTATTTCCATGTATAAACAATGATATAATGCAAACATAATATAAGCAGAAGCATTGATCTTGATAAGAACTAAGCACAATCTTTTAATATTTATTCGGAGTTTTTATTTAACTCATAGCATACGTATGACACGTACACCAATTACCTAGCAATCGTTCCTTCGTAGAATATTTAAGGTAAATAGTGAAATAATCAACATAATTATCTTTTTAATAATGATTTTGTTTTTATTTAGAAAACAAAATAATATTTATATAGACAAATGACAAGGACTATAAATGCAACAGCCATTACATTGTAAGTTGTTTGTGCTATTATTAAACAGTGAACGCTAGTGATGGCTTTTACGCCGCTGAAGCTACTGTTGATAATATAAATTCTGCTGACGCTGGTTCTGTTGAAAATGTTGCTGTTGCTATAGCTTACAATGATGATCATACAATTAAAATGTGATGATGCTGATGACAACGATGGTGATAAAGATGATGAAGGCATAAACATAATGAAAATGATATGATGGTGACGACTATATAAAGATAAAACATGCGATTATGATATTGTTGATGAAAGTGATGCTGAAATGATGTTAAGCCTGTGGATGTTAATAAAATGGCAAGTGGCTTGTTATAGTGTTGGCACTATTATTTTAGAATTTACCATGTCATGATTTAATCCCAAATGCCGTAATAAAGACGTTGATTACTGTGACCCCAAATATAAGCCCTACTGACGTATCGTTCATTACACTCATATACCGCTTGTCTTCATCCGATTTTCCTTCCATCGTCCCCAACACCAACAGCAATACCCCAACGATGATCTACAAAATAATGATAGATTTCTTTTGCTTATCTGAAATTATAGCCTTATAAAAAATTAAGAATGGTGTCGAACTCGAGAACTCTCAATGTTTAAAACGGTACTTGGAGTCTTACTGAAATGAATAAATAGGTTTTTGCAAGCCAGTTAATAGTATATTTTTTTAATAAAGACAAGCACGAGTTGTCTTGCATGTAGCGCATGCAGTAGATAGTCCGACAGCTAGATATGGTTACTGCGCACCCCCCACCCACCGACTTTTTTCATGGGTACCAAAATGTTTGTTAGTGTGTCTAGAAACAGAATCTCCAATGTACTAAAAATAAACTTATTTGGGATATATGAAAACTAATGGTTTCCATCATAGGAGAGTATGTTTAGAAAAATGCTTATAACTTTTCCAAAATGGTGATATAAGTATACAACTGGTACTCAATTAAAGGTTATTCAATTGACATTATGGTAATGTGTCAGTTATGGAAATTAGCACCTATGAATATTCATTAATTTTACTGAGAATCTAAAAATAAACTTGATTTTTGTTTTTTTACTAGATTCGTTTTATTCAAAAGAAATATTCCAACAAATTCAAAAGTTTCTAATGTTATATACATACCCCTACTTGTCTAACACATGTTGGTCATATTATTTGGTTCATTTTATGATTTTCTATTATCTTTTATATTTATTTTCATCCCAATCCTGCTCATCTACACATCTGCGGTGCACGCATGATGCATTTATTATATTTTAATTTATTTAATATACTGACAGTCTGTCCAAGCATATCACAGTGGCCGCCAGATATGTTTTTAGAACATAAAGCCCTCGTTTGATTCCCATAAATGACATGAATTTAAAATGTACAGCAAAAGTTTTGTCTATAATTTATATCTTCAATCAATTAATATTACTTAGTTTATAGTTTATAGCATACGACGAAAGTTTATAAGGATATGAAGGTATAGCATACGACGACTTATAGAACAATTACTAGAAACTTTTATCTACATGCAGAATGATTTTTGTTAAATGCTTGAGATCCAATGTAAAAGTATGAAAAGGGAAAAAAATACAACAAATTTAATAATGACCGAAAATTATTTAGTATACCTGCTTTTTTATAAAGTGCACAGTGTAAGCTCATATTAATAGGTTTTGAATATTCACGAGAACTAATTTGCATGATTAATAATTACAAATCTATGTTAAGTGATAGCCTCCGCTTAAGCCTTAAGGAACGATATAAAATTTATCCTATAATGTTATGGTTAGTTAGTTATAAGCAGACTTCTAGCCAAATTATGCATTAAGATTCAATGAGCAAAATTTGGACGAAATAAATAGAGAAAAATAATATTCATATGTGCTAATTTGTATAATTGACACATGATAATGGCCATTTAATATCCTTTAATTTAGAACCAATTTTATAGTTCTATCACAATTTTTGGAAAAGTTAAAAGCAATTAATAAACATACCTTCCTATTAAAATTTCGTGATGGTTGCAATGGAAACCATTAGTTTTCATATAGCAAAATTGGTTTTCTTTTTTGAGTACATTGGAGATTCTGTTTAAAGACACCTTAACGAATATTTTGGTACACATGAAAAAAGTCGTAAGGGGGGGGGGGGGGGGGGGGGGGGGGGGCGGTAACCATACCTAGCTGCCGGACTATGAAGCCACTAGTCATATTCACAAGTGCTTCACATTATTAAACTGTTCCTGTCCAGTTACACGTGACGTGCACATTTATTGGAAATAATAATGTAAGATGTACATGTTTGACATTTGTTTTGTTCTTCCTCATATGACGAAGGACGATTAAGTATACACGATCTTTGAATGAACACTTGAGCAATTTTGAGTATGCCCTTTCGTAGAACCTTCTGCATAGCTATCATCATCAGCAGCAGTAGAGTAGAGCTAGATGCTCCACGAAGCGATAAAAGTACACATTAGAATACAAACAATAACTATTTAGCAAATAAATGTATGGGTGTGTCCAGGACTACCTGTAGCAGAATGGACAGGGAGATGAGGACGATGTTCGGATGGTAGAACTCCTGTGAAGGCCCAAGCGCCACCATAGACTTGAGTTGGGAAGCATTAGCCATTAGCAGTGCAATGTCCATCAAGCCTTGAGCAAACGTCTTCCGGGAAGCATACTGGTTCCCTCTCACTGATGGTTTTGTGGCCTGGAGTAATAGCCAGTGTAAGTATGGGCAGCTTGTTAATAGGAAAAGTAGTAATTTATACATATGCATGTGTGTGTAAAGCCGAATCACACTTTAATGTATTCAAGTACATGATTGAAGAACCAAACAACCCGCCCTTAGTGTTCATTCAAGTTATTGCATCACTCACTTTCTAGCCAACCACTTTCTAGCCAATCACTTTCCAGCCAATCGGTGTATACTTTATGACTCAGGTATATTTCCCATGAGTAGTTAGGGCTGTCCCAGGTAATAAACATCAAACAGCTAATGTAGTTGAGACTTTTTCACATCGATTTTCATTCTCTCAACCTCAATACATCACAATATTTTAAGCAACGGCAAGTTTACATATTACCGAATGAAAAGTTTAAATTTCTAATCCAAAATAATTTATTATGGATCAACAAACTGTTGATATATTTACTTGAAATTAAAATGCAAATTTTACCTTCAAAAAGACTTAGAGGCAAATAAAATTTACAAAGTCATCACAAAATTAAGTTCTTATACATGTATATATAAATCATGGGTCTTATCAAACGCAGATAATTGACGAAATGGCTCTATTCCCATTGCCGATATGAGTTTTTTTATTCTTTAGATGTGACCCCACGCAGTTTTAAAGATAATTATGGCATTATTTAAAAAGACAGATTTTATCCTGAGACTTGCATTTGTTATTAAGATGAGGCAAACAAGATCACATGTTTAGAGTCCCTGTTCTTTTACCGCTGAAAGTTCAAGGCCCTTTTCTGAGAGGAAAATGTAACGATACATACCTCCATAGATATGTAAGAGTTTCTACAAAAAAGTACTTTAAAGTGTTCATAAGTAGACGATAAAATTTAAATGACCTTATAAATATCTGTTGATATCATACGGTATGAAAACAAACGTAAAACACACAATGACAGCATATATTACAACTGATTATTTTACACTTACCGTTTCTTGTAATATCGTTGGTTCGATTCTGATCGCAGCCATTATATTTTAATATACAATAATCAGTCTTAAGCAGAATCTAAAGAAAATCCAAAAGAATATCAGCAATATATTTCACAAACCATTCTTTTTATCATGTTATTCCTTTATCCTAGAGGGCGAAATAGAGTGGTGTCTTTTTATCAAAGTTGGCCCAGTTTAGGTGAGCTCAGCTTATTGACACAACCAAATATACGACAGGGCAAAATGATTGCCTCGCCCTGTAAAACCGATTCCATATATTGCATCTTATCTTCCTGACACTCATTGAAAATTGTTTGATAACAAATTGGTTTAGATAGGTGCAACTTGAACTCGTGACTTTAAATCCTGTCAATTATAGGGCCTATCTTATGGGACATCTGTCGATTGATTATCATTCTTTAAAATTGTTAGTGTTCACTAAAGCTCATTTGACCGTTTAAAATTGGCAAAAAGTAGGAAAGAGCAACTTGTGGCAGTATATAAGCTTACTATTAGGACCTGTTGTGCACTTAGTGTGTTGTATATATGTACTGCGCAATAGAAGCCTCAGCTACGTTTAGATAATATACGTGAAAAAACTACCTCCCAACAACGCCCCCCCCCCCCCCCCCACACACACACACATTCACAGACATGTTATTGTCTGCTGTTTCTATTTACTGTCATCTTTTTTTTTCTTTCTAGCTATTATACATTTCAAGTTAGATGGTATTGGTAGACAAGACTTAACTTTCACTGAAGTTTCTGTTGATGTTCACTTTATTGTGCTAAGCTCAGTAAGTTAATTTCGTGGCATACTTTTTATATGAATTTTAAATATAGTTGTTAATAGTTTTGAACGCAAAAAAAAAAGATAGCAGATATGTTGCTTTTATGCGTAACTTGATTAAATTATAACTTAAGCATGTACATTTTAAGGACGGTAGGAAATCAGGAAGAGGTTAACCTTTTGACATTTGACCGGATTAATATAACAGCTGCATTTAAGTCAATGGAATTAGATACCCCGATTTACTAATGCGGCCATTATTTGCTCTTCCAATTTAGGTTTGCAGGTTTATCTTCGAACCTTAAACTATTGATTTTATAACATTGTAAAAAAATTCAAGTCAATTTATAAATATTTTCGCTTGATCTCCGTTTAAATGTTGTATTACTGTCTTAATTATGGGTTATGTAAATATTATATGTCTGTGCCATTGCCATATAAAACCCTTTAAGTAACCGTGAAGTCTCGCAAAGGTCGCGGGTTCATTTTTTGCTTGCATTACATGGTAAATATTATTTGGTATTTATTATTTAAGCACGCTTAGTTTTATAAAGTTGTATTGTACCTCACGAAATTTCATTCCATCTGCCATTTTGTAATTTCCTTGATAAGGGGATACATACACTTTTATTTCTAGCACATCACTATGTTGAGCCGAGTGTGTAACATTCGAAAGTCACCGAAGAAACTCGGTCTCCGATCAAGGGATCAAGGTTTGTAATATTCTCCGTTTCCATATTGTTTTATGACAATGGTATACCCTAAAATGTGCCATCTTTACTCAATTAATAACAGAGACAGCGCTTTGACATTTTTTTATTCAAATAGATCTTTTTTTTTCAATCTTACATTTGAGAAACCCCTCAGGAAGTGCGAGGTTAGAGCCTTTGTAAAACCGGTTTAAGCACCCCAGCCGTTTCCTTTTGCCGACTGGCCGTTCTAAGGCGGTAACTGTTGGGTTTGTTCTTTTTGTCAAATGACTCATCAGATTTGTTCTTACTTTTGCATTTGGCTTGCATGTGAAACCTTTGTCCTGTGCCGTTTCAATTTTGGTGTCTTTGTCTTGTGCCTTTTCAATTTTGGTATATGTTGCAATGCTTATTTGACTGCCATATAATCTTTAATATTACAAAATTCATGATGGACGTTCAAGAGTATGTTGTTGGACTATTGAGTAAAATGTAAGTACATTTCCCTTCACGAAAACACAAACTCTAACACCTCACGTTCAATTATTTTGAGCCATTCGAGAACGATATTATTATTTGTCTTGTCAAGCGTTTACAGCATCTATTCAGTGTCGTGTTGTTGTTTTTTCGGCGGATACCGACTTTTAATTTGTGTTCATTTACGACATAGCATGAATAACTGGTGAATCATTTTAAACATTACTTCTAGGTACGCAGATGAACTTTTTCTCTAAGCTATAGGCAAACATACTGTCAAGATTTACATTAAATCATGACGAAAGTTAGATAAATGTACGGTAAGCATTTTGACAAATAATTTTTATTTATTGTTCGGAAGCACGAAATGTGTTTAAAGCAAACAAGAAATAGATAAAATTCACTCAAAGGAACTCCTAAAATGACATCAAGAAAAATTAATTGTTGATAAAAAATCACATATATTAATACATGCATATGCACCATATTAAATAAACCACAGTAAAATTATGTCCATCCGCATATAATCTTAGCTTTTTTGGAACATACTTTAAACAAGATATCGGTGAATGTGATGACTGCTCCAAGGGGTATTACAGGGACGCAGGAAAATATGCTATATGTAGCTAAAACGACTTCATCTAAGATTTATTGCAGGTAAACTTTATGACCAAGTTTATTGGACAAAGGGATATCAGAAAAGCTCACATTGAGCACGTTGTGCTCAGGTGAGCTAAAAAGGACTCAATAAACAAAATTTTCACTTGTTGCATTCCTTATATTATTTGAATCTGCACCGACAAGTTATGCTAAAGATAAATACCTTTGTAGAATGTAGCCAATGGTTGCTAGAAATAGTTTCAGACAAGAAGATATTCCAAGTTTTACTTTTAAGCCATACATGGACAGTGGCCACAGTCCTGGCGTCCATATGTTTGGACCAATCTTTCTTTAACAAACTTGATAGAGGGCTATACAGGGAACTTGTAGACCAAATATTCAAACCTTTGTCTTAAAGTTTCTGACAAAAAGATTTTCAACGCTGTACTAGATAGCCATTTATGGAAAATGGCCACCTAAGGAACATGTATACCAAATATCAAAGCTCTAACCGTTGTAATCTATGGCAAGGTTTTACTATATAGCAATATATTGCCTATATAGGCATAACGGAAAATGGCCATGCCCATGCGGCCATGTTTTCAGGGTCAAAACTCTATGAAGACATTTTCCTTCCTATTGCCTACTGAGGCTTCTGATTATATTGGGTTGGATTTGGGCTAGCTGTTTCTGAGACAATGCGGTTTAAAGAATGTTGAGCGACACGTATGTGCTTTATAGAACCTTAAAAGGCCAACAACTATGTGAAATATCACCAAACCAGAATGTACGGACAATATGCACATCTGTACTGTACATCCCATAAAGTATCATTGAATTCTAACTGGCGCGTGTTGAGAAATAGCCCGGACACAAATGGTCCTATATGACATTATACAGAAATTAAAAAGGCCAATAAATCAGTAAAAATCACTGGAATGGAATGTATTGCTAATATGCGCATTTCATTTTTTTGGTTAAGCTTCCCATAAGTTTCATTGAATTCAAGCCAGTGGTTACCGAGATTTCACCGGACAGAAGCTCCAGACGGACGAACGGAGGGATGGGTGGACAGACAGACAGGCGGATGGACGAAGCGACAACTACATGCTTCATCGAAATTTTTGGAGAAGCATAATAAAATATAAAAAATTCCTTTTTTTTAAACCTGACAAAAATTGTACCAGTTTTGGGTTCAAACGCACGTTTTCCGACCTACCAACAATTAAAATATTCCCGGAGCCGGGAACACAGTCTTAAACCCGATCCATTGCAGTTCTTGTCTATTTAAGCTTCCTGCGCTAGTTACTAGCGTCACATAAAGCTGTTAAAGGTGGTGTCCGACAGTCTGGACAAATACGTTTGCCTTAAATAACTTAAAAGTCATTGTAAATTTAATAGATCATGCAAAGTGCTGTTCATTGATACCCTATTTCAATGTAGAACAATAAGGCATACATCTTAGTCATTACAAAGAGGTATTTTCTATCAAAGCCACGCTGCAGAGTAAGCTATTTCTAAACTAAGAAAATCATGTGACAACTTACTGATGAGATCACGTAATTGTGTCATTTCAGTTGTCCCTCTGACATTGAAATCTATTTTAGCAGAGATCAGTTTCCTGCATATTTTTATACATTATAAAAGAATGAACATTTCCAGTGATTTCTTTTTTGGGGGCTTTGTACTGTCTAACAATATCGGTAAGTTCAAAATCGTCTTTTCTTAAAGTATGAGTTTATGCAGAAATTGTGACGAAATCCCCTAAAGCAGTGGTAAGATATTGTTTTATGTATTTGATAAAGGCACACAGTCAGATACCACCTTTAATATTTGTGGTTTATAAAGCTGATTTTGTTAACTCAAATGGCTTTCACAAATATATTTATATGTTCTTGTTTAATGGTGCTGGCCAAGAGCATAAATAAAAGTTAATATGACAGACATGTAAATAGTACTAAATAGTAAATACACATATAAAAGCTGTTAAAATAAAACTCCACAGGAAAGAAGTTAACATAGCACTTGACAAATAAGTTGTCTACTTAAATAACACAGCCTAATCTAAATGACCTATAGCAGTTTGTTTAAATTCAACCATAAGAAGGTTTCTTCATAAAGAACATGTACAATCTTCACTTGATGAAAAAAAACGTACAATTTGTTTAACATTAAATGTTGTCTTAATTGATTAACAGCATTGTTTTAGTTTGTAACTTATATTTTAGTTGCCATGATATCAATCATTTAAAGTCAACACACAAACAATTTCCACACAGAACCTAAAATATCTATATTTTCATTTCATCGAAGTACACATACCAGGAATTATTTATGCATATTTTTAATTACACTGTATATTGATATTAACATATGACAAACAATGCTTATATTTGCATATTTTAGTGTTTGCTAGTGACAGTTTGTGTTGTTTGTGAGTACAATTTGTGTTTTGACATTTTCACTTACCTTCTTACAGACAGGATAAACTCGTAAAAGGTATGAAATTTCATCTACAAATAAATATAATGTATAAAATAGAACTGTTAAAAAATACAAATACATGAAATGTTACACATGTCTTCTACTGTTTGCTTCCAAAGAACTATGTTTAAGACTGTTCTTTAAAATCTTCCTCAGCCTGTTGGCAATGTCATTAGATGTGTTGACTCTAGTCTGGCCTGAAACACCACGGGTTGGAAGGTTTTCACATTCATCAAGCAATTGTCTGATTGCATCCTTGCTATTATAAGGAGGGTTACGTAAAAGCCCCATTTCAATGCCTCCCAGTCTCATGACCAGGACTTTCTCACAAAGGCTCTGAAAAATATAATTCTACATGTGTGATATGTAGCTCAAGAAAACAACACAGAAAATAATGAAAGTAGAAATTAAATAAATATGATTTTAAAAAACACAGAAACAAACCGAAAATGATGACATGAATTGAAACAAAAGTTGGGTTGCCAAAGGTGTTTAGCATTTTTGTCATTTTTTAAATTTTAAATCAATAAATAGGCAAACTGTGTTGTATTTAGTTTTTTACTGTTCTATTTAATAGAATAAATATTTGTATAGATATTAACTATAGATGCAGATGCTTACTGTTAGCATAACTGCAACATAAGAGATCTATAAACCATTGTAAGCCCCACAACCAGTCCTTTTGCAGATTGACTGTTTTAAGATGGTAACTGTTGTTGTTTTTTCTCTATTTTTGTAATGTCTTATCTAAGTGTTTTTATGACATTCACATTTGATTTTCATGTTAGATAAACCTTATTCTGTTGTGGAGAAACATGGGGTGCCTCGTCTTGGATGCAAAAGCAGTAAAGGATGAAGTCATATAACAGCATAGTTCTGTTGTGTTGCTTATGTTGCTTCCATCTGGTCCAAAGCAAACTACCTGGTTGCAAAATGAGCCGCCTTAATTGTGATCTACCAAGCAAAGGAAACGGCAGCAAATGAGGAATCTGTAAAGCCTGTTTCTCTGCTGGAGTTTTCCAAATTGGCAAAGAAGCTGAAAACTGAATTTGTTGACAGCCTCAGCAACATTGCCATCAGATGACAACGGTCGCATAATTTATGACACAAATGTTGTCCTCCAAGCCTGGAAAAACTTACCACTTTAAAATCATGAAGAAGGAGATTGAATAGAATTTTTCTGCCCTGCCTCAATAACCTCTTGTGCAAAGTGTCAGTAGAGTTATCACTGACTATGAGATGAAAGCCATTATGAAGAGCCTCCAGATTCTCAAAGCTTTAGGTCCATCTGGCATTTGTTCCTATATGCTGCAAGCCCTTGATGACACATCAACTACAGTTACCAATTGTTTTTTAATGGAAAAGTCAGAAGAGTTCAAATCTTAAATACATGGAGATCTTTAACCTTGACCATTTTTTTCAAAAAGAAAGGTGACAGTCTAAATGTGGAATAATGCAAATCAAAACATATCATGAAGCTGTTTGAGAAAGTCGTCATTGAGAAGATACCAGACCAGGCTCAATCACTGAGATACAGAGTGGTTTCAGATGCAGTCCTGGAACAACCAATCCCCTCTTTGTCCTCAAAACGTTGATCAAAAAATACCAAGACAAGAGAAAGAAATTTTAACTGTCTTTCATTGACCTTAAGAAGGCATTCAACAGAATCCTGGACAAAGTGGCCAGGTAGGCAATGCGACCTCTCCATTGACAAATGAAATATTGTCTGAATCAGGCGATACCATGGAGCCACAACTACATTCTCAAATGACTTTGCATTCAATGAGGGGTTTGCTGTAAACATGGGCAGGCAACAAAGTTCAGCCATAAGCTGAACCCTGTTCAATATTGTCATGGAGGCTATCTATCCCTGGCAGCAACAATGCCATCTTGGCTTATACAGACCATGCTCAACGAAAGCCTGTGGCCTGAGAACAAATGTGGACGAAACCAAATTCTTAGCAAGTTTGAAATAGATCTTTCAACGAACAGGGCTCGCTTCTCCTCTAGAAGGTGGTGTCAACTCTATCCAGTGTTCATGTTGCAAAATGAGGATCCATGCCAGATGCTCCAGCATGATAAAGTTGCCTGCACTGAGCAGTGACATATGTACCCATTGCAAATGTGCAGAAGCAGAAGATAGGTAAGTAATCATACCCCTAACCCTAAACAAGATGCAGATATATTTGTTAAAGGTATTAAAATATTGACCACTATTGTGGATGCAAGCTCGTCGTCATGAGATTGATTCAACTGCTCGTGCTGTATTCAACACAAGTGCCAAAATCCTCTGCCAGAAGAGTTTGAACAGGGAGATTCTGCCAATGTTTGCATAGTACAGTCCTACTGTTCAGAAGCCTGGATGTTGTCTACAACTGTAACAAAAACTATGCTCTTGCCAAGGAGATGGTTCCATATGAATAGGTACCTAGATCTAGTAATAAGCTCTGACATCAATATCTTTTTTTAGCAACAAAAAATCTGCTTATTTATATTTAGAAAGAATAAACATTAAGAGCAAATTATTTCATGATTTGTAGCATTGAGGTAGCATTCAACTGGTCTTAACTAGACCAAATCAGTTTATGAACACATTATTTCTAAATTCCCCAAAACAGGAGTTAAGTTACATTACTTGAATTTGAAAAGGTTACCTGTGGGATACCAATTTTAAAGCTTCCTGTAAACTAGAACTTTAATCAAAGTATTTCAGATTCAATAAAAACAAAAATTCTTCTTGGAAATATTTAAAATTAACATTATCTGAATGCTAAAAAACTATGTTATCATAAAAATAAACTCAATATAAATGTATTTACAGGTATCTTACCTGTAGATTGTTGTTGACTCTTTCTGGAGAACACGTCCCATTGGTAATAGAACAACGACCCTTGCAGTCAAAGAAATCACAGTTGGAGTCCATTGCGCATGGTTGACTTAACATCTGAGATTTCAGAATGGGATCATAAAAGGCAGTATCTACATCAATTAAAGTCACATCTCCATTTGACCGTATACCAAAATTGTCCACTTTGACATCACACAAATGCAGTGGATACTTGAGCTGGTTATCAATATAATCTATTAAGTCTAACAACTTCAAGGCAACCTTCACCTGATTCTGCCATGAAAAAGTCTTTTGAAATATCCAAAAAGATCTATCTTCAAGAGACTTAGTGAATTCAAGAAAATAAGCAGGCCCACATGTCCCATATATCTTCGGCATAAATGAATACTCTTGAAATAACCTCATCAACAGGTACTCATTTTGGCTAACAAGTGAAAGAACACTTTTTATTGCAATTTTTTTAACATCTGGTACTTTCTTATTAGCTGATAAATACAAAGTGAAATTTGTACCCCACATGTATGACAAAATATCTGTCCTATTCATCTGAGTGATTCCAGTATGGAAGCTTACTATGTCTCTGATTATCCTCTCTGGTGTCAGGAACTCATTCAATACAAATACTGATCTTTCTTCCTCTTCTTTTAATCCACATTTCAATACTATTCTTGAAGCCTGATCATCACACTGTTTACACTTCATAAACATAACTGTTTTCCCAGCATGATAGTTTATGCAGCCCTCATACTGGATGTTTGTACTGTCACACATATCGAAACACATGGATCCTGCTATAAGGCCTTGTCTGTAATCATCACACTGAAGGATGGACAAAATAACTGTTTGATTTTTCTGCAACAGTCAAATAGTCCAGCACCAGGCAAACCAGGTTTCCTTAGGAAACGTTTAATCAGGGTCTATGCTCTTTGCTTTTTTAGGTACATTCGTACACATGAACACAAACTAGCTTAAAAACCTAATCCATTATACAATGTTCATTGTTAGTAGGCCTATGATATATAACAAATTATTTGGAATGCAATGAGTTTAAGCCAATTTTAATATTCAAAATAAACTTAAATATAAGAATAATTGAAAAAAGAAATAATGACACAAGTGAGTTAGCGCAGTCATTTATTGATATTTGTTACAGCAGGATAAAGTTAATCCCTAATTTCAACACATTCAAAATGCCCCTTATGAAGCCTGGTATAAATCATAGAATAGATACAATACCTATTTTAGCAGAATCAAAATGCCCCCTAAAATCAATCATAATTGTATACCGATACATTGCAAATAAGATACCCTATATCTTGCAACACAGAGATCAACATCAGAACACGGTGTCAGGTCAGAGAATGGCACAAGTAGACAGAAGAAAAACAGGTTAATTGGTCAGATGTTGCTGACATGTTTAGGCAGACACATTTATTTTCAAGTAAGGAAGTTTTTTATTGCTGTTAATTTTTTTTGTGGTCAGTAGTATCAGCAGCTAGATTTGCCCAAGATGATTTTTATGCACATTACAATTACTTTTACTTTGCAGATCATTATTTTGAACCAAATATTAAATGATAATAAATGCGTTGATAATTACCAGCTTATGAATAAACTGCTGTGACTGAGTGTTAGAACATCTACGATGCAGTGAGATTGTTGTGATTAAAACAACAAAACACATCAGAACAAGCAAGATGAAGCCAACACAGAGCCGCCCTTTCCTTCTGCATATCAGCATGTATATATGCCGAAGACAGAGGCTGCAACAAAACATGAAAACAACCATTAATTTTTCCACATTCAATCTTGTTGCATATAATCAATATATTTTCCTGAAAGGATTAATGAGGTTTTATTATATACCAAAAGTTTTCAGTAAATTTCCAGTAAAAGGTGATGCACATGATTAATATTGGCTAAAATAAATTTAAGGTTATTTTGCATCAGCTTTTAAGTTATATTTGTGATCAGGTGTTGCTCAATAAGCATTATGTATTGTATGTTTCAACAGCAACTCTGATATGACTATTTAATGCCATTAGATACTGTAATCAATAGCATATTATCAATTTTATCTTACCATATCTGAAAGTGTTACATACTTTACCCAAAATAAATCTTTGCAGTCACCTTTTTACTGAAACATACAAGGCCATTCATGATGTAAGATCAAGATCTGCCATGTATTAGGTTTGGAATTTGTTGTCAAACAGGTTTGTTGACCTTACATTTAAAAAGAAAGCAGTTTCCAGTCCGTCTCGACTTATTTTGAATGGTGATCAAAGTCATCACTAAGTTTTTGCTCATAGTGTTTTATGATCTTACAATATAATTGTGATTGTTAACATGTTTATTTGAATAAATGGAAACTGAATGTCTGAATTTTTCTTGCAATGTGTTTTAATGATTGATAAAGTTAAGTAAGTAAAAGTTTGTGTGTATTATTTTCATGAAATACTAGAATGATTACAAGTAAATTAAAAAATATCAATACTGATTATGTGATAATTACCATTTATGAATATTTTGTTTGTTAAACTTATTTTGCAATACTTCATGACATTGTTTTATCTTATTGTGCTTGTATATATTTACTGAATAAAATGATGTTACTGCATGTTTGTCTATTGTTTATCACTTCTTTAAAACTCCCTTGCAGTACTGTTTTCACACCTCAGTAAACGTGTGAATAGCACTGCCAGTCAACCT
This sequence comes from Sinonovacula constricta, assembly GCA_007844125.1. Lineage (NCBI taxonomy): Eukaryota > Metazoa > Mollusca > Bivalvia > Cardiida > Solecurtidae > Sinonovacula > Sinonovacula constricta. The sequence goes on from CM017561.1 coordinate 8,083,734, forward strand.
GTGTTACTTACATGTTCGTATACATCCCCCAATAGCTATTTGGTTGATGAAACCTCAATCCCCTCTTACCGTAGAGATAAGGTCAATCAAGAAGTGAGTCACGGAAATCACCTGCAACCTCCTTTTTGCATCTGAAGAACCACAACTAAGATCTGAAATTTTTGGCTCAACACTTTCTTGTCTGCTTTTTGTATAATTTGTTCTGATTTTTTAAAAAATTGAAGCTAAAAAATAAAATCGATTTAACCTTAGTACAAATGATTGACAGATTTTACTGCTAACATTCACAATTAAGAATATATCCTAGCTATGTACCGATACACAAGGAAGCTGATGACTTCAAACTTTACTTGTCTAAGATTTGCAGAAATTAACAAAAACAGAAAGTACAGAGGCATCAACCAAAATTGATAATTAAAGAAATGATTCTTTCTTACATGTTATATTTATCTGTACGGTTTATGCATAGCAATGACATTGCTACCGAGGGGTATCGTATAATCGATACAGCACTTGACAGCAGTTTGTTTTGATTTTAAGGTAGGCATACAATAGATTTTAAACTTCCTGTTAGCTACGTTATTGATAGACCATGCGGATGGCCACACAAATAAACAGTTTTAATTAAATATGTGACGTTTTAACGTTAATCTGTTTGATAACTTAATAGCCGTATAAAAAAAAACGGAGAGCATACGCATTGCTTTTTTTCACTGTGCTACATCTTTTAGTAGCATTTGCTCTATTCAAATCAAGGAAGGTAACTCTCAGACCTAAAGTCAACATGTGATACATTTAGGTAGATTAATAGTAGTGTTATTCAAGACATAATCTCTTTACCGAACACGGTGGAAATGGTGACCAGTATATATGCTATAACTGGAACTATTTGATTAATAAATAGGTTTCTTATCATAACTTAATCAAAATAATGTATTTTCGCGACTGACCTTGCACAGTTTTCCAAAAATATTGGAAGCAAAAAAGTAGCCGTGTAACTTGTTAGATTCAAAGTCCTAAAGTCATTATATTAATATTATTATAGTGAGTAAGAATGTATTGTTGCAAGTTCATGAAAAGTTGTTAATCATATTATAATTGATTAGATGAAAATAAAATGTAAAAAACAACAATATTTCAGAACCACTGTTTCTGAGATTGTGCATTTTCAGTGTTTTTGAAGCAGTTATACAATAAATTTGTATCTGACCAAGAAGATCAAATTGTGTTTTCTGTGACGCAACTGAAGTTGCTAAAATAAATCTTCCATTCTGTCACTGAAATCATCATATCTGGATTACAAAACATGATGCTTTAAACAAACATGAAAATTAAGCTGTTTAACATTTTGGAGCTCTTCGTCTAACCGTACAAGCACCAAATGTAAATTGCAACTACCATTACGGCTTTGACATTGAAATAATTTGATCTGCACTTTCTGTCTTGACTTTAATGGGTTCAATCTAGCCAAGATAATGTCAACTGTTTCACAAATCGCCCATTCGACCTCATCTCATTCTCATGCTTTCCATTACATTTTCCATTTTGTTTATTTTCAGTTTAATCTGGCTGCACTATTGTTTGGGCTAAAAAAATGCCTGGAAACAACAAAGACCTCTTGAACGATTGTGATATAGCTTTTCTTGGCCAGAAGTATGGTATAACAAGTGACAATTTGAGAAATTATTTCTGCCAGCGGAATAGAAATGTTTCATCTCTACACATAGCAGCTGGCTCTGTGGATAGAGTTACAACTTGTGGCAGTTCTATGTTGCATCATATAACAAACTTTCTTAGGCCAACTTGTGTGAAATGTGAATCAGGTTCAACAGTACAGGCAAAGAATGACAAGAGATTAAAACAGATGCAGCAAGTGACTGCCATCAATGCAGAAATAGAGCAGTTTATTGAATCTGAGTCATGTATGGATAGACTGAAACGATTCTTGACATCAGAGTAAGTAGTTGTTATGAAACCTTGTAACCTTTGGCCATTTTGTTTAGATAAACTTTTACAAGTACAAGTAAATGTATTTTGCTGATTGTGCAATACAATGTACACACATCATCTTGTGACATACCAGTACTCTATACATCAAATGCAATGTAAAACCTGTTTTTTGCACATAACCATCTTGATATATCTTACTTATAGTGAGAAAATGACAGACTATACTAACAGATTCCTTTTGCGAGATTTCTTGTTACTTTTGATGCAGTTGAACTTTTGAAAGCCATGAAATGGTGTTTGTGTTTTAAACTGAAACTGATTACTGACTGTTCCTTATATGAGATATATACACTAACTGCTGCAGAGCTGTAGCTTGGTTAAAAAAATGTGACGGTACTGATAATAGAGTGATTTGTTCCCTGAAATGGATTCACTAATTTAGTAGTTGTATTCTGTCACAATTTTAGGCATATTTGTTTTTGAAAATAGCCTTTAAACATGGTAAAGTGAACCTTCAACCTGCCTAATTCACTTTTTAGATAAAAAAAGAAAGGATACCTCAATGAAACTAAATGGATTTTTCTTTCATCCTGAAAAAAAAATGTATAGGCAGCTTAAAGAAACAATGTTGATGTTGATATGGTATATTGCATTTGTTTTCTGTTGTAGCTTTGAGAAAGATGAGATGTCCTTCCAGTTGGAGTTTGCTAAGACAGCCGTGCGACAGATCACAATCATAGGTCTGTTGTTTGGTGCTATAAAAGGGGCCAAAGAAGGCAGGGAGGGATTTTTGATGAGAAATCAAACCACAATGTATGTGCAGAAGCGTTCAGCAAATGTAAGATGGTGTCTTAGATATTTTTTTGTCTTTTGAATTAAAGCCAGTTGTTAATTAATGCTTGCTGAGAATATGGTGGCCCATTGATCAATTTGTTTTAAGGTGCAAACAATTTATACAATATTTTTGATATTATATGGATTTTGTGTGACATGATACCACGTCTGGGTACATTGTCCTTCAGGGCGCCCATGGTTGAGCTGTTAGTCTCCAACTTGTTACACCTTAACCCCTCATAGCACGGGTTCAAGTCCCTGTTGGGACACAAACTATTGTTTTGGGAGGTCTTCCAGCTGACAGGTATTTTTTTAGCAAGTTCTTTTGCAGATTACTTTGCCTCCATTTTTCATGGAATTTCTTTACTGCTAAATCATATTAAAGTAGACTTGACTTAATGAGGCTTGACCTTGGGCCTAAAATGCTCTGTCTTGTTGTGACTTGTATGTCTCAGTCAAAGATGTAATGGTAACCCATGGTCATCTTGTGGGGCTCTACAAACTTACCAAAAGCATTTCTCTACTGTTATCTGTATGGGTTTGTGTAATTGTACAGGTTGCCTTGGAGACATAATTCATGCATGCATGAGCTTTATTTTGTAGACCCTAATAAATAATTTTTTGCCTGTATTTTACAAGCTTATATATTGATTTCTGGTTATAGCTGTATTATATCCTATATAAATGCCATGTACTGATTGTCTTATTCTCCCTTTCAGAATGGTATATTTAGGTCCTATCAGTTTTTAACAAAAAGATGACTTCTATTCTGATTTTATTGAGAATGTATGTCATGTATTCTACTTTTAAAATACATTAGATAGATGAACTGTCATAAAATATTTACCAAAAGTTGGATTTTCATTTATTATTGCAGAAAAAATACTACAACACCATAGTAAAGTGCATGTTGAAAGAGAGTCTAAAGTACGCTACCAAGGCTTTCTGTTTCATATTTCCTGTCATGTGAGTATTGTTTTGCAGTGTAGAACAACATAAGTTCACTTACATCTGAAATGTGTTTTTTTCTTGTGGGTTTTTTATATCTGATGATAGTTTTATACATTTGTCAGAAAGATTTAATGCAGTCATTGTGATTACCCATCTGCAGTACATGCTAAGGCCATGTCTTGTTAAATAAGATTTTTAAGAAATACAATAAAAATTGTAAAATGATTTAAACAACTAAAGTTTGTCATGTGTTACTTTTAAAAGCTTACCTAAACACAGTTTGTTACATGTACAGGTATTTTTCTTTTATTTTAGCTCAGATTATTGAAACTTTATAAACTATATTAATTTGGAGATAAAACCATAACCTTTATTCACTTGTTTATATGCGAACTTGCTGTTCTTTGAAGGATGTTGTTTTCAGACTCAAGAAAATCAATTCAGTTATTAAAAGCTCTATCTATCCAGTTCATTTTCAAACTGCACGTGTGAGAGAACATCATGGGCATGTCAGTTACTGATTGCACTGACAGTTACATTATAATAAAATGAATATTTTGTTTGGTACATAAATCATTTCATATCACATTCAAGCACTTAAGTGTGTCCAGGGGACTTTAAACAGGGGACTTTAAACATTGTCTTGAACACTTGTCTTGAAGTTTACTTATACCATTACATGTAGATCTTCCCATGTTCCTTTATGTCTATCCTTGTAATTCATCTGAAAGGAACTAGATTTTTCTTTAGATCTTTTAAATGATAAAAGTAATAATCAATTTTGTTTTCAGGGCAGTTGAGCGCTGTTTAACAGTGTATAGAAATAAATCATCACCTCTGCATATGATGGCAGGCACAGGTCAGTTTGATTTTGTGATGCACTTTGAGTGTTTTCTAAAATTAAATTATGAGAAAGAACATTTCAATTCCTTCATCCATTGCAGATAATGTAAATTAAGTACAAGATAATATTTAATCATTACTACCAAAAGTACATGATCTTTTAAGTCTGATCATATAATGTAAAGTAGATTAAAGCTTTTTACACATATATAAAGTATATGGTTATAACTTATAAGCTCAGCTCAAAGGACAGACTATCTTGTAATGAGATTGTGTCTGCAAAAGGTGTTCCTGTCAAATTAATTAGTTTTCATTTGCCTTGTATAAAGTAATCATACTAACTGAAACACTGCCAGTTCCCTAACAAGGAATACATTTTTTCTGACCAATCTAGTCAGAACTAGTCTAGTTAAACTCGATGCACAATATTTTTCTGAAATGAAATATGTATTTTAATGTCATTTTAATATTCATGTATTTTAAATCTTATTTTAGCGGTGTATGGGATGCTAGCCAAATTTTTCTTGGGTCCTAAAGGCATGTTTGCTGGAGCTGTGATTGGAGGAGTACTTGGGTAGGTAACTCCCATATTAAAGTACAAGTGTAGGTTACACCCATATTGAAGCAGACATATTGTTGTCTTCACCTATTAGCGTGCCATGGCATGAGTTAGGTTCTATGCTGGGTATGTTGAAACTAAGATATTTTGAGACAAGTTTTAGGGGGCACTCGTGGTGTAGTGGTAGAGTCCCCAATTTTTAACTCCTCTAACTGCTTAGCCTCTCACCGCGTGGGTTCGAGTCCTGTTAGGGGCAAAGGACTTAATGTGGGAAGGTCTTCCAGCTGACTTGCGGTATGCCAGTGGTTCTACCCAGACAGTGGGGTCTTCCTCCACCAAATAGCCGGACGTTGCTATAATGCTCATAATTGGTCGCTGCAATGTATTTCAAAAACAAAACGAGACAAGTATGTTTATGTTGGCCAGGGTTCAAACCTGCTACTTCACACACCTGGATGTATTGCTTTACCAAATATGCTACAAGGGCAGTGAAATCACATTATTAGCTTCAGCTCAAAAACAACATAACGCCTGTTATCATCAGCGCCTTGCAGGGATTTACTTGGTCACCTTATAGGTATTATTCTGTTATGTTCTCAATGGGAAAAAGTATGCTTCCTTCCTAATTCTTTAAAAAACAAACAATAGCCATCAAATCATTATTCTAAATGTAAATAAATACATTTTTGTGACAAGTTCTGTGCAATCTGTTATTTTTATGCATAGACATATCAATAAAATATCAACTTCTTTATTTTCTTGATCCAGAATTTTTTTTTAAAGATTCCCCAAATCGTAGATTTTTATCATGAAAATTCCCTATGTCACGGGTATGGATCATTTTTCCAATTTTGTGGCGGAAAATACTTGATTTGCTTCTTTGCTCAAGATTTTTTGCGGTCATGTAGCTTTTCAGCAGGCTTGCAGTCAATTAGTGTTTCTATTTACATAAATGTGGGTGTATATTCTGAGACAATAATAGCTGACAATTGTCAAAACCCAAGCTATTAGTAATGGCCCCAAAGAATATACTCCAGAAAAGGTCTTGCTTATCTTTCGTTGTATAGAGATGAACCTATATTTTCAACATTCTGAATAAGATTTCAAATACAGGCATGTTAACTTAAAATGTTTTATTCAATATTAATCAGCTGGACAGTGTTAAAACAGTTTTAAGTTATACGTAACAAGATTTTGACTGTTATCATAAAACGATGCCCATATACAGTCAACCCCGGTCACTTGAACACCTATTGGGATGACCTTCCAGTTTGAGTGAGCTGTGAGTTTGATGGAGGAGAAATTCATAAGTCAGTTTGTCAACCATTTTGATTCATTACTGCAACTTTTATACTAATGAGTAATCAGCTAATTTTGTGTACCTCTTAATATAATTTCTTATTTTTCTAGGTATATTTACAATAGACCAGTTTTGTTTTAGTTCTTGTGATGACAATTTGAGTATGTTTAAAACCAAAAATTTGCATTTCTTTGTTTTCTTTTGTGATTACATGTCACTTAGTGTTGTTGTCATTATAATAAAGAGAACAGAACATGTGTAGATGTTTTTTAAATCAGATCAATCATGTTGAAAACATTACAAACATGTCCAGTATAGTTAAAAACAACAAAGAATAAAAACAACAAAGAAATTCACAATAATAACCTTTATAAATCCAATTGATTTTTGAAATCACCGAGATTAGAAAAAATTTCCCTACAAAATTGACTACCATGTTACAAAACTTAATACTGATACGTAACTATGACGTATTTGGTGTTAATTTCACTGAATATTTTGAGATGAAATATTGGGATTGATTTACCATAGCATTTAGAACCAGTTCAATTGTGAGTTGGAAAAAAGACAGAATAAGTGTATTTTAAAAAAAAAAAAAAAATTGTTAAACACAATTTCATTTACATGCATGAACTGAAACCAAAAAATGTAAACAAAAACAAACATCAACTGTTTGACTGATAATAAGTGCACACTGAGACAAATTGTCGCAGAGGTGTGAAAAACGCAATCACGGGTAGTTTGACAGTGCAGACAATCAGTATAGGTCAATGAGCAGAGATTGCAATTCGAACCATGAGGTGTGAAAGTACAGGTAAATAGGCTGTAGCAACTTGCAGCCAGTTCAACTGTTCGAACTAAAAGGTTATACTAGCGATTCCATGGTAATTTATATAGAACAAAGAAGTCAAATTGCAGAGACCAGCAGTTTTTTTCGACTGATCCAGTGTTTTAGTGACCAGGGTTTGACTATACAAATACTACCTTCATGTTTTCTACATCTTCTTGTTTCTTTATCAGGCTTGGTGCTGGAGTGATGTATGAAGTTGTGATAGTCTGGTTGGCTGGTGAGACTCAGGAAAAGGCCAATTATAACACCGTGCGCATGATGGTGGAGAAACGATGGTGAGTATTGGCTAACTAGGAGCATTGATTATGTTCAGATAGGACAAATGCTCTTTTGCCCCAAATTTGGAACACAAAGCATGGGTTCACACAATGAATGTTCGTGCACAATCTATACTTTAAATGAAACTGTTAGGAATATCAAAGTGTTTTTTTCTAGTCATATATACATGACTATAAAGGTATAAATAGGTTTAAATAAATAGGTTTAAACTAAAGGTAAAAATAAAAAAGAGTTCAGTTAATATGATCATCAAAAGAAAGATTCTTACAAACTTTGGTGATGGATGTTAAAATTTACCAAATTTTGGGCATTCAATGGTTTGGATGATTTAAAATTTCACTAAAATTTAGAAATAAAATTCAAGAGTCACGACCAAAATTCATATATAAATTTTAACAAAGTTTAACATTATTAGTAGCCAAGCTTAAATGGACAGCTTGAAGATTTGTGACCTTAACCTTGGCAGGACCATTTTTTCTCAATTGTCTGGTTATGTTTATTTAAAGGCATATATTCCTATTCAAATACAGAACATCTAGTTTGTCATTTTTAGACCCACTTTCACATTTTGTTTGCAGTTGTTTGTCTGTAGGCCACTTTATTTCGGTCAATGTCAACTGGTAGGGAACATTGGTCATGATGAGTCTAGAAACACTTTGGTTTTGGGGTCAATGGGTAAAACCAAGTAGCAAAGGGTGGAGACAAATATGTTTTACAAATATCTCTCCCTATTTTGAATTTGCAGTATAACTAGGCAATCTGTGAAGCAAACTATGGACGGAGAATGTTTATATTGATGTAACTTTCATTTCAGGAGGGATCGGGGCCAACTGAGCTTTGATGAGGACTCCTGACTGACCTGATGTCTTGGAATATATGTATATTATTGTGTGATTTTTCTTTTAATATTTTTGATTAAATAAATAAAAATATGCAGTAAAAATTAGTAAAATAAATCTTTGTTTTGTTTTGTTTATTATCAAATACATATTTATGACTTGTTAAATATAAAATAATGGCATATTCTTTGACTTAATATATATTTAAAAAAATAAATTATGTCAACACAAATATTACCGGTATGTCAGCACAATATTTTGCTACTGAATATGTGTATTTCTCATTTTAAAACTTTAATGTTCTGCCATTGTCCTGTCCATTTGAACTACACAATTCCACCACAAATGATTTCTTAAGGTGTCATTGCAGACCTGGACATCAACTTGATCTATTTTTTCTTTCAACTAAATGTCTAGACTCAATACAACAACAAAAAATGGAAGTTAAATATTACTTTTTAAATTTTCAATGAAATACCAGGTATTAGAATAGGCTGCTTTTATAAGCAGACAGGCTTTGAAACATGTAGCTGTAGCAAATATCTCCTGATAGAATAGAGAAATTCTTACCAAATTAGGAATAAATAAGTTACTGATTGATTTCGTTGACAGGTCAAAGAAACTGATGCTAAAAATAGATTTTATGTCTGGTGAATATCTTAATAATCTTATCAAATGTGGTAATAAACTTACATGTGGAAAGAGGAAAATTGGTATAGTTTTTGGTTTAGGTCTGGTTTACCTCACTGAAATGTATGTCAGCTGGCTCTATAAATCGAGGTCAATATTGCCAAGGTTGGTGCTATTACTGGTAAAATTCCATTTAGTTAAAACTTAACAGATATAATCAAAATAGGTAATGAGGAAAAAAGTGACACATTACACACACTAATGAACAAAAATATAGCTCTGTGACATCAAATCCTGACATATTCTTGACACTTTCGAGAACATTTGTGCACATAAATAACAAAATAACCAACAAAAGGACTGAACAAAAAATTAAAATGTCTTTATTCCAGCCTATGAACACAAAAAAGATGGAATCAACATGGACAAAACTTGCTCATTTCAATGAATTACACTACTTTAGAGAAAGTGGGGCCATGTGTTAGACGATTTTCTTTTTAATTGTCAATACACATATAAATGAAAAGGTTGTTACAGGGTTGTTTTACTGCCAATATAAACTTTTTTATTCAATATCTTCTACAGAGATTGCCACTGCAATAATCATGTCATCACTGACATTTTAACATAACTAGAATTCTTAAAAGGATTATCAGAAAATGTTTGATGAAAATCTTTGCTATGCTGACTAATATGCTGTGAGGCAAATTGTAAATATAAAATTAAATTAATAAAAATCTATGATGTGTCTAATGTGCACTTCTGAACGAAATGCTATTTGGTAAAAGCATACATACATACAATGCTGCCATGCCGTTTTTTTAATCAAATTTCTGAAAACATTAATTTTGCTTTTGGTTGCACAGTATTTAGTCAAAATTAACTTGTGAAAGCCACCTACAAAGATAAAAGATATTGTTCTGTTGTTTGTATTAATCTCAGCCTTTACAGTAAAAATAGTTTGCAGCAAGGATAAAGATCTTTTTAGCAGTAAATAACGTACAGTTTTATTTATTTATTGGTTTGAATTTACCAGTTTTGCCAATTGGATGGTAACATTTTTTTTTTATATTTTTTTTTATATTTTTTTTTTATATATTTTGTATATGTCTAGGTGGAAATTACTTTAACATGGTAGGAATGCATTAAGGAATCTCACAGACTCAAAATGGCAAAATACCTGGACTTGGACCAAGAATGCAAAGAAAAATGATGAAAGACATGCGTCCAGTGGAATTTTGATTGCCGGGAAGATTATAAATGACTTTATGTGGCACAGTAACCAATATTACAGCAAAACACATGAATAATCCATAGAAGAAAAATATATTATAGATCTAGTGATGAGATATGAGATTCTTTTCCATTTTTATTGTCGTTCGACATAGTTTAGATGTGTGAACAACATTAAAATAAAAATCTTATTTGAACATCTGGGACCAGTTGATATTAAACAATAAAAAATAATAAAAGAAACTGAATAGTTTTAGTAAGCTCTTTAGATGTGTGAATTCCTTAAATGTAGTGTACTCATTATAAATGAAAGTAAATATCGTCAATGCATAGTAAAAAAAAATGTTAAATAGACAAAGAAAAATCAAAGGAACGTCGTTGTGACACAAAGCACGGACCACATTGAAATGTGGTGATATCGGCGCGGACCCAATGGAAATGTTTTCGTTCAGAATTCTTGTTTTCAGTAAACAAAATGGAGGACTTTCAAGTAGTTTCACGGAAAAAGACCAAGAAAACGAAAAACATGGAAAACAGATTGATTGTTTTGAGGAATACGCTGTCAGATATACGGTATAAATACAATAACTCCCTTAGAACATGGAAGAATATTTGTTCTGGGTGCAGGATATTAAATTATAATATGTTTTCGCGAATCGTTAATTTTTAACAAGAAATTTTAAAGTCTATATTTATACTGTTTAGTGCAAATTACACCTTGCATGTTATTAATTTTCGTATTATTCGTTTTGTTGATTGTTCTAGCATGCCATATTGGTATTGTAAGTGACATTTTGTCTTTGAAAATCGCACAGAATATGCCAATTTAATAGGACACCTCTAAAATCGGTATTACTTCGGTAAACGACCATTTCGGTAAATTGAGCTTATATAGGGAATAGTCAGGTCATTACGGTAAATAGGTAAACATAAAGTATAATACTTGATTGAGAATTGGGTATGTCCACGTGTGAAAATATTTTCACACCTCAGCCCGAGACAGATAATTTAATCATTTATTTATTTATGTATGATCAATCGTAACTGTAATGCTTCAAATATGGTGGTGTATATTTATGTAATATTGTTGTTATTTCCCGCATTTGTTGAACTTTATTTTTCCTCAACCTAGTTAGTTGTTTGTATTTTTTAATATTTGAACTTTAGTGCATTTTGGTATTTTTTTATACGACTGTCATTGAAGGAAAATAAAACGTGATAATAAAAGTGTTCATATTTATTTATATGTTCTGTATATACCCCACGAAAAGTGATAACAAACGTCAACATTGTATAAACATATGTCTTCGATACAAAAATGAAAAACGCATAAAAAGCACATATAATACAATAGGGCACATTTTGCTGATGACACAGGTACATGATGGACAATACTCTGAAAATGTGCATCCTGTTTCCCTATTCGAAGATCATATATGTTCATAGTCGAAAGCTAATTCATTTATTTTAAATGATCTGTCTCGGTAAATCATTTCACACGTGGACATACCCAAGTCTCCGTCTCAATCAGGCATTATGCTCTATGTTTACCTATTTACCGAAACGACCGGACTAAAAATCCCTAAATAAGATTAATATACCGAAATGGTCATTTACCGAAGTGACCGTAAACCAAAATCTGCAGTGTATTTTCATTTATGGCAGGACTCAGAGTTATATACAGAACACATAGAAAAAGGGTTTAAAAAATAAAACAATATATTTGTCAATAGGCTGTTGAAGTAGTTAATTGTACTTTGGGCAAAGAATGTACTGTAGTTTTGTCCAAGAATATTGTTTCAAATCTGTAATCAAACTTGGAACAGACAGTTCCCAAGTTAAATTACTCGACTTGAAGGCAGAACAGCAGAATGTTTTGCACTGCACTTTTGACACCCATTGTCCCTACCTTCCCCATGCTCATTGTGATGAGAAACCACAAAATTTCTCTTCAGCTTTGTCTTCCAGGATTTTTCCTTGCAGAAATTGGCTAGGTCTTCATTCTTTGCCCTCTTGAGCTCATGGGCCTTCTCAAGTTGTTTTTCACAATGGACATTCAATTCAGTGTTGGTGACTTGCCTTGTGATTCTTGCTTAAATTTTATTTGTCTTGCCTAAATGTTGTGTGAACCACCTCATTAGAGAATTTCACTTCTTTTTATAAGTCGACAAGAATCTTCCAGTTATTTTGCTCATGTAAATCATTGTGGCAAGATGATGCCACTGGCTGTGGTTTGCCTGTGTTCTTAAAAGTAATGTGGCCTTGGCCTATCTTGGTCAGTGGCCAATCCTTCCTTTCCTTCTCTAGGATGTGTGGTTCCTGAGTAAATTGCCCTGCTGCCACAGTGAAATTCATATCCATCATTTTGTTTTATTACAGATTTGAGTTGATGTCTCAGCCATTCCTATCACAAGCATTAAGTAAGTTTTTTTTTTTTTTTTGTCTTATTTTTTGCTATCAAAAGTGACACATCAGTTGTTTTTTTTTAATTGTATTACTAACAAATTAAAGCTATCAATAACACTACGTTCTTTGGTGGTTTAATAAAACCTTGGCTATAATAGAACTTGTGCTTATCACAATAGGTTAAAAGTGCAGAGTAACAATTTACCTTTTACATATATTTCACATGAATGTAAACTCACAACAATATTGTTATCAATGGCAGTTGTAAGCTGTTGTTTCTTTTATTTTATTCAATTGTAAATAGACAGGATACTTAAATATTTTTTATTAAATTGTCCAGGTTCAGTGAAATCCTGTGTAGAAACTAAACTGACAACAGATGGAGGAAGTGCCTCACCAACAGGTATACTGTGTTTCCTTAGGATCATTTTGATAGTACCTTTTGTTTTACCACTGGTTAATATTTACATTTACTACAGTAATGCATTAAGCTATATCAACTGACTACAGCCAATGCTTGTTTCTTTATTGTGTATGGTTAACACTATATAGCAACTCTCAGCCATGACTGCCTGTTAGTTTGTGGTATTTCTGTATATCATCCTACATTTTAGAATACATTTGTCGATCATATTCAATTTGTTCACGTAACATGTAATACATCTAAATGCCTTCACTTTAGCATTGTGTCTCATACACCTGATATGGCACCACACCCAGCCTTAAGTGTCTTGGTCTCAGTTGGTCAGATTTATATATTTCTTTAAAGAAGCAAAAGTGTGTAACATCAATGAATAATGGAGTTAAAATATTACATGTGATCACTTGATTATGTCTGCATGCTCTCCTTCAATAGATTGGGTTTTCTTATGTTGTAAGAATCAGAAGCATCTACTTTAATATTACCTCTGATTACTCAGTTATATTTGCTTATATTATCCTTCAAAAGATTGATATGTGTTAGGCTGGGTGAGTCATAAGTACAGAGACACTTTAAGCTTACTTTCTTTTAGCCGATTAAAGCTCAAATACCCACTTAATCAACAAACTATGCATGAATTAATATCCATTATAGCTATATATCAATTAGAAACAGTATGCTGATTAACAAAAGTGAGGCATTATTTAAAACAGATATGAAGTGCAGATGGGGTGGTCCTATTTATCATGTATCTAAGCAAACCTGGGGCCAAGTCACATTTAAAATGTGATGCTAAGTCAATTAATATTACCAAAGATCCTGAAGACTCGCAAAGGTAACATAGGTCTCCTCTCGGTATAGAAACCAGAAGGCTTCTATTAAGTCTCTTTGTTTGGACCCAATAAAGGAAGGCTTAGTGCAAGAGAATTTTAATTGTGTTTTCATCAATTTATTTTTGTCTCCTTACTTGCAGGAGAGGATCGTATGCCAGTTCACCTAGTTTGCTATGGGTTGGGTAATTTTGTGGATTCGTACATTGCCAGATATCAGCTGGCTTTTCTACTGGCTTTGAGGGAGGAGCTTAAGGTACTGCTTAAAGTGTGTGCTTGTCAAACATTTTGTTTACATTTAGCCTGAGACCATTTAAAATTTTTATGAATGTTCAATATAACTTCTCAAATTAAATTATTTTGAAGCTCAATACATGTAGTAATACATGTAATAATATGTGACTGGCCATATAAAAATCAGTCTAAAGTCACAAAATTAATATTTTTAGTTTTTATATTTATTTTATAGAGCATAAATAGACCTTTAAAACGATACAAGAACCATCACGATACTATAATCCTGTGGTATGTTATTCAAATTCAGGTAACACAGTTTAAGGCCTAAAGCTACACATAAATGTGGAGAAAACGGCACTCAAACTTGTTTTAACCTTTTTGGTCTATACCTAAAACGAAATGCCATAGCAACAAACATTTTCTATATAAATTACACCATCATGTTATACACTGTTGGAAAGAGAAAACACAACTCTATTTAATGCACATACTTATTTATTAACAAACCAACCATATAATGCAACAGTGATCATAGAAAATCATAAAAGTATCAATGTCTAATTTTTTGTCTCGGTAACTATATCAGGGCGTCACTGTTTTTAAGCCATTTTCTTCCATATCATTACAGCTTCCACTGTCACTTTCACTATCTCAGTCCAACGCACCACTTGCACTTGTAAAGTAAGTTGTAATCAATTCATTCCAGTTTCCGATACTTTCGAGATTTGATCCATTTACTGACTCTTTAAGGCATTGAGCCACTTCTTCTGGTGATGAATCCATTGTGGTTATTATTTATTTTTCAGTAATAGCACAGATCGATGACAAAATCCACTTTTATATTGATAAAAACACAGTAAACAGTAAAGGTCGGTGAAAAAATCATTTAAACGGGAGACCGGAAGTATCACGTGACGTCCGTTTGACCAGTCAGAAAGGCCGATAGGCTTATTAAGCATCAGGTGCTCGATTTCCTTTGTTTTGGTCACTTGTTTTAAGAGATTGTAGTGGCTACTTGGAATGACAATTATGTTTAAAAATAGAATAATTGAATTCCCCGGGAAATGACCTTTATTACGATACCAAATACAACCTGTCCCTTTCCTTCTGCTTGAAATGCACTAATGAATTGGGCTCATTTTCCATTGTTCGTTGTGTAATCTTGATAATTACATGAACGTAAACAGAGTATAACGTCCGATCAAAGTTAAAATAAACAGTCAAAAACTGATTTAATTCGACTTTTTTTTCAGTTAGTTCGTAGTCAAGAGTCTCAAGATTAATTATTTAGCAAAATCTAAAAATTGATAATTTTTACACCTACATGCCTTTTGAGCGGATTGTCTTGATAATCTGAAATGCCTCTTTAGACTGATTTGATATGGCCAGTCACATATGGAGAACATTTCATGAAAAGTCTAAGGGCCTGTTTATGGCCATAATATTAGTTGTTTTCCATGGTATTCTATACAAGTTGTAGTCTATGCAATTAGATAAAATGTTTCCATCATAATTAGGTAAATATCAAGTTTGTTTTAAGACAATTCTCTTACCTTCCAAACTAATGACCTTTAGATATTGGATAAAGATTGCCACCAACGGCATTGTCATTTTCCGTGCATGGCTCTTGAGGAAAACTTTGCTAATCTTCGTGTCAGAAACTACAGGAGCTAGAGACTTGATATCTGGTATACACATTCATTTGGTGACCCTATATCAATATTGTTAAAAAAAATTGAATCAGTACAAAAACATAGCCTCCAGGTGAGTAATATAGTGTTGTCATGATTTCTTGTATATACTTTGTTATATATCTTTCCCTTTTCATAGGATTGTACTGCTCACAATCACATAATTCCATACACCTCTACCCTACAGGTGCCCAATGAACATTGTGAAGTGTATGACCCACAGTTTACAGAAGATGAGGTCAATTTCCTTAAACAGGACAGCCTAACTGTGATTGAACAAAATCAGGTAACAACAGTTAAAAGTGACACATAGAATATAGAGTTATTTATATTAATTTAATCATAATATGATCCAGTACTCAACAACTTTGCTAATATTCTTGTTTCAACAACTTGCAAGTGTAAATGATTGCTTTCAAATATACATATATAACATATTTATGTATGTGAAGTTTTTACCATTTATATAATATTGTTATGCATATTTGTAGTGATATCACTTTTGTAAAAAAAAAAAAAACTGTAAACTACCAGAATAATGATTAGATTAAAAAAAAACACACTTTAGGTCTCTAGTTTAAAATTATAATACCTTCAGAAAGTACCATGGTTGCCCCAGTTACATAAAATTAAAATGATGCCTGGTTACATATTCTTCATGAATATATGTGTTCTTATTAACTGTCCTTATTGTGAGGAAGTTTGAGTCTTTCTGAATGATGCTTTCTCTGGTCTCACAGGAAGGAAAACATAGCTGCCAGTCTGGGACAAAGACAGTGTTTTTCATGCCTCACTGTGGGAGAGCCCTCTATAACAATGTTCTCTGGGCCAACTGGGGTAGAGGCATTAGGAATCTCGTTGTCATTGGCAACAGCTTCTCTCGAATGATCGAAAGGTGAGGTACTTGAAATGAGTTATATTCTTCGCTGGACAGGTTTTAAACTTCATTTATGTCCAACCCATCATAATCGTACTATCAAAAGCTATACAAATTAAGGCTCAAGCATATGGTTATAAAATTTCTTGAAAATGGTCATAAATGTTGAATGGAATAATAACGGAAGACTTTGTTTCATTAAAGATGTTATGCAACAGTTTGGGGCAACATTTCTTTTCTCAAATAACCAAACAAATCAACAAATCATTGTTAAATGAAAAGGTACTTCAAAATGCTGTTTATTGATGTTCTAGACCTGTGTGAACTGTCAAGCAAACATCGCCACTCGGTATTGAAAACAGGTATTTCCTGTCCGAGCCAAGCTGCAGGGATAGCTGTTTTAAACTTACAAAACCATGTGACCTTTTACTTTTAAGATCACGTTATAGGGGCATCCGGATAATCCACTCTGACATCGATATCTATTTTTAGGGGAGACCACTTGTCAAATGTGAGAAAATAAGAGAAACTAAACTGAATATTTGTTTTTCATGTTTATTTTACCATTTTAATTTCTGTGTAAACAAACTTATACATTGTATCATTTTGCAGCACCCCTGAAAGAGTTTTAGAAAGAAATGCCAGTTATATCGTAAAGGTAATTAATCCACTATCATATAGTCTGTGGCTATTTTGAGTGTCTTTATCTTTAAATTTGATATCATTTTATTATTCAACATTGCTGGAATTCATAAAAGCTCTGTTTGTTTTTGCACGGACACAATTAGGGTCTGCGACGTTCAGCTAATTATTGGTGTCTGGATAGAACCACTGACACACCACAAGTCAGCTGGAAGACCTCCTCACATGAAAGTGTGGTGACTCTTTACTGCTTGGCCACAAGCATCCCACATAGCAGATCATTCCTTAAAAATAACAGAACAATGTAAAATGTTCATAAAATTTTGCTTCTTTGAAAGGGATTTTCAATTTTATTCTTGAATGGCAGCATTGGATTAAAATTCTTGTTTTATTTCAGGTTAAGGACTTCACAAACGAGACACCATTTCCATCTTTGAATGATAATGAGGCCATATTTAATGATACAAGTGTCCATAGTTTTCTACAAAACTGTAATGAACAGGATGTACCAACATCATTGTGGGAAGACAACATAGAACCAGTCTATGATCCTAGTGAGGAAGAGATAATATTTAGGTGACAGTCTACAATTGTCTTAGTTGAGTGCTGTCACTATTGTGCTGTTAGTTATTTCTAATAGTGTGTTATTTGATATGTCTTTGTGTTATTTGTTCATAAAATGTAGTTGTAATAAAATCGGTGCCAAATGAAGAACTGATTGTTTTATAAATTATATCATGCATCTGTTTTTAGCATGCTTAGCACGAGTTGAACAGGCCTCCTTTTATTGCCAAAGCTTGAGACACACTCCTACATTGGTTGTCTTACTTGGGCAAAGATACTTGGTAGTCACAGCTGCAAAATTAAAAAAGTGTGTATGATATATATCTAATTTTAATATGGGCCTTTTTTATCACCCTTATTTTAACTAATTGAAACAGTATACATGTATATGCATTTATCATGATCAATATAATAATTACTCTATGTGCACCCAATGACACATGTAGACACAAGGTACACATGTCAATTAAAGCATGTGTTAAATAAAACACACCGGCTGCAATAGCTCAGGTGGTAGATAGTCGGCTTGCGGATTGGTGTGTCGTGGGTTCCAACCCCGGCCGGGTCAGACCAAAGACTTTAAAGTTGGTAGTAGTGCCTTCACTTCTAATGCTCAGGGCTAAGAGGACAGCATTACACGTGACTCGTACTCGTGTCAGTATAATGGACTAGCCGGGTTCAGTCTCTGGGCACCTCATAAGTGCCCCTGTGCTATAATGATAGAAATGTCGCTGCACAGTATCGGCAAATACCATCCCTTAAAAAAAACAAGTGAACTGTCCCTTATAAGACTTGATAATATATTAAAACCAACATCACCTTCATGTCAATAATAACCACTCCTTCCAAGACAGTATATCCCCTGCCCATCTTTGCTTGTTTGAAGAAAGGGTAAAGTCAGAATTTGCATATAAAGAAAATGGGAATAAATTACAGTAGTAATAAATTTTTTAAATAAATAACTTTGTGGTTATCATCTTGATGAAAGAAAGAATTGTGCTGTTGCAAAAAGTGATGATATGTGCAATAATTGCTAAGAATTAGAGCGGAAAAGAAATACTAGTCAGGGGCCATAACTCTGTTATAAATGGTTTAACCGGAACATGCCAATGATATGCACATCCCCTTTGGTATTGATGGATTTCATAAATTTTTACTGAAATCCAGTAAGTACAATGTAGATACAGGCTTTTGAAATGCCGTCCGAACCAAAGCTTATCAAAAAGCAGTGTAAATATTGGGTGTTCCTAAAATAATAACACATTTTGGCCAAATATGTTTATTCCAGTGCTGAACATAGCTTGTTGGTAAACTTAAGCCATTAAAATATTCATCTTTGTCATTTTTAATTATTTAAGATTTAGAAAAAAGAATAAATCTTGTGTCAATTTTTATAGAAAAATTGGATGAAGGCTAAGTCAAGCATGATTTTAGAAATAATAAAAAAACATTAAGAGACTATTTAGTTTTTGACATTTGAAATGCAAGTACTAGCTTAAAGATGTATTAATCTGACATGACAGTGGTTGCATAAAAAAATCACCTTGTATGTCAATTCTGATTGCTTTAATATCAAATGGAGAAGACCAAAAAAAGGAAAGCCAACACTAGACTTTTTTCCACATTTTATTAAATACTGATAAAACAAAAATAGCTATTGTGAGAAACATCATCTGATGAAATACATAGTTCTGCTAGAACAATCAAACAGCATAAAACTTTCTTGTGTGTAAATCTGTTTAGATTCAATTTTACAAAAATAGAAAAATATTTACATGCATGATACTACTATTTCAAAAATGGAATGAAAAAGAGGGGTTGTGTACTGTGAGCATAACTTCACATATGCTGGCATTAAAAGAAACAAATACTCACAAATAATGTTTCTAAGGCAAGAAAGTACATTTTCAGGACAAACTTCTTCAAAATTTATACCTATATAATAAGTTTTTTTAAGTATATACTACAACAATCATTAAATAATTTTAGTTAATTTTAATAACACTAATGTGAAGTGTGAAATTTTTGTGTGAACTTATTGACAGTTATGCCATTTACAGCTGCAGACATGATCTTGGAGCTAAATGCAAAAAAACCCTGGCTGATTAAGTAGCAAAATTTGTTGTTTGTTGTTATTTATGGCAAACTTTAGTATCCTGATTATCTTCATAAACAAAGTATACAAAAAGCAATAATAGTAAATACTACATAATCATACCATAGTATTAAAAACTAGCAAATTGAAAAATTAAGTTTAGACATGAAAAATAACACATAATAAAATTTGAATTTTTTTAACAAAACACTGAGACATGATCTTAAAATGCATAATACAATCAATATTTACAAACTTAAGTAAACAATGATTTAAATATTTGTTAAAATTGTTAATGGTTGGTTAAGACAAACAATATTGAATATTCATATAACAAGTAACTAATCACCATCTTATTGGTTTTGACTGTTTTACTGACTTCTTGAAAATGCACAAAAGATCATAAACCGCCCCACAGACAGTTTATACCACACAAATGTAAGGAAACATTGGATTACAACCCAAGTTTGTATTATATGTCCGAAACATAAAAGACTATTTACAAATATTGCACAAGATCCATATACATTTTCAGAAAGAAATATGTACAGTCTGAAGGCACAGTTTCTTAAATTTTAAACAAGAGGGCCATGATGGCCCTTTATCACTCACCTGATGACACAGGCTTTTAGTAGGCTCAAATCTGGCATCAAGTAATTAAGAGTTATTATCTTTACTTTGGTGAAGACTGGACCATTAGTGTGGCCACTGAGTTGATAACATTTTTTACAATTTTACCAAATAACCTACTGAATCCCCATTTTTCATTTCAAAACATATGTAAGATTTCATACTGACAAACATGCTAGCCATGTTTGGTGAAGATTGATCCATAAATGGGGCCTCTTGTGTAATCACAAGCTTTTGCTATGATTTGACATAGTGACCTACCTTTTGACCCCACGTGATCCAGTTACAATCACAATCATGATTTCATGTATACAAACATTCTGATCAAGTTTGGTGAAGATTGGGCTATAAACGTGGTCTCTAGTGTGTTCACAAGCTTTTTCTAAGATTTGACCTAGTGACCTACTTTTTGACCCCACTTGACCCAGTTACAAACTCATCCAAGATTTCATGTAGACCAACATTCAGACCAATTTTGGTGAAGATTGGTTTATAAATATGGCCTCTAGTGTGTTCACAAGCTTTTCCTAAAATTTGACCTAGTGACCTACTTTTTGACCCCACGTGACTCAATAACGAACTCATCTAAGATTTCATGTAGTCAAACAATTTGACGAAGTTTGATGAAGATTGGCCTACAAATATGGCCTCTAGTGTGTTCACAAGCTTGTTCTAAAATTTGACCTAGTGAACTACTTTTTGAACCCACATGACCCAGTTACGAACTCATCCAAGATTTCATGCAGACAAACATTCTGACCAAGTTTGGTGAAGATTGGGCTATAAATGTGGTCTCTAGTGTGTTCACAAGTTTTTCCCAAAATTTGACCTAGTGACCTATTTTTGGACCCCAGGTGACCCAAGAATGAACTCGTTCAAGATTTCTTGCAGACTAACATTCTGACAAAGTGTGATAAAGATTAGATAAAAACTGTGGCCTCTAGTGTGTTCACAAGCTAAAATGTGGACAACGGACAAAGTGGTATCACAAAAGCTCCCCTTGAGCATGTTGTGCTCAGGTGAACTAAAAATAGTAATATCTTGTGAAACACAGTTCTGTAATTTATTTGGTATTTGTAAATGAAAGACTTGACATAAAAGATCGCATTTTAAGGAGCTAAATCAGTTGTACATAATCATAATGTTTACACGATTAATTAACATCACTGAGGTTAAAACATAGCTAAATTAAACTATCAAAACTATAAAACATTATACACAGAAAAAACATGACACAAAAACGTCTACTACTGAGAGGTAAACAGGAGCAATAGATATAAAAGGATCTTCTACAAAACTTTTACATTCATTAGGATAAATATATTAACCTGAGATAAACAATTTATGGAACTAAAATAAAAACAATAATGTTAAACAATATAATTCTTCTTAATACAGGGAACATTAACAATTCTTAACCCTTTGCTTGCTAGAAATACTGATGAGGTGGGGTATGTTTTATGTAAAAGGGGTGAAAGGCAGTTCCAGGAAGTACTGAGTTAAAAACTAACATTTAAATTGTTTAAAAAGATCACATTTAAAATAAATCCCCTAAAGTCTGAGGTATTTGACAATATTATATAAGACTATTTTTCATAAAATACTAATATCACAAGCATTGATTACATTTGGTAACTACTTAAAGGATATTGGAGCTATTTAAAAACTATTGCTTTTGTGGCTCTGGTCTGTAGTGATACAAATCTTGGTGTGTGTTTTTTTCTTACTAAAACTTTTTCTCCCTTTAACTAAGAAATTTCTTTACATTTTTAAAAAGATTAAGATATTTTTAAAATTATGTGATTTTAGGAAACAAAATTGGTCAAAATCTAAAAAATATTTTATGATTTAAGAAAATTTGTTGATGGATACTACTGTAAACTATGATGGTAATATAGCACCAGTATCGTAGTTAAAAAATACTGCAAAAAATATACTTCTACTTCTAGCATCAGTCACATAGTGCTTAACTCCTTCAACATATAGGATGAATATAAAAAAACTTATAGAGGTAGACTAAATAAAAATTACAAAACAAAATGATCATTTTCCTTAGACTTTAGATTCTGTCAATTTGGAACTTGAAGTCTATATCTATTCTCAAGCATTCGAAAGGCTTGGCTGAATTTAACAATGAAATTTTACCAAAAGCATCACTCACAATGATATTAGAATCCAACAAGAAGCTTCATTAAATCTGACCAAAACGTATCTGTCTTTACTTAAACAAGTTTGTCAAGACTGAAGTCCAGGTCCATTGGCAAAAATAGTGACTGCACATTATCTCTGGTACTTACTACTTGAATACAGGTTCTTCCAGACATGGACAGTCCAGAGAAATATTTCTTCTTTCCAAACAACTTTAAAACTTATATCTAAACTTTAATGACATTACTCAAATAATATACTGACAATTTCTAACACATAAATCCTTATAAGTCACTGTGGCATTTTAATCATGAGTATAACATGTAATGAATATGTGACACTTTTTCTTACAAAACACATACCTGTAAATCTAAACAATTATTTCATAGAATTTGTTCGTCTCTTGTGTCATTATACACACGAAAACTGACTTGTAAGTAAATGACCTTAAACAGTAAAATACCATGATGTTGTTTTTTTTACCAGGACTTCTTATGTCCTCTTTTTTTTGTCATTTTAATGGTAAAGTCAGAGATGCACTAAGTGTGTGTAAACATTTACAACTAACATGTGTGACTTGTAAGGAAAATAAGCTTATGCTTCAGTACCACATACACACATGCAACACATAGCTGTATAATTTCTACAGGTTTCTCGCAATAGATACTGGTTGTATCTATACTGAATGAAGTATCTGACAAAGACAAAAAAACATTTTATACCATTCTATAATTGTCATTGTAAGCCTATAAAAACAGATCAATTTGGCAAGATTAAAAAACTGCATTTGACAACTAATGAAGTTTTTGTGTAGAGATATAAATACTCAATATTTCTCTAACAAGAAAATTACATCATTTTTCCCATACAAATGTACATTTTAAAGTCATCCTGATATGAAATGATTTTCTGCTATAACTGATAAACTTTTCTTCTGAAAGTCATGATGGACTTGGTCATAGCTCCAGGCCTGTCTGTACTCATTGAATGTCCACAGTTAGGAATAATGTCCACCTGTATACAGTTAGGCAACTTCTCTCTCAATAACTCTGCCCCCGATGGATCGATGATCTATAAACATAAGTCAATGTGAAGAGTAATTTTAGGTAAACAAATAGCATTCATGATTCTTTGAATTTTAAAGGTTTGTATTGTCTATGCACCTACTCTTACATCTTGTGATTTTCCTCTTTGAACACACTATTTCTGACACAAAGATTTGAAATAATATAGTTATTTTCTTAATTATAAATTTAGCCATCAACAAAAAAAATCATTCTATAAAAAAATATTAAGTCACAAATTTCTTTTACTAGTGAACCATTTTTTAATTTCAGAGTGAGAAATCATTATCAAAAATTGAAGGATAGCATAAAGATAAGCTAGAATTTCTGTCACATACCCTATCCTTTTCTCCCCAAATAACCTGAGTTGGGGCTTTAATTCTATCCAGGTGAGATTCTAGTAGACTGTGCATGTTTGGGTCTGTTATGGTCTTGAATACTGAAACAGAAAACATCAACATCATCATCAATAAACAGTATCATCATGAGCAGCATTTTTATATAATAACAACCAACAGCACAAGCAATTTGAAAACAATATTTCTCTTGACCATCTCTAGGAATTTATACATTTGGCAAGCAAGTAAATTACCTTTGAAACTGATGTTTTTTCACAGACTTCTGACTAACACAGGGAAAACTTCAAAAATTACTTTGTCAAAAAAAATCCTAATGATTTAATACTTACATCGTGCATAGAAAGGGTAATATCTTTTTCTCCAGTCAGCTACACCTCTCAAAATCTGTCAAGAAAAAAAATACAACAATTATATTATGATATCAAACAGCACTTATAAAAGATGAACCACAGCATGTATAATTTCTACACACTATATGTATTAAATCTTGTACTTGCTATTATACAAAGTTTTACAATGTTGGCATTCAAACGATAGGAAGGGTTCATAATTATTTAGAGCTAAGTTTAGAGCTACAACCAGAATCAATCTCCTTTTAATAATACTACAGTCGACATCTCGATATCGTCGAGACTTTTCAAATTAAGTCGAGATATCAGATTGTCGAGATAACAGTAGCTGTGTTATTTGGGTACGTCTATTGTTTACTTCAACATTCAGAAAAGGGATTATTCCTTGGTTCTTTTCTTCAAATCGTTAATTTTAAAACAAATGACATTAAACTCGTTTTTTTCCATTTGTTTTTTTAAATAATATTTTCAATTTATTTCTCCATGTGAGTTGTATTCATTTTCTGACTGTAAATGCCTCATTTTTTCATATTTCATATCGCTTTGTGGCTTCTATGGCACACTTAATGTAAAGGGGAGTTACTCTGCAGTATAAGAGCACCGGAAATTTTACACTGCGTGAAAATTACAAATGGTTGCAAACAACTAAGATTGGAGACATTAACTTTGTCATGTTTTATTTCAATATGAATTTGAAAACGATTAACAAGCAAGACATTACAACATTACAAACACGTAACAGTTATAAACATAAGCATTGAGTAAATAATGACACTCGTTAACGGCATCAGTTTGCGACACCAATTAGCAGCGAGTGATGTTCGGCATGTGATGTTATTCACACCTCTCGCGGTCGCCACTGATAATTTCGCGAGTCTAGATAAACTGTGACATTAAATAGCAATCTAGAAGCTTGGGACTTAGATTTTCTAGTCGACATAATGAATTTGTCGAGATAAAAAGATCGACATAAACATTTATTTTTATTATAGATAAAGAACGAACAAAATTGGGACTTAACAAACCTGGTCGAGATAACGGAAAATCGACTTAAAAGTAGTCGAGAAAATGCGAGTGGACTGTATTTATTATATACAGTAGGCATATCACTAAACTTATCCTGAGAGTATTGATGAGACGAATAAGAAGTAAACTTCTACCCGAGATTAACGAGGAGCAGTTTGGTTTTCAAAAAGATTCTGGAACTCGAAATGCAATATTTGTTCTTAGGTTAATTGGTGAAAGATCAATCGAAATGCAGAGAGATGTCCACTTAGCGTTCATTGACTATGAGAAGGCCTTCGATAGAGTAAAACACGAT
This sequence comes from Sinonovacula constricta, assembly GCA_007844125.1. NCBI lineage: Eukaryota > Metazoa > Mollusca > Bivalvia > Cardiida > Solecurtidae > Sinonovacula > Sinonovacula constricta. Next base: position 8,109,637 of record CM017561.1, read on the forward strand.
ATCCTCATGAATGATCTAAAAGTTCTAGGCATTGATGGTAAAGATCTTAGGTTGCTAAACAATCTCTACAAAGAACAAGTAGCTGCTATTTCGATCAACGGAAATTTAAGTCATTGGGCTCCAATCAATCGCGGTGTGTGGCAAGGATGTGTTCTGTCACCGGACCTTTTCTCGCTTTATGCCGAAAATATCATGCGTCAAATGATCCAAACCTAGAACTTCAAAATTAATGGAAGGGCTATAACCAACATCAGATACGCAGATGATACTGTCTTGATTGCAAACACCAGTGAAGAGCTACAGAAATTGGTAACATCTTTGCAGAAGGAAAGTGAAAAAAGAGGTCTTTTTATCAACAAAAAGAAAACGAAAATCATGGTGATGACTAAGAAGCCAACAACCCCAAAAAGTAAAATCCTTTTAAACGGAGAAGAGTTAGAACAAACTGACCGATTTGAATATCTTGGAAGTACTGTAACGTCGGACTGCAGAAGCGACAACGAAATCCGAAAAAGAATTGCTCTGGCAAAGAAGGCGTTTATGGACAAGAAAAACATCTTCACAGACAAAAAACTGAATGTAGACCTGAAAGTAAGACTTCTGAAATGTTACGTGTGGTCAACATTGTTGTATGGCTGTGAAAGCTGGACGCTGAGTAACAACAGTAAAAAGCTGTTAGAATCTGCGGAAATGTGGTTTTACCGAAAAATGCTGAGAATATCATGGGTGAAGAAGCTATCAAATAAAAAGGTGCTGAAACTTGTGAAGGAAGACAGAAGTCTGTTGGTCACCATCAGGAAGAGAAAGTTAAGTTTTATGGGCCATGTAATGAGGAAGAACGGATTAGAAAGGCTGGTTATTGAAGGGAAAATCGAAGGGAAGAGACAGAGAGGAAGACAAAGGATGACATTCCTGGAGAGCCTGGCGTCGGCTGAGGGGTGCAAAGTAATGGAATTGTTGGGGTGTGCTGGTGGTGATCGGATTGGTCTCAAACGCATGATAGCCAACGTCAGGTCCTGACATGGCACCCGAAGAAGAAGAGGCACTCACTATGATAGTGTGGATATTCACATTGTATTGACTGTTTTACAAAGCTAGGATCAGCTAAATTTTGATAAATACTGAAGTTTCAAAGTTTTCTTGTATCAGCCTTTTTACATGGGTCCAACCAAAGTTAAGACAAAGTGTCCAACTGTAAGTAGCATGCAATAAAACATAGAGACTATACAGCATCACATTATTTTCAAGTGATACACCTTGAACATAAAAGATGTTCACAAAACAGACTCACATTAATTGAAGACACAATTCACTGAGAACAATGACGTATACACCAACAAGAATGCAATTTAAGTATAAAAAATCTAACAAATCAGGTGTACCTGAGAGGGGATCCACATGTTGTGATGTTGGACACAGTCTAACATCTTACGGACATCCTGGGCTGTCAGAGGAAACAGAAGGTCACACACAGTGTGTATCTCCTCAACACCATCAGCTATAGCTGCACTCATCTGCTGCCAGAATGGTGTCTCTCTGGGAGTTTTCACTGAAAGAAATAATTACCATATTAATAATAAGTAATTTTTTTGTTAAAAAAGGTAATGCCAGTTGTTATATTTAATTTAAACAGGCATTTGGAATAATTGGATAGAAAGAAAGTATGCAGTCCAAGTTTGCTCATACAGAGATGAGAAAAATAATCCAGTATTTGAAGCAATGATAAACAAGTTGTAGCTGATGGCCACTGTTCTGCAACTGCCTGGATGGGATGGAGTTTCATGATCAAAGGCAAAAGTTTCTGTTAATATTGTCACCATTTCTGAGTACCAGGCCATTTGACATTGAAATACATATTATATGCCCATATATAATGCCATGACAACACAAAGGTTTAGGTGCCATTTTTGACTAGTAGTTATCAACGACTTAATCTCACACACATACCAAGACTTTGTATATATATATATATATATAAATAAAAATGCCCCCTCTCTAATAAACAATGAAACAACAAACTATTTAAAAACAAGTTTGTAAAATAAAACTGTCTTTTCTCACCATGTGTCCACATAAAGTCTTCAATAATCCGATAATCCTATGAAAAAACATTGTTAACTTTACTTTTAACTAAATTAAAACTTCTTAAACTTGTAACAGTACAGGTAACTGAATTTTAATTAACGCCCCCTTTTTGGAAATTTTAACGCCCCTGGGGGCGTTAAATACGAAGTTTACAGTAAAAACTACTTACTGGCAGGACAGATCATGGTAAGTGAGTGAACTGTTTCCGGATGATTCGCAGCATACAAGCCCACCAAGGCTCCGCCCATCGACATCCCCACCAGGTGGATAGGTTCACATACCAACTGGTTAAACATCTGTAATAACATTGTATCTTTTATTAAGGGGTGTTTATATTAATATTATATGTTTTCTGAATCTTTGAAAGCATTGTGTTCATTAGTTATAACTGTACAATGAATATCTATTTTTTCTTTCTTTATATCACATACTAGAGTTTTTATTTTACTTACAGTGTAAGGTATCTAGAGTGTAAAACTTACACAGTACATTCTCTTTACAGTTTCTGTGTGGGATATTTCCATATGTTCTGTAGGGGTGTCACTGTCTCCGTGGCCTGGTAGATCCACAGCAACCACATGCACATCAGATGGGAGGTTCTGATATATGAATAAAAATGTAAAGGTTGATGTTTATTAATAATTTGAAGATATGAAAAAGTCATATGAGAATTACCACATATATTAACATATGAGCTGCCACTAGACATAGACATACTCGTTAATAATAAAGTGACATAAACACCAAGATGAAGCATTCAAGAGAAAAAACAACAGTTACCCCCATTAACAGTAGGCAAAAAGACCCAGCTGGGGCCGGTGCATTAAGTGACCAGGACACAGATTGTCTAGTCTGCACTATTGAAAAACTACAATGAATAAAAAATTAAAATATAACCTCTAATTATTTGTTAATTTAAGAACATGATGCCCTTCAAATTATTTTTTTCATTTTTAAACTGGAAGAATTAAAAGCTTTAACTGGTTTTCCAACTAATTTTTCTCTGAAAAATGCATTTTTCTTAGTTCATGCTTTTACATCAGTATTTATGGTACATTTCAATTCCAGATGGGCTTAAGATTAGTGTTTAAGTATGCATTGAAGTTTGAATTATTCCTACCTTAACCAGGGGAACCCACATAAATTTATCTGCAGTAAAGCCATGTATAAGGACCATACTAGGCTGTCCTTTCTTCTTCCTTCCCTTCTCTCCATAACATATAGACAATCCATCAATTTCAATAAATTTCAATGTCATGCCACTGTACCATACTGAAAACCTGGAAGATTAATCCAAAAGAAACTCAATAAAGAATTACAACAATTTTATGTTTTCTGTATAAAACATCAACAAGCTACACAAACACATATGAAAATATAATAATGTTCTGAAATTAGTCCATGTTCTGAACATTTTCAACTTCAAATTATTTTTCAAGAATTAAAAAAAACATAAAATTAATGTATTAACTATGAACATAATAGTGCACAATGTCCATTTGATATTTTTTGACTAGGTAGTGATTTAAAATAAGAAAAAAATATTTACTAAATTTTAATAAACTTAGCCAATTGAATTAGAAGAAAGTAAAAAACTTATTGTGTTTTTTCGAACATTTGCCAATAAAAATGATGCACGCAAAAAGTGTACAATTTATACATACCTGAAATATAAATGAATGAAAACAATGGGATAGGCTAGGTATACGTAAAGGGCAAAACTTCCACAAAACAGTAGCATGTATATCCCTGCCAAAGGACCTATCATCTTGTCTTTCTAACTATTTCACCTGTATCTTCAAGAATGGTTGCTTTACCTGAAAAAAACACATCATAATATTTTAATTTACGCAGACGCATATGTGCATTAAAGCTTCACCAGATAACTGGAAAATAGAAGCAAAGAATTGAGTCTCATGGATTTGTTCCCTTTTTTTCAATTAAAAGAAAATACACATTGATTTTCTAAAGATGGTTTATAAGAGTAACTTTGTTACTGCGTTTTTAGCAAAAGTTACAGAAGCAAACCTTGTAAAACAGCATTAAACATTGGATTTAATCATTTATGTAGTTGATAAGTGATGGTCGGGACTTTCTTAATTTCTTCACTTAAAAACTTTAAATCAAAATGATTTATACTCAAATCAAGGCAGACATGTATGTTTATCTGTACCAATGCCCCTGTGATGCCGAAAAAGGAATGAAAAGTAGGCTCCGTAATGAAGCTTGTGTCAAGTTTGAAAATCATTCTATATTGTGACCCTTATTCTGCAAAAGTTATATTTAAAATAACGTCGAAATTAAGTCTTCTGCCAACGCAGGATTTGTCAATTTTATAAACATTAAAGCATATTGTATTGTTGTTACCGTGAGGAGTATTTATGAACTCAGATTCCTCCGTTCACAGGTCTCGATTTGAGTAAATCTTTAGGATTTTTAGTTTGACAGTCAAACATCACGCCATATGACATGTTGGACTGGGTTCGTGTATTTTACTATGTTTACATTGATTTTCAATAACCAGTCCACAGGAAGTTGGCTTCAAGGCCCTGGTTTCAGTATACTCACAATCTGACCAATGGGACGGAGCCAGGTAAAACTTGGGTTATCGTACTTGGTTTGTTCCTATTGGGTTATTTTTCGAGCGTGTGTCTATTTGATTGGCGCAGATCCTGTAAGGGAATTCCCTCTACACACTTACAAGTAGAAAACACGGCTTCACCGATAGTGTTTTATTGCTAGAAACCCGAATTTCTCCTCTTTATTTGTAACAAAGAGTTGTCAACAAATAAGGATGAAGAAAAGTTTGTTAATTTTAGGCATTCTAGGATTAATATGCATATCAGGTGAGTACATTACATGCGGCGTGTTGCCTACATGCATATTCCACTTTGCATTGCCGGCGAATTTTCAGGATTACCCCACCCTTAGTTAGTATAATGTCACGTTTCATTTTTTTTGTTTGCGTCAAACACTCATTCCACAAAAAACGATTTATATATTAATAACACAAACCGAAAAAATATTAGGTTTTAATGTGTATTCAAATGCAATTGGCATTTTACACATTTTTGGAAATTAGTCTACCTATTCTGGTGTTAACAAACTTTTAACATTTAAGACCACTTTGCAAGTTTCAAAGAAAGCTTCAAATAATGCTTCGCTTTTATTATAAACTAGTTAAAACTTATATATAATGTTATATGATGAACACAAAGTCGCCAAATTTGGGAGAACAACAAAAATTGATAACAGACCGAAGGTGGCTCTGGGAAGGGTGCCGGTCACTTCGGTAAATGACCACTTCCGTTAAATTGGTAAACATATAGTATAGTACCTGATTAAGCCGGAGAATTGGATATGTCTAGGTCTGAAAAGATTTTCACACATCAGCCCGAGATGGACAACTTTATCATTTATTACTTTATTTATTGTCTCTTTGTTTTAGCTAGCAGAGACGCGTGTCAACTAGAAAATACTAACATCCAGGGCCCATCACAATTTCTTTGCTCCAAAAACTCAGGACATAAATAAAATAAATATGAATATTTATGTATGTATAAAACGTATTTGTAATGCTTAAAATTAGGTGGTGTATATTTAGATGCTTAAAGTTATATTTTGTTACATTTTTATTTAAGTTTTATAGTTGACGCGCATCTCTGCTAGCTGAAACAGAGAAATAAATAATGAATAAATGATTAAACACATGGACATAGGGCCAATTCTCCATCTCAATCAGGTATTATACTATATGTTTACCTATTTACCGAAACGACCGGACTCATCCTTACATAAGATGAATTTACCGAAGTGATCATTTACCGATGTGACCGGTAACCTCTGGGAATAGTTGTACCACTACAGTATCATACCGAATTGGGAATAGTCGTACTGCACGTAACATACATTTTGTGTGTTTTTTTTTGTAAGTGAATTCAGTTTGATAAAAGAATAATCAATGGATTTATTAATAATCAAGTATAAACAATGGCTGCAATTAATAGGTTTTATGTGCAAATAGTAACTAACACAATCATGTGACATTAACAGCAGCAAGTTTGCACAAAGGTCATTAACTAAATCCACATTAATTATAAATATTTATTTATTCAATGCTTTTTTCCGTCGTGCCTATTATTGTACATATTTTAGGTGTCACATTTACAGATAACATTTTTGACAGCCTATTCAGCCTGTGCTGTGGTTGTTTTCTAACATTTTAACCTTTTAAAGTCATAATGCTTAAGCTGTGAATTGTTCTTGTTTTGCCGGGTTATCTTAACATCAAGCACAAAATTACCAATAAGCACCTCAAAGTCAACTGTATTCCAAACAGTAGTCTGCATATTTGTTATCTGATGTTGTTTCAGATTCAGTTTGTTTGCTTATTTATACAAAAATGCAGATTGAATTCTTGTCCTTTAATCAAACAAAGTTATATACTAAACATAGTTGACAAACTGCAAAGAATAAAATGTTGACCTGTTAAGATATGTTTGTCATGAATAATGTTTGACCAAATATTTCTGCATTTAATTTTCTAACAACCAATTAAATTGGATTCATTTATTGTGACTAAAATTGCAAGTCTGCTGTTCGATCATTTTAAATTTATATATAAAGACAAAAGAAACATCAGGAAAATAATGCTAGTGACCTTTGTTTCAGGCTGGAACTTTTTTAAGCTAATCAAGAAAACACAGCCTGAATTGTTGAATCGACAGTTGAACATACTCTTAATAATTATAGTTAAGTTTTAAAATGGCGTCTAAGCAAAATGTATCAAATATATTGACAGTAAGAGATATATTAAGCTAAACTGAAATAAAAAAAGTATGTCATGTTGCTGATTTTAGTGTTATTAACAATTTCCTGATTATAAATGGTTTATTCATAGATCACATTGTACATTTAATTATAACCATTTATTACTTTCACTTGCTACATGGGTTACCTGCCAGTAGCAAGTATTAATTGTTGGTAAATAATTTGTAGTAATTACCTAATTGTAACTATTAATGGTTGGATGAGTCAGAGTCAAAGTGGCAGACTTATTTACTTGTAATGCCTTTTAATTGGTCAGTTATAAAAAAAATACAATACCATAAAATGATTAATAAGATTATTGTTATCCAATTATTATCAAAATAAAAAAAACCTTCATCAAAAAATGTGAAGCCTGTGAATTAGAATATTTTGAAAATACATTCGAAAGATTTGTTTGCATTTCAGTGATGAATGCAATACAGTTTTATTATTAATTAGATATTAACAGAGCTATAAATAAATTCAATTGCTGTAATTAAATGCTCCTAAGCTTATATTAGGCTCAAAGTTTAAACATTGTTCCGTTACTACCAAAGTTTTTTCAAACTATACTTATATTTTATCATAATTTGCCTTTGTCTAAACCATTATTTTACCTTGCATCATACCAATGTATTTTTTTTATACTGCAAGTAGACTACTTGTGGAATGATCTGTGGGTATAGTCTTTATATGTATGGCATGCACTACCAACACCTACACAGGTATTTCTGTGCTCAATACACATGCATACACAATGCCTATACAACACAGATGTGTGACTGGTACACTGTTCTTACACTCTCAGCACACTAGAACCAGTACTGAGCACACAGGCATGTACTGTATTCAGGTACTATGCCTGTAGATAGGAATGGCTAGAGCCGGCGCAGTCAGGTTACAGATTGCCTAAAGGTGCTACTTAATTAATGTGATAGAACTGGGTCATGCTGATCAGTCTTCCCTGTCAGAAATCATAATCAGGTCTATAGAACTTGTGTTCTCATGACATTAATATATATTTACCTAATTGCCAGCACAGGAAAGAATCAGACTTACCACTTACTTGTGCCTTCATAGTATCAGAGCAACAGATAACTTTTGATGTCAATTAGTTTTAACTACAAGCTTCTTAATTAAGGCAATTAGGTTTTTACCATCACTTTCCAAGATTGATTGGATTTGTTGCATTGTTAAATAGTTTTTTTCTAATTTTTCATTTAGTTTTACTTAATTTTCACCTCCGTAATGAGCTTAGCATCACAGTGTGTGAAAATTAACCTGAATCAAATTGTAAAATAGAAATGATGCATCTGCTTGCTTGCATGCATTAAAATCCAATTCATAAAGATATGGACATGTATGTGTCTGTATTTTTAACTTACTAATGCTGGTATGGACCAGAATCTTCAATTGTTAGTCATTTAAGTCTTTCAAAGCTTACCTTCAATTATGGTAGCTGGCTTTGATTTAAACATGTACATGTAGTAGTACGCCTTTTTCTTTGCAGATGAAGCAATGTTTGTGATTATATTGTTAAAAAAACTGCCGACGTTTTTGTTAGGCCAGTGTTTTTTTTTGCCTCATTGGGAATGGGTCCGGTACCATCAAATTGGGAATTTTTCGATTCGTGAAAAGTGCCAAAATGGGAATTTTTGCGTCGTAAAATTAGGCTAATTGGGAATTTCATGTACAATGTGAATATATTGCAATATTTGCATAAATGTAAATGGTTAGCATTCTTTGTATGTAAGTTTATTGACTTGAGAGGAATAAAGTAAAAAAAAGTCTTAAAATATTTTTTATCAGCATGTTTATTTGAAACATGATAATGTTTCAGCAAAGTGATGTTGCAATAAAATATATCACTTTGATGTAGAAAAAGTTAAAAAAAAAAAATGATCGGTTTTTAGTCGTTTGCGGTAGTATTTACTAGGGTTGGATATCGTTGAGCACGAAACGGTCTGATACCGATACCGGTATTGACGAAACGATACGGTATTTTAACGATATTTTTCGATACTTTTTGATGTCATTTGTGGTGATAATTAGGTAACCAATTTGCACTGTTTCATTAGTTATTCAGGACGCTACTATGGTGTTTATGTTCTAGTAATAAGAGTTTAAATACATATACATACATTTTAGTATAGAATGAAACAAAAGCAATCTAGAAAACTGAATAACTTTTATTTTTTCCCTGTCATCTTATACGAGAATGAGATCAACTTTGAAATATGACTAGAACAGTACCGAAATTGTCCAACCACTAGGCCTACCCATCACTCATCAGGCATAGCAAAGTTTTAAACCATTAGTTATAGCATTTATTGAACTATTTCAAAAACATTGACACAATACACTTCCACAGTGAACCTGTATACTTCCTCTGTCACAGTCATAGTTTAAGCACACCATGTAAACACTTGATTCATTAAAGTTAACTCATTTGAAAAATTGAAACCATTGTAAAGTAACATCAACTAGAACTATTTTGAACACTGACTTTGAATCATTGAATAGTCTAATTCCTGTGTTAATCATTTCACATACTCTAGGTCACACGAACATCTTTGAAGATTAATCTGTGTTTTTGCTGAGAAAGATTAACATGTCCGCTTTTTCCGGGTCAATTCGCACTCTTTCTTGGCTAATTGTATTACCCGCCAATGAAAATACTCTCTCTGATGGCACACTACTTCCAGACACAGAGAAATATTTTTTTGCCAACAATGAAATTAAGGGAAATTTGTCACCATGAGTTTGGTAGAATTCCAATGGGTTCTGATACATTTTAATGGCTGGCATATTCCTGTATTTCTCCACCTGTACATGTGCTCTTTCTTGTGGACTTGGTGGCGATTGAGTATGTGTGATTGTGACGTCTTCATCATCATCCGTAAATACCTCTTCAATGGCTGTTATTTTACGACGCAGGACAGGTTTGACATCTTTGGAAATTTCTTGCTCTGGCTGTGACTCTACAAATACAAGGGAATTTGACGTGACAACACTTGTACCACTTGCATCGAGCTCTTCATTTTCCTGTTTTACTCTATGAACCGGCCCTTCAGCTTTCTGTATTATGTCCGCGACTTTGGCCTCCAAACGATCCCAAGCTGTACTGTTCTTGACTTTATTTTTGAACCTGGAACAATTCGAAAGAAGCTTCATAATTTGACTATCCAATACTGAAATTCTAATACAAAGTTACATATGCAAATTATGTTGCGGCATTTGGATTTTTGTTAAGTTTGGCATTGTCATTCTATGCAGTTCTATACATTTTTGTTCTATTTGTTATACTTAATTTAAGCAAGCAAATTAACATCAAGTCATTCAAGTGTACTATATTAAAATTACTTTTCACCAGAACTAGTGAGCTTAAGCAAAGGTTTACTTGATGTCATAACAAAAACACACCTAGGGTCAAGGGCAGAAGCTTCCTCTAGGAACATAACAACTTCTGGGGCCGTGTATCGTGTCTTCATGTCTGCCCATACTGCTGTTTTGATCATTTTCTTGAAAGCACTATCATTATCTTGAACCATGAAGCAAGATTCCAATTTTCTCCACGTTGGCAACACTTGACCGATTGTTGGCAATTTGTCTGTCGAAATGGCTAAGGTACAAGTGTACAGTATCTTCATGGTCTCTACAAACTCTTCTGCTTTCTTCAAATCTTCATCTGAAACCTTGTCCACCTTCTCCTTATCTACACGAGCTTTAAGCCTTTGATCTCTACATGCAGAACTTAAACCTGGGTAGATCTCTGCAAACCTTTCTACCATGAGGTACATAGAGTTCCATCTAGTTTTAACGTCTAGAATTACTGTGTGATTAGGTAACTCCAAATTTGCCAGTTTCTCCTTAAGGACAATCCCAGCCATGTGGACCCTTTTGAACCATAATACGATGGACCGTAAGCGTGCCAACCAACGGGTAAATGTTGCCTCTTTGTAAAGTTTACCAGCTGATAAATTCATGCTGTGAGCAAAACATGGGAGATGTACAACGTCAAGCAAACTAGCACAAACACCCATTGGCGCAGCATTGTCAACAGTAAGTCCTACTATCTTATCAGTTATTTCAAAGTTGTTAAGAACATCTTTAATTTCACGTGCAATAGCTTCACCTGTCTGCGACTCATAAACTGCTTTTGTTGATAGAACTTTGGAGTGAAGGGACCAGTCTTTGACATATTGTGCAGTAACTGTCAGGTAGTGATCACCCTTTAAAGATGTCCAATGATCTGCAGTGAGTCCTATACCTATGACCTCTTTAAGTTCTTGCTTTAGTTTCGTCACTTCAGCATCATACCAGGCGGGTATATACACAGTTGACAGTGTTTCCTTATTAGGAGGCTTAAACTCTGGATTAAGACTGTGAAGTAATTGACGAAAAGGTTCACTTGCAACTGTACTGAAGGGCAACAAATCTTTCACAATGTACTTGGTAATTGCCCTATTTATATTAGATTTCTGATGTTCTGAAAGTTTCTGTTTTTTTGTTCGAGTCACATCGTCCAGTGTAGGCTGTGAAAGACGCCGTTTTCCCTTTTCAAGTTGAGAAAGCACACAGGGTTTGGATTGCGGCTCAAGTTGTGGAAGTGGTGGGTCAAAATCAGTCGTAGATGTGGACTCAAGGGTAGACATCTCACCAGCTGTGGCATTAGAACCAGCGACACTACTACTGTTAACTGAAAGAAAAAAATCAGAAGTTGTTTGGTATGTTGTAAAATACAAAAACAAACATTACAATGCAATTTTGTCTAACGGCAAATACATGTAGTGTGTTCCTTTTTCAGCTCATTTAGATCAGTATTAATGAAAAAAAGACCAAGCCTTTATTTTTTAATGTTTAGGTTTATGAATCATCAAATTTTAAGTGTCATATGGAAAGAAAAAAGAAAAATATTAAAATTTGAATAAGCATTTTATTCACAGGATGATTGTACAGTTTGATTTAAATAACATGTTTGTTCAAAGCAAACAGTGTTTAAAAATATTGCAAAGAATCTGTCAGCAGTTGATAGAAAATATGAGCTAGAGCAATGTTTTATGAACATTTTATTGATTGTTATAATTTGTCAATTTTCATTTTTTTATGTTGTTGTTTTTTTTTTCGTAGGAGGGTTTGTAATCCTACACAAGTCACCAGTGTTCTGTTTGCTTGCAAGTAGCCATAGGCTTAAGTAGCACACATGTCAACTAATACCTGGTGTATTCATGTATTGAATAGTAGGTAGTTATATTAATATGCAATAAAATTTTTCGAATAAAATTTCCACAGCCATTACAACTTCGGTATTCACAAGATATTAAATTAGATAATTGTTTATGCGGGCATATCAACAGTATGTCTATGGCATGTGTTACTTTTATGCATGTTTATGTTTATTCACAAGACATGACAATAGTATAATTGTGTGAATTGATCTGCCTCAACCACAATGTAAATAATCTACATAAAACAAGCTTAAAATTAGTTTAAGTAGTGAGAGAAATATTCAGACTAAATGATATGATAATAATGTATGCTAGCCTACCTGTTGCTGATTGCTGGCTGGACGTGACCTGCGGCTGTTGCATGATTGGTGGGGTGTTAAATAGTGTGCATTGCTTCAAAATCAAGTTGTGTTTTAACCGAAGATGTTTTTGAAGATTACTCGTATTTCCACCCTTTCCTTTTACCACGCTATCACAAAGGTTGCACTTTCCACCGTCGGTTTGTCGCAGAAAATGCGACCAAACTTTAGAATTTCTAGTACGGTTTCCGACACCGACCATTTTAGAAGTAAACAACGTCTACATGCAGAGCTAAAATTCGTTGTGATGATTCATGTGCGTATTTGTAAACAAATTTATATTAAACAATTTTATCAAGTAAATATTAAGTTAGTGGTTGGCTTGTATATTGCAGATAAAAAGAATAAAAAAATATGATGGTTATGCACTAAGTTACACGATGGTTTTATTTACGAATATGCGTCTAGCTACAAACTCTCGACAGGATTACTTCCCCTGACCAAGGGAGATCACTGCGTTGGAGATTAATACAATATTTAATCATACGACGTGCTATATTTTTGTTTCTTTTTTTCTTTTCTTTTTTTACAGTTTTAGTATTTATTTATCACAACAACTGTATATAAAATGTGAAAATACCGAAAAAAATACCGGTATTTCACGAAACGGTATATACCGGTATTTTACGAAACTACTATTCGGTCCAATACCGATACCGGATTTCGGTGTCCAACCCTAGTATTTACTGTTGTGGCTCACTCTGGGGCTGCCTTTTATTTATTCTGTAGATATAAAACAAGTATAATAATTTACTGATGAAAGAATGTGTACACATAAAAGATATTTAATGTTAACCACTGTTATAAAAACTGTCTAGATAAACTTGTTTAAACAAGCAACTTAATTTATAATTATGAAATGTTATGCACTAATGAATAGTATACATCATCATAAATTCCCCACCCACTTAAAAATACAGTAAATGACAATTTTCAGTTTTGTTTCAGACTGTTGTGACCAGTGTTGTTATTAATATAACTATCTAAACTGAAGTCTTTCTGTTTATAACATTAAAAATATTGATTACTCAATTAGAAAAACAATTCTCAATCGGGACCAAAACGGCAACAGAAAAAACAACAACATGGGATCAAAATTGGAGACGATGTGCCATTTAAAGGTTTTAGACATCTTAACGTGCATGATTTAACTCAAAATCTACTGGGTTTTTTGAAAAACAATGATTGTATTTAAAAGTTATCCTTTGCTATTTCATAATACACTTTTAGTGAAGCATTACCTGCATAAATTATGAATAATTTGGACGATTGTCATTTTAAAATTTCGTAGCAGCCATGCCTTTTTTTTACGTCAACAGAAAATGCGATTTACGGTAAAGGAATTTCTCGCTGTTAGCCAATCAGCGTATCCCAAACTGGGGAAATACCATCGCGTCATTGTTTTTGCCACAGCGCGTCACATATTCTGTGAATCGACTGGATAATGTTTCTATTTTCATACCTCGTGGTTTGCCATTAGATATTGCAAACCAGTCTCTAACATTTTGTTCGTACCTATAACTTTTCGATCCTAGCGGCGTAAGTGAAAATGAGTAAGAATTGAACGGAATTTTGTTTGTTTTTTATATTATTCGACTTTTTTGTGGGTTGTTTTTGATGAAATTAGGAAAAATGCTTCTTCGGCGTCATTGGGAAGGGTCCGTTCCCGGAATTGGGAAGGGTCCGGTCGCGAAATTGGGAAAGACCGGTACCGATTGGGAACGGGTCCGTTTACCGGACTCGGCTAAAGAAGGAAAAAAAACGCTGTAGGCGTTGGTTTGTTTTTAATCAGAAAGCTTGCAACTGATGGTATGTCAGTTTTTATCTTTTTTCTGACTCTGCCACGCTTATTGACATTTTGTTGCCAAGTTTTCAACTTTAACACCATTTTAGGAGAACTTGGATTTTATCGTTCATGGATTATATACATGTACGTCCATAACAATGCAGTATGGGAAAGCATTGCAGTTTGCAAGTGTGCAGTAACCTTCCATTGTGTTGTAAACATGAAAAGTAAACCTGCCCAAAATGATGGCATCTTCAAACACAATTCTTTTTCCTTTTTTTTTCTTCATTTTTTCTTTTTTTGATTGCCGAAATCAATTCATTTTTCTGGGGGGGGGGGAATTCATTTGAACAATAAAACGAAGCTTATCTGTTGCCATGTAGTATTTCTGTTGCCAAAATCTTGTTAAGTAAAGAAGATTAAACTGACTACCGATTTGCTTGGCCCAGTAGATTTTCAAACCTTTGTGTATGATGCATCAGGTTAAATCAGCATGCCAACACATACAGAAAGGCAACGTCACCTTTGCTCAGCTTATTCGTTCATTTAGTTGTTCCTTGACTAATAATTTGTTTTTTGTAACATTGCACTAACACAATTGTTGCCACTGTAATCGTCCAGCTAATTATTGATGGAAAAAGACTCCAAACCAGTCTCACAATATAGGTCAGCTGTAAGACCTCCCCACATAATAAGTTTTCTTCCCGAACCGGACTAGAAACCACAAGGTGGGGCTCTGAGGAGTTACAAGTCGCTGGCTGTAACTGTTCGAATATTAAAATTAGTTTCTAGATATTGTTCTTACATTGTTTTGAAGCGCCAGACTGGCAGATGAAGCATGTGAAAGTGTGTGGTATCATGCTAGGAATTTGAGACAAGCTATCACAGTGAACACTGCACTAGTAAATCACCTTCTATAAAGCAATATTAACTACCCATTCATCTATTTGTAATAATGGCTTTGTTTTTTTTTCTCAAAATTTGTTTAAATTTTGTTCCTTAGTCCAAGAATGCAGAAAAGTGAGATAATTTATTGCTTGTATAAACTTTCGTGGGGTCATAACATCTTTTCTGAAGTCATGATTCATTACTTTTCTTGTCCATTACATGCTGAGATGATCTCGAGCCGCGACACACCAAAGTCGTTAATGATGATAGTGGTATAGCTCCCTTGCTAATACTCAAGCAAATATAAGCTAGTTCCATAACTGGTTGGCCCGGTGTCAGGATAATGTGGCTGGGTGTGGTGTAATGTGTTCACAGCATGCTATACACAGTGAAGGCAGCACTATATCTGCTTCAAGTGGACACAGTCCCAAGATAACTGAAATACTGTTGGTGGGACAATAAACCCTATAAATAAATAAACAACACACGATGTGATTTTGGGTCTATGGATTCCTTTGTAAAGAAGTTACAGACAAACTCAAATTGCAAGTCTTTAGTGATAAATCAAGTTTTACTGTCAATATAATAAATATAGTCTTACTGGTTGATGAAATAATAACTGTCGATTTATAATGGCCTAGCGAGAGAGAAAAATGGACAATGTACCTAAGTGTCTGGTTTAATTAATATTCTCACACAGGGATGGAACCGTATTTGTCGTCCAGATTTGTTTTTGTCCAATGTTACTAAGAATAGTTTGAACACAAAGCAGTTTTCTTTATAATGCAGCAAACACAGCCTACTGTGTTTGGTCGGCACAAAAGGCTTCAACTTGTCAATTGGATCGTAAGGACCATTCTGGCTTGCCCAAATTTTGCTCAGATTGCGGTCCTTTGGAAATAAGTGAAAACCGATATTGGACTGTTTAGAAGACATTATCACAAGTTACAACCTAAAGCTGCAGACATCATCACAAGTTATACCGTGAAACTGCACAAAACACCATTTGTATCGATACACAGCCCACTACTGCAGTGACGGACTGACAGGTTTCCCTAGTCAGTCACATGGGCTGCAGGTCACATGTCCCAACAGGTAATTAATTAGGTCATTGAGGAGAAATAAGCATGTAAGTATTAACGCGGACCTGCATATCCCCTAACTTTTAAGAAATTGTCGGGACAGTTTACTAAATATCATGGAGCTAATATCTTAAAGTGACCTTCTACTCTTTTTCCCAGCTAATTTCAAACACTATAAAGAAACAATAATAGTCAATCTGTAACCAGTTCATTACTTATGCAGGTGCCCGAATGGAATGCAGTAGCCAGGCAACCAAATATTACGCCATTTGATTGGCTGACATCCTGAAGAGTTGTAAACATGAAAAATTTCTTCCAATTTGCCGATTAAGAAAAGCTATTCTGAGTTTCTTTGCGCAGCAGAGCAGCATTATTGAAAATAAATATACCAAAAATTAATCCGCCGCTGTTTCAGCAATGTCAAATCCAAGCCGATTCTTAGTATAAAGGCAAAACAGATGTAAGAACACCCCCACAAGTTCGGAAGCAAAAATGCCTGCCAAAACCATTCGGAATATTCAAGAAAGTTAGTTACATAATTATTCGTCGCTTCAGTACAAAAAGAAAGAAGATTTCATTATAATTATGTAGTGTTATTATTAAATACAACATACAGAATCAATGCAATGTAGAAAATCTTAACTTTTAATGAACCATGTTGGATCGTCTTGCGGACAGTAACAATTGCAAATATTGCGTTAGGGCAGAACGTTTAAAAGACCAGTTATATAAATCCATCAAAAGAGTAGTAAGTGTAAAAGGGCAGCCATTCTTTTGTCCATCATGTATTGTGGTTATTTTTTTTTTTAATTCCTTAAAAACCTTTTTTGTCAATTAAGCAGGATTGGCCACTTTAAAACAAGATCATTCTACAATGATTCTACTTGTTTTTACCAATAAGTGGAAGTCACTTTTGGTAGAAAGGAATTTAGCCATTTGATTTATTGTGATTTACTAATTTAATATACAAGACCTAACGGTGTAACAGTATACAGTCAGGGGGTATATCATGGTACTACCCCTAGTAAGAACTGCCACTCATTGCATCAATTGTTGTTGTTATTTCACTTTATGGACCGGCTGCAATAGCTGAGGTGGTAGAGCGTCGGCTTGCCGATGTGGAGTTAGTGGGTTCGAACCCCGGCCGGGTCAAACCAAAGCCTTTAAAGTTGGTAATAGTCGGCTTCTCTCCTAAGGCTCGGGGCTAAGGGGACAGCATTATGCCTGACGGTATAATGGACCGGCTGGGTTCAGTCCCTGGGCACCTCATAAGTGCCCCTGTGCTATAATGATAGAAATGTCGCTGTGCAGTATCGGCAAAAATGCCGGCTAATCCCAGTCCCTATTGCACTTTATTGATTAATAAACCGCAAAACTCAACAGTTTAAGCATAACAATCTTTGGTGCTAAGCTTTTAGTGTATGAAGAAAAAATAAGAAAATTTATAAAGCCATCCATACGTATAATGTTAAAACGTTTTAGAACATTGAAATAAAGTAAGTGTCAATAAGCCAGTTATGATCAATGTTCTTTATATTCATACCATGTAACATGCCATAATGATTTGGTGGTTTTATTTCACGTTTCAGTTAGGGTAAAACTTTTGTAACAAGAACACACCCTGCTCTGCTTTAAATTTCCTTGGGGGAAAACCTCCAGGTGTGTGAAAAGTAAATACCGGTAAGCCTCAACCATCCAACACCACAAATAAGCTCTCAGCACCCTATCTTCTGACATCATAATGGTGTGGTTGGGACAGGCATTAAAACTCTGGAAACAACTGGAGCTACTTACAAGCCATGATTCTGGGATTCTCTTTATGAAGAACAAAGATAAATAGCAAGGCGTGTTTACTGTTAGGAAGTACATTGTAACCATCCAGTTAGTTACAGAGCACGTCTGACAGCCACATAGCAGTGACATAGTCCTACCTTGGCTTTCTTTATAAGTGATTCCGGTTTTATACTCTTGTACCAATGTGTAACATTGAGTTTACGTCTTGTTTAACTTGTTAAACATATTGTTGCATGACCTTTGGCCAATATGCTTGCAAGGGTAGTAAGTACATCATTAAGGACGATGCCAAGATCATGATGGATTGCAGTTCAGAAGATTCCATTAGGAGTTCATCCTAAAGATACATATAGAGCTACCCTTTAAGGTTTTTATAGCATTTAAACTAGTGCCTTATGGTCACTTGTTCGAGCCCTGTCAGCCATTGCCCGCAGCTTTTGGGAATGGAAGTGATATTGCTTCTCCCTTTTTTTTTACAAACAATATATTTGGTTTATCAGGCAAATCATGACTAGGTGCCAAGTTTAAGAAAACTACGTATTAACATCTCTTTTATGGTCGTCTGTTCTAAAGATATTACCAGAAAAGAAGCTCATTAATGCTTTGAATAACAACTAAAACTAAGTGAAGTCTTGTCAAAATTGATCAGTATTTTCATGAGGATAGCCAAAGTTTATAATTCAAAACATTGTACATGGCTTCCACAGTTTTTAACTTGTATATTGAATTCACGTATTCACAATTCCATTCCTTCCTTTAACATTGATATGGTGCTATAGTCACAGCTTAATGGCATTGGCTTTAGTGTACTTTTTTTGTTAAGGTTAGTTGCTAAAAACATCTAAGATATTCACTTCAAACTTAGAATACTTAGTAACTATCAAAAGAGCAGGTAACTCTAAAATCAATTTTGACAGTTATGCTCCTTTTTACTAAGAATTTTTATTATGCTGACCAGTACTGAGAAAAGTGAACAGGCTGTCTTCAGACAGCACTTGTACAGAACTTACCATGATTTGAAATGATTTTTTTAGGAAGTTCAGATAAGTATTTATTTAACTAGGAAGGCAGTATGTCAGCTTGGTCAACCATATGAAAATGAGTAAGGAAAGAAAATGGAACAGCTATTTCATTCATTGCAGTAAAATGGTCCCGACCTATGTCATGATATATTATTTATTTTATTATAGCAGAAGGCTTCTTTGTTTATAGAGGTAAAATATTGATAGTGTTAGAATACTATTTTACAGTTTCAGTTATGAAAGTTTTATGAGAGTATTTGAAATTAACCATAACGTGTACATTATCTCTCTATTTCTAGCCGTTCGAGCCGAGGGTGAAGATGCCACCGTTGTAGAAGACATTGGTAAAAGTCGTGATGCCTCCAGAACAGATGATGAGGCTGTGCAGAGGTAATTAATACATTTCTACTTGCATTTAGCAAGATTGTACCAAATCATAGTGGCATGTTCCATAACAGCTCCATATATGCTTCAATTAATTGTCTTGCATTGTCTCTTAAAAAAACGAGTGAAGGTTGGAAACACCATTTGGGTGGGGTATGTTTAATGGGTGGAGTGGTGTTTCCAGGTTTAGGGTTAAGCTTCACATCCATATTTCATTCTGGTTCTACCAATGGACCATCTACAGATTTCATAGTGCAGATTCATAATTTTTCTGTGCTATCAGGCTGATGTGCTGAACAGATTATATTAACCTTTGTAGAAGGTGTGAAGATTTGTTTTATTGCAAACCTTCAGCAACATTTATTTTTACCTTCTCATCTTAGCTTAATGTACTAGAAGGTGCATTTCATCCAAGAAAAGTTCCATATTATCATTTTGTAAGAAATATTGCAAACTAGAATATCTCCGTATTGAGCTTTTAAAAGATAATATGGATCATTAATGTTCTTGGGAAAGTGATTATACCCAATTCAATTGTTGAATTTCAGATAAAGTTTTCCATTAAGAACAGAGTGTAAATATTACAAAAAAGGAGGTACAGAACTACAGATATCAGACTGTTTCACTTTTTTAGCAATCATCTAACAAGAATAGCGACTAATAGTGCAGTACTTGTAAAACTTGGTTGCATCTCTTTATGATGAATTTGTGGTTTTACAAGCAGAGGTTTATGTCCCATGAGAAGTTAAGGTCTGGCCTTTCCAGAGAAATGCCTTCCCAGTTTATCAACATTATTTATCGTATGTCTCCCATTATACTTACAAACTGGTATTTTCTCCCTCTGCAGTTCTATTATCTCCACCTGTCTTGATAGGCTTGTATATTTGTTGTGACTGTGACGGATGATGGCACACAGACCTTTCGACTTCGCATTTCTACCTCTCACACATCATTATTAAGATCTTAAGATGAAGGGCAATATTCTTTATGCTAAATCCTCTAACTCAAGTTACATGTTTGCACCAAATTTAAAACTGTTTGCAGTGAACAACTTTAACGCATGCCCTCAATATCAGTATTGTTTGTTAGTTAAAATAATCAGGGATATAATCAGTTTCTGCAAAACATCAAATTTACTTTCATTGTGTTTTTCAATCCTACTACAATTGTCTTGCTTTTCAATGCTATCTATTCATGCATTTCTTACACTACTTGCTATGCAAAGAGAATTATTAGTTACATCTGCATAAATATGCATCTATGCCCTTACAAATTAAAATACCAGGTGGAAGTGTTTCATTTGCAATCATTGTCATAGACTACATCCCACTTTCATAAGCACTTGAATTGTCAGGTAAGACGAATAAAAAGACTAACTAATCAACAATCTATATAATCAACAATTTATATAATCAACTATTTATGTTATTTGTTAAAATAGTTTTCGTGTTGTGCGGACATAATATGATTTTACTGTATAAGCAACTTTTTTTTATTTATATTTTAATCCAGAATGATTGGAAGACTAATGTTTAATGAAAGTAGCCAAACATGTGCAGGAAGTACATGTTTGGTACCCACCATCTTGGGGAGTGTGAACTGTGTGTGTGTGATGTCTGTTGGTATGAATACCATTTTTCTCCTTAATGTTGGAAGAGATAGAACCCGTATTATACTACATTTGATTTCAACCCATACAAAATTGTTTTCTATACACTTACATCTTTGTTCAAACTAGACAGAATGCACTGAGAGACAAAGCAGCAGAAAGTGTATATCGTGATTGAACAATAGCAACCAGAGCAGGCTAAGTTGGCTATGACAATAGCATAATGACTGTGACCTGTCTTACTGACTTATTTATACAATTTTTTATTTCTGTTTATGAGAGATTGGCTACTACTGATAACATCAAGCTAATACTGTGTTCAGTTAGTACATACTGGTCTGGTCTTCGTTTCTTGTTTTTCTTGTTGGTCATTGAACTAGACTGCTGAATTAATGTTTTCTGTATATCTTGTCTACTCCAGTAAAACTTGTTTCCATTTGTCTTACATTCAGGTCTCTGGCAAAAGTCATTGACATTGTGTATGCTCAGATGTTGGTATAAAATGAAGAATTAATATTGTAACAATAATAGGGGCAAAACTTTACTCTTATGACAAAAAGAATTACACAACTCAGCTTTTCTGCTTTCAGTCAATTCTTACACAAGTTTCCAGAAGATGATTTAAAGGGGGAAGCAACAATTAGGATTTTTTTGTCTGTCAAGCAATCAAATTAAATTATTGTTACCTAAATAGATCTCACAAAGTGCTGTTAACTGGTGCCCTACAAAGCATAACACCCCACTTGTTGCACTTTCTATCTGAGCTATGCTGCACAGTTAGCTATTTTTAAACTAAAAGAAACTAATAGACTACTTACTTTTGAGATCATGTTATATGATCATCCTGGTAATCAGCTCTGACGTTGCTATCTATTTTTATTTGAAATCCACATTGTGCTTATTTATAAATTTGGAACTAATAACCATTTAAAGCAATATATTTCATGATTTCTACTGTATAACAATTGAGGTTTGTTATAAACAGCCTTTAGTTGCTTTAAAGTATAAGTTAATGCAGAAATTTTTTACAACAACTCCCCAGAATAGTAGTAAAATGTTGTTACATGCATTAAACATAAGCAAACTGTCAGATACCTCCTTTACATAAGCACTCCTTGTATAATGATTATATCATTAAACTCAAGGTTGGAGGGTTCCTGGTTCGACCCTTGAACCAACACTAGATGTTAGTCCTTGGACAAGACTCTTTTTGCACCTGTTAGTTTAAACCCGAGTACTATTTCTCTACCCAGGAAATGTGTGGTTGAGAAGCAGTAATATAAGTTGAAGGAATTTGTTATCTAATAGAGGATAATTAAAAAGGTCAAAGCTATATTGAAGATAAAATATCAATTTTTTGTCGTAAAGTGAATCAGTCTAAGAAATGGTTAATTTAATTCATTTCTTTCATGCCGTTGCATTTTTCTCTGGCCTATATAGTCCCCGGTATAAGTAGTAATCAAGCACTATAAGGTAGATGCCAATGCTGGGGCGTTTTGTAAATTACTTGGATGTTGTCAGCCTACCTGGCATTAGGCAATCATTAGCTAAAACATCATTGAGGATATGTAGTCATTGATGAGGGTATAATGTAGCTCACTTGCTAATTTTTACCTGTCTGTTAAATGGGTTTAATCACTTTTTAATAAAATTGTTAACACTTTTCAAGGGGTAAAGTGATTGTTATTAGGGATTTTCTTTTCAGGGGAAGACGCTGACTGTTGGTGTCAGTTTGTTAATCAATAAAAAAAACCTGCCTTTGCAAGCTGTTATTTTTGCATTTAGAATTGATTGTGTTATTAACAAATGTACTGGATAAAGACAAGTTATAGCTAATGCGATTACATTAAAGTTTCTTGGAATTTCTTATTTTGTCTCTGGCTGGCAATCATACCCATGCCATTTGTGTTAGGGATCAACACTTTTTCCTACAAATAAAAAGCAACCAAACAATGTTTCCATGCCAACAGAAAAAAATGTTAATAGCTTTTTGTCGTCTTACCGCATAATGGTGCATCTTTTAGACAACTGGTCTTACTTATATAAATGAGGATGGTTGAATTGTTTATCATGCACATCTCTGATCAGTAAAAAGGCACTATTTTCCTATTCTTTTCTGAACCCCTGTTTTGTAACTTCCATTTCATTTTTACTCCTTATATGAGCAATTAAATAAAGGTATAGTTCAGCGTTTGTGATGAACATTAAATTATTATATTCATTTTAAGAAATTGTTCAACAAGTAATGTCTGTTTGGTATAATTAAAAAAAACCTTGATATCTGACTTAAGGTAAATGTTGATCATAGTCATGTGGATTTTGTTTCAAGCAAGAATGTCTGCTGTGCGAGTTGTATGTCGTTTTGACATAAAATCCAGAAAACCACCTGTGTTATGTGTTTTTTTTTGTCTTTCTCGACATAATTCTACCCATACTCTTTCCTCCCTCAACAGTAGGCAAATCTTGTATGTCATCCTAAATCTATGGAAGGCAGTGGGAGAGGTAATCCTCCAGTCTTACAATGGAGAGATGCATGTAACAAAAACACACTGGTGTATATTTCCTCAACACCTATGTTGTGTGGAACTAATAAGAGACTGCCATAGCATAAGTCCGTGGCTTTCTCAGCATGCTGGAAGGATGTGAGTATAAGAATATGGAGGTGTGCCAAACAAAGGGTATCCCTAGTGATTAGTTTGTCTCTAATCATAGTCATTTGCACTAGTGGCAAAAGATAGTCAGTGCCATGAGCAACCAATTACGATTGGACCAATTAACTCTTACTCTGCTATATTTGTAAAAACCTATAGTAATTGTTCATTATTTATTAACTCCTTGATGCCATTACAACAGTACATACTTGTAGGGACAAGCAGCAAATAGGGTGGATCTGGAAGAAGCTTGCTAATATGGATCTACACAGTTTGCCTTAGTCCTATTAATACATGCTTAACAGGCTAAGACTAAAGATATGAGGCTATTTACCCAGCTCTGAAAATGATAGTGAACATTGTCTCTATTAAGAAAAAAGGCTAACTTTTGTCCTTAAGTATAAACACATGCAATATTGACACAAAGTAATCTTTTGTCTGTAAATTAAACACAGTGATGTCATGGGGGAGGTAAATGGATGAAAAACAAAACTCAGCAATGTCACATTGGAAAAGATGAAGGAATAAAAATGAAACACAGGAAAGTCATAATCTTGAAGGTAAAGGGACTTAAAATGAAATAAGGATTCATGGGGGTAAGGCAAAGGGAAGTAAAATGAAGCACATGGATGTCAAGGGGTGGGGGTAAAGGATGTAAAGCAATATAGTAATGTCATTTAAATTAGATTGCTCAGCATTTCAAAAGCTTGGCTTTTAATGTCACAAAGTGATTTTGGTCAATAGTACATTAAATTTTCACAAAAATTCTACATCTCATTTACAGTAAAGTTATGCCAAATAATTCTTATTTCTATGTTCATATTTGTCTGCCTCCAGGGAAGAAGAGGCTATTAAGTTGGATGGACTGAATGTAGCACAGATGAAGGAACTGAGAGACAAAGCAGAGAAACATGTATTCCAGGCTGAGGTGGATCGAATGATGAAACTTATCATCAACTCTCTCTACAAAAACAAGGAGGTGTGTATGTCATAAAACAACTGCCCAGCTAGGGTTCAAACCATGCCACTAGTCTGCTTTGACCAATAAAATATCAGTAGATCATAGTAAAGCATACTCTCTTTTAGTTTCATATCAATTCCAATTTCATGTCTTAGTCATAACTTTCATATTATTTAATATTTACAGTACTCATTCTAACTTAACTATCTTACATACACCTGAAGGTGTGTTGTGCATAACAGTTATATATGCAGCCAAGAAACTCAAGGTCATATTTAAGCTCATTCCTCACAAATGGCTACTCATGCTTTACTAGTGTTTCAGTCATAACATGGTAATTTTTGCATTTATCTAGTAAAACTCACAATTTGACTGATAAACTATTGGTAGATGTAGAGTAAAGACCAATTTTGAGGGCACCCCTGTAATGACTCATTCCATCGTCTTGGGCTAGGGCTTGTGTCAAATCTAGTAACATTGTCTGATTTAATTACAATGTTAAGAAATATATTCCATCATACTCTTGTTTCCAGATTTTCCTGAGAGAGTTGATCTCCAACGCCTCAGATGCCCTGGATAAGATTCGATTCCTGTCCCTTACAGATAAATCTGCACTTTCTGCCACGGAAGAACTAAGCATCAAAATAAAGGTAAGTTGCTTCTGTAGGTATCTTCTAGAGAAGGGCTTTTATAAGGTGTTATTAAGCAGTTACCCTTATATAAGTCTTTAAAATTTTAATTAATATCTTCTTAAAAAGTGCACAAGCCTCTTAACTACTGTATCTCTTCCACAGAAGTCATTTTTTGTAGTTTATGTATATAAATTGAGTTCTTATTCATTATCATTTTTCCTTTGGTGTGTCAAAAAAGTGGCATGCATGTAATTCCATTTATAGACAAAGTATTTAAAGCACAAGCATATTGACAACCAATTTTGTTTATGTTAACTCATAAAATAGCCTGAAATTACAATTTGTAAATTGTAGAAGACTTCTGGTGTGTCTGTTAACTTGTCCAGGGTAACAATATAACCAGAAACAGCATGCAGACTTGGTATAAGCCAATGCAGAATACATTCTTGTGGAAGCTGCCAATTACTGTGTAGCTGTCATATGCATTGCTATAACACTATG
The DNA here is from genome assembly GCA_007844125.1 of Sinonovacula constricta. Lineage (NCBI taxonomy): Eukaryota > Metazoa > Mollusca > Bivalvia > Cardiida > Solecurtidae > Sinonovacula > Sinonovacula constricta. The sequence goes on from CM017561.1 coordinate 8,135,428, forward strand.
TATATTGCTGCTGCTGTGCTCTGTTTGAAGACAATTCTACAGCCAGACTGGGGTGAGTGGGTGGGGGGGGTGGGGGGGGACTATGATTACAAGACCTTTTGACTGCTTTATTGGCTTCATTTATGATAGGATTCTTTAAACTTGGAACAGCTAGGAATACCATTATAGAATGGACACATCCTTTCTTTCTGGCACTTTTTCTTTCTGGCACTTTTTCTTTCTGGCACTGTTTTCTTTCTGGCACTGTCTGTTTTATTTGTTATTTCTTAAATCTGTCTTTTTATTTCCTTTTAATTTCTCTGTACATCTCTCCATTGAGAGTCCATTTCTCTGTAGTTCTTTATTATATATAACTTTTATTACAATAACATACTTAAACTGTTGAATGGCCAACAATCTATATGATACCAACTTTGCCTATTATTTTGTTAGTGGGAGAAAGGTGATAATGGAGGGCCAAAAACATTTCCTGCAGGCAATAATTTGCACATTTAGAACTTATAGCCTTAAGTTTGGAATTTCAAAAGCAGACAGTTAAGTGCATATCAGTGTCTACAGGTATTCAGATAAAATCTTTTAGAAATGTTCATGGATGTATAGTCATATCTGTCTATAGATAAATTGCAAAGATTGAGTCATTGTACTTTCTCTAGGAATAACATGCATGAAACATAGGTTCTACTGCAGAGGTACAAATGCAGATTAAACTTAGATAAATATGGCTACAAGGTTAATGTTTTAATAATATCATAGGTGCTATATATGAATTTCTTGGGCAAAAGTGTTTCATTTTTCTGACATTCAACTTCATCATCATACTCCCATGCACTTGAAGTTGTGTCCCACATACCGTTTGTCGGTGTAATTATCAGGGTCATATTTAAGGTCATGGCATCACTGGGGGCAAATGTCAAATCCATGGACATTTCTCATTAAAAATAAACTAAGCTGCCCAAAAATCCAGGTAATTCATAGGTTGTTATTGGGAGGAGGTCCTAGATTATAAATGCCTATTAAATACAACACATCTATTACAGTTTATGTAATTGAGGATCAGCTGTTTATCTTTGAACTTCATGAGTTCTGGCATATTACTCATGCATGATACCTCTTTATATGGATGTGACGTAGGTGTGTTTACCTGTTGTTGCCTCTTAGCAGGCAGTACAGAACTGACAGAACCAGAAACAAAGGCACTAAACACTAAAGAGTGCCTCAAAGGAATTAAACAACCTAAAACCAAGTTAAAACAGAATACATAAAAAGCAGAAAACAGGATTTACTTGTGTGTTTCTCTCCTGTGGCCTGTGTGTTTGTGACTAAGATTTCAGTTTTAAGGTGGCTTTCATTATTTTAACCATTAATCTGCTTTATTTGCTAATCAATACCTAATCTAGAGATTTTATCTTACTACAACATGAAAACATATATTGCTATAAACTTTGCAGCAAATAGTGCAGATCCTGATCAGACAGCTTCTAGTTAGGGCAGGCTTTTCTGCATCTACACTGTTTGCCTAAACTGTTATCCATAACTGCTAAATGGTTGTACCATAGCGTGGTCTTGGCATTGTCCTTGACCAATGTTGGTACTATGACTTGCTGAAAATTGTATCAGCTTTGTTCAGGTCTTCTAGGTGGGGGGGGGGGGGGGGGGGGGGACAAAATACTTTGTACTATTCTAGAAAACAAGAACTTTTTAGTCTTCTGAACACAAACTCTGTTGTTGAGATATGCAGCCAGCTGGCAAGAAGTAAGCCCCCATGTCATTAGTAAAGCCCTTGCCATGCTACATTGTTGTTATTATTCCTTACTTTTGTGTAAATTCTGTGTATTTTCTTACATATGCAAGCAATTGTGTATATACAATATTCTTACTTATCTGTGTATTTTCTTATGCAAGCAATTGTGTATATACATATTGCTATATTATCAGCAGCAAAAACTACATTTCCTGATCTGAGAGATAATTGGGAGCTGGCTGATTTTGATTAAGTCCCAAGTCTGATCAATATGTATTTAACTGGACTTGAGTTAGGCAGTGCATCATCAGAAGATTTCTTCCAAAATGTAGGAATATACAGCCTGCCTTCTGATGGTGGTGTTATGTAAATTCCATTTGATGAAATGGTGCCTGAAATAGCTTCATTCATAACATTATAAAAAAACAACCCATATTGCATTAATTACTGAAAACAGATGACTTGCAAATTAGCTGAAGTGTTTTGTTGGTATTTTTGTAAGGTGTTGTTTTAATGTTAATGTTGAAAAAAATGTTCTTATCATAAATCCTGTCAACGTTAAGAAAACAATTATTATTAGTCATAGGAGTTAACATTTTCTTTAAAAAAAAAAGAAAAGAAAATGCTGAGATTTGGAATAATATAGTAGGAATTTAATTGCAGTACATGCAAAAAAGAAACAATAATATTAGTAGAACTGCTGTAAAGGACCGTCACATAAGGTTGCAGTTACTTTACTTCCAGTTCTAATCGTTTTTGAATAATGACCATACTTGTAATGAGCAGTCAATAATAAGAATTACTATCAATTCATCTTTATTTCAAATTTCTAACCATAAGCATACTTAAGAAAATTTTGATTACACAGAAATTTTACATTTACCATAAAGTTTTGATAAGACACAGTTTTTTGCCCCGAATTATGATACTATTCATGTTTGCATTTCTTAACTGTAAAAAAACTTGTGCGAATGCAATGATCTGAGATGTCAGTTATCAAATACATGAAGATGCCAAAGCATTATTAATTAAGAAAAAAATGGTATTGCAGGTCACATATATAAACAATTAATGGTAATGCAGGTCACATATATAAACAAAATGGTTATGCAGGTCACATATATAAATTGGACCATTAGAAGGAAAGCAAGTTTACTTTGCAATACTGAATCATTATGAATCTTGTAGGTAGATGCTAACATACATTTGTCATGTCTTACTCAATGTATGCCGACTCTAAGGAAGGAACAATTACATTTTTGGTTTTTATCATTGTTTCTTAATTTGAGTCTGACACAGCATCTACACTTCAAATATATATGTAAGGGCCATTTACATTTAAAAAAGATGGGAGGTTTTCCCATTTTAGTGGCTGTTGATTCATGTGAAAACCCAACAGTACAAGATTTCTGATTTTTTTTCTCCATTTGGGATGTTTGGTTCAGTGTTATAGAAAACTTGCAAATACTCTTGGGATTCAACAGAATAATGTAAGATTCATGATTGAGAATCCTGCAAACTTTTGTTATTTCCTCAGAGGGGGCTCTACATCTTTTGACTGCCTTTCTGTTAACTGTTTTATATATAGAAGTAAATTGACAATGACTTTAAATGTCTCTAAGTCTCTCAGTTATCTTTGTTCTTCACTCTTCACTGCCTCATGAATGTCCTGTAAGTACATGTAGAATGTTTTCCAGTAAAATAAGTGTAAGAAAGTTACATTCAATTTAACCTATTCTTAATTACAGATAATTGTATCTTTATGCAGTTTTGATGATGATATGATGATGGATTATAAAAAGCATTTAGTATTGAGGTTGAGCTGTAAGTAATACCTGATGGTTTTATAACCTTTTCTATATTCTATATTATATTATTGTATACTATAAGAGATGATGTTTAATTGTTTTAATTTACAAAGTTTTGTCAGTTATCCTTTTTAAATGGAATTCTTGTTAGCTTTCTGAATCAGAAATAGTAACTGAATGGGTTTTTTCCCCTTAGTTATAGACAGTTAACATCAAAATAATATTTTTTGTACACATACCTTAGATGTAAACGTAAATTGGCAAATTCTAATACACAAAAGTAATGTGTTGATTTATGTCTCAAAACAGAGAGTCCATATCATTTCATCTGTGCACCCAGCAAGATGTTGGTATCGTTCAATTTAATACATACCTCTTGAATATTACACAAATATAAGCCACACAACAGTGGCCCCAGTTGTTAGATATGGCAGTATTGTTTGTAGCCTGCTGTTTGCTATTTTAATGATGTTATTGTCAACATATTAAATGTGATAGTGGCTATAAATACATTGAAAGAAGTAATGAAAAGAATGGAAAGTGCATTCATTGATATAAGAACATAAGCTGTGATTGCATTCCTATTTATAATCATGACTAAAAACATTTTATAATTATGATTAAAGCAACTACAGTAACTGGGTATGAACATTCGGTATTAAAGCCTTCCATTCTGTTTCTCTGAACTGATTGAGTGGTCTCCATCCCATGCCTTGTATGATAACATTCTACAAAGTAGAAAAAGAAACACATTGGTAATATATTCTTTTTTTTATTAGAAGTTAATTAATGAGTCTGTTCCCAAGAACATTATTATCTTACGATGGCAGTAATCATCAGAACCAATGGTTCCAATCGACAACAGTTGTTATGGCTTGTATAATGTTAACCACCTGTTAAGTCAGTGGTATGTTTGTTTTGTATAAACCACACTTTGCATGACTCATCAACATTAATTGATGAACTGGCAGTCTTTCCGTCAGCATTACCTAAAAAGTTAACTGAGATATGCACTATTATAAATCTAAGGAAGAACTTGTCAACTGATCTTTTTTTGCATCATATATTATCATCTATCTAATTTATTAATCTTTCTTTACTGACACTTGTCTAACCAGCATAAATACAAACAAAATTAGAATTTTATACTTAAAATTATTTCATTTATTTCACATCAGTTTATTGTTTTTAAAACATATTTTTTTTCTCAAGAAATAAAGTGTGGGCCGACAGTGGCATAGTTGTAGAATGTTACTTGAAATTCCTTTGACTGCTCAGAGTGCAGCCTTATGTAAGAAGATCTTCCAGCTACTGTATCAAATTTGGGTCTTACATCACGTAAATAAGATGGTTGTTGTTATGATGACAGCGATTGTGATGTATTTTCATAAGCAAGAAAAGAAATAAATGCCAGACACATTGCTATGACAGATATGGAACTGTATTATACCATTACACACTTTAGTAATTAACTAAATTTCTGGGACTCCATATAACTTTAAACCTATCCTGTGGTGTATTATTTAGCCTGTCTTCACTTTATAATAAACCTGACCTGTTAGCTCGATCAGTAGAGTGTCAGCTCCAGGTACAGGAGGCCTCAGGTTCGATCCCAGACCGCAACAAACCAAAGTCATTAAAAATAGTAGTAGTATAGCTGCCTTGCTAATGCTCAAGCAAATATAAGGGTAGTACCACGACTGGTTGACCTGGTGTCAGGATAATGTGACTGGATGTGGTATCATACCAGGTGTTCATGGCATGATGTACACAGTGAAGGCAGCACTATACCAGTGGACACTGTCTCCAGATAACTGAAATACTACTGGTGGGACGATAAACCCAATAAACAAACTATATAATAAGCCACTTGTGTATCCCTCTGCTCTCCAAGTTGAAATATTGTTCTTTGATTTTACATGAGAATTGTCTTCATACATAGATCTTTTAGCAGACACTTATTTAAAGAGAAATGCTTGTTGAGTTTATAGGTAGTTTATACATCTGCTTGTTCTTAGAGTTTATTGTTGGAATTTTAATGATTTTATTATAAATTCTTAGTGTTGCATGCTTATAGGTAAATATTTTGAGAGTTGAGTAATCGTTGGCATGTACTTGTATCAACAGATGATTGAGGTTGTAAATTAATATATGACGTCTAGCTAGCCTGCAAATACACTTACCAATCCTGATTGATTGTCAGGTTACGATCAAGCAAGCATTTGAGTGATAAAAATGTTGTCAGTATGTTTGAAAACTTAAGTCATTACACAATATTTGTATGCAACTTGCACAAAGGGGCATTCAATTCATGGCTAATTGGTTAGAGAAGCCCACATGTAACTCCTCAGCCTCTCACCTCATGGGTTCGAGTCTCGGTCAATGTGAAATCTGTCATGTGAAAAAGGTCTTACAGCTGACCCATTGTGGTTATACCCAAACATATATCTTGAGTCTTCATGATCAGCGTGGCATCATCAATATGATCATAATTCTGTCACTGTAACAAAAAATAACAGCAACTTGCACATTTACTCAACCCTTTAACAGTCATCTCTCAGACCGTCTTTGTATCTTCACCTTTCTGAGACAATCTATAACACCTCCTTGCATTATAGTTCTATGTTAGCTCTTATTGGGCTTCATTTAATAAAAAGCAATACAAAGTCAGAGATGTTTACCAGCAAATTACACCCAAATCTTATATAAGATGATACTAGAAATTGTATTATATAATGTAGATCAAACATTGGCACAGGATCTACACTATTTGCCTAAGCTGGATAATTGTGTATTTAGCAGGGTAAGAGTTAATGTGTTCAGAAGTGCTTACAATCAAAGATATGATTTCAGGGCAAATGGTATAGGCAGCATAATACCATTGCTAGAATCCTTCTTTGCAACTGCTTACACATCTATCTGGTACTTGGTGCCAAATAACAAAAGGTTACCACTTTGAGTACATGCTTTTGTTTATATTAAATCTATATCTGCCAGTAATTACATCATTTATAGCTAAAGCAAAGACATGAGTACAAAAGATAGCAATGCATACAATCTAGATTGAGTTTGCAGTAATGTGGATTGTAAATTGGGTGTAACTGTTTGCCAGAATCATTAGAACACATCTTCTGGGAAATGATACCGTTTCCTGTAAAAGTGATTATTTTGTGTAAAAAGAGTACAAAAAGGTCATGACATTCAGCTAGATTTCTGATTATGAACATCTTAAATGTGAGATATGTGAGATTTATAAGAAGAGAAAATTTACTACACAAAAATGTATCAGGTCATATTGAAATGAAATAAATGAAGGTTTTAATAGGTACACCTTTATCTTGAAAAATGGTTGTTTTCTTTAAAAAAGTAAGAACTGTTTTGAAACTCAATAAGTTCAGCAGAAACTGTTGGCTTGTTAAATGTCTACTGAAAATCTGATTATGAAGTAACATAGACTCTTAATAATGGTATGTGTAATTAGGATATGTAGCAGGCAAAGGGGGTTAATAAACCAGAATCGTAAAGGTAACAAAAAAAGTGAGTGTGTAATCAAACTGAGGTGTACTTGGTACCTGTATCTAGTTTGAGGTGTAAACAGCTGTGATGCTGAGGCAGCAATATTGGGGGTATAGCTGTACACTAGACCTGAATAACACTTAGGGTTTCTTTTCACCTGATCTAATTGTCCACATTAGAGTCTTTGATCATGATCTCCTGGGAATGCCTGTCCTTTGTATTTATATTATCAAATGTTACCTCAGTATTTCCTAAATAGCACTAACTTGCCTAAAAGGCCCTGACATTGTTAACAGCCAAAGTATAGATAGGGTGAATAAGTGTTTTTTTACACAGGAACAAGATATTGTATAAAGTAGTTTCCTACAGTCGGAGATTTTGCGATGTTATATTTAATCCTATTACAAAAAATTGAAAAAAGCAAATGACTATACAAAACATAGGGTTTGATTGCAGAATAATGGACTGCACAATTTAACTCATTTACAGCTGATACAGCTTCAGTAAAAGATTTTTATGCTCCCAGTTCTCCCCTCCCGGGCAATCAGAAGCAGAAAGCTATTTATTGTAGAGATATAACTGACAACAACTGAATGTAACAGCATAAACTTCCATTCTAACCTCACTAAATCGCTTGCCAAGATATTCAGATGAGTCATGCAGTAATACATGTATTTAGACATAAGCACCCTAGATAACTTTAATTCTTTGACCTTTTCTTATTCTTTTCTTGTCCAACTGTTGGCCTGCTTAATATACAGTCACTAAAGAAAGGTACAAAATTTCATGTAGAACTGGTCTTACCTGTTATGTGAGCGTTTCTGTTACTTCTGTCCTTGAGGTTTTGGTAGTTTAGTAGAAATTCTACTGTTAGTCTGTTATGCATGCATCAAAGCTGATGATCATTTTCTCATTTTTTTATTTCATCTCTCTACCTTCTCAGTCTTTCCAGTCTTGCTGTTTCGTATTATTCTCCCCTGACAATTCTATATTCATAGTAGCTGGCAATGCTAATGTTTATGAATCAGAATTTTTTTTATAATATATAAAGTAGTTTGCCCCTGATGTGAAAACTTTAATTAAAGACCCAATTCCATCTAAGTAAAACAACACTTATTTAACCTCAACACTTTATCAAGACCAGACCTGGTAGTGCTGTCAGTAGAGTGTCAACTCCAGGTACCAGTTTCAATCTGGGGCTGCAACAGTCGTTAAAAAAGGTGGTGGTATAACTTGCATGCCAACACTCAAGCAAATATAAGGGTAGTTCCACGAGTGCTTGGCCCAGTGTGAGGACAATGTGACTGGGTATGGTATCATGCCAGGTGTTCACGACATGCTATACAGAGTGAAGGCAGCACTGTTTCTGCTTCAGGTGAACACCGTCTTCAGATAATTGAAATACTGTTGGTGGGACAGTAACACTTTATTAAGAATACCCTTTCTGTTAAAAAAAAATATTATAATACAAAACAATTGCCAGTGATTGTGCAAGGATATACATGGATTTGACCCATAATAACAACTAAAATCAGTGGATAAATATGAACAACTTAAAACTTAAAATAACTAACACAAGTACACACATTAATAAAATGAAAGGCATAATAATAAATTAAGCCAATGAATCACTACAAAATAACAATCATTATGGTTTAACTCTTGACCTGCTTAACATGTATTGATAAGGTTTAGGCAGATAGTGTAGATTTGGATAGATCGGCTTCCAGCTTGGAGTTGATGATCAAAATCTACTTACTGCAGTCTTTAGCGATGTGTCTATGTTCTTTACCTGATGGTATTTGAAGGTGAATAAGAAGTAGTAAGGCTTACATGTAAAATGAATCGTAATAAGGCTTACTTATTGAAAGAGAACAACAGATGTTGGAAGAGGCAGCTATAAGACATTTTTTAAAATATTTATTTGATGCCACAGTACAACATTGTCTTTTTCTGAACTAGACTAAGCTGCAAAATCATAATCATATTCAATTTTATTATCCAGGCCTCATATTATTCTTCTTGCGAGAGTGAGGCCAGGTTGTCCCATCAAGAATAAATTCTCCTACTCCAGTCCTGGCAGACCCATAGGTTAACATCACCCAGTCCTGAACACTCACTTTCCCGTTAAGCTAACTCATTTCAAGACAGCTATGGTCTGCCTGACTTGTGTAAATTGTGTGCTTGCTAAACCTGAAGTTACCAACAAAGTTAGACACAAGAAGCTTACATCCTTCACTAATCTTAATTTCATTATGTTATTCCAGGCTGACAAGGACAACCATGTGCTCCATGTCACTGACACGGGTATAGGCATGACAAAGGCTGACTTGGTCAACAACCTAGGTACAATAGCCAAGTCTGGTACCAGTGAGTTCCTAACTAAACTCGGCGAGTCTGACAACACAGTAGAGATGACCGACCTCATTGGACAGTTTGGTGTTGGTTTCTATTCCTCATTCCTTGGTAGGTGATTTTCCAAATTATCTGATATCTGATTTAGACTGGTAGTATTAGGAGTAATTTAAGTTTGGACATTGTTTCTTGCTGAACACTGAAAATTATTGTAGAAAAGAACTGTTGTGTCAGTTTTATTCTTAAAAAAGTTTTTAAGCTCTGTTCCAATGTTTGCTCAGGCATGTTGGAAATTTTGACTTGTATGAATTCATCTAACTAATGATTATTACCCCCTCCCCTCGGTACAGTTGCTGACCGTGTCATTGTGACCTCCAAGCACAACGATGATGAGCAGTACATCTGGGAGTCAGACTCCAACTCCTTCAGTGTGACTAAGGACCCCCGTGGCAACACCCTGCTCAGAGGAACACAAATCAGGTGATAACAAAAATTCTTGTTAAACCCATATAACAAAGTTGGTGGTGGGTATACTCGTATCAAGTTGTCTGGGCTAATTCTACATATTTGCATTAAGTTTGATGAAACTAGGCAATTAAATTGATTGCCATAGGAACCTGTGCTACTTTTTTAAGCTATGCTTAAAATAATGTAAAAAAATAGACTTTAATAAAGATTATTCACATTAGCATATCTGTGTTAAACTGTATGCTACATTAATTGATGTAAGCAACACAAACTTTTAGTGTTTTACTTCTAATACACATATTCCTAGCTGGAGTTGGCAGATCTTCTAGACTATTGGCGAAAGTCAAATCAGTTCAGTATGACATTCATGTAGCCCATACATGTACAAATGAAATGATTACCTGTTGCTTCTTCCAGCCTGCACCTGAAGGAAGAGGCCCATGATTTCCTTGAGGAGAACACACTCAAGTCCCTGGTCCAGAAATACAGCCAGTTCATCAACTTCGACATCTACCTCTGGGAGAGCAAGGTACATAAAGCTGTCATTCCTAACAGTACAGCAACTTTCTGCTTTTTAAGTTAGGTCAACATAGGTTAGTTAGGTTAAGTTAGGTATGGGTCAATTGACTAAGGAGTTCAGTTTCTAGATGTACACATCAAATTCTAACAATCTTGGAAGTTCAAATATTTTCTGATTAAAGATCAAGCATACCATGGACCTTGATCATTGTCAGTAATTATATCTTACCTTTTCCAATAGGGATGCAATTTTTTTCTAAATAACTATGATATAAGTGCCCATTTTAAGTTATAATGATGCCTACTGCTAGATGAACTGGGTACAGCGACATACACGTGATACATTTAACACTTTTTTTTAACATTAAGTATGAAGTAATGCTGGCATATACATACCGTACTTCTACATTGGATATTTGATCATCTGCAGACTGAGGAGGTTGAGGAGCCCATTGAGGATGATGAAGAGGAGGCAGCTAAGGATGAGCAGAAGGATGAGGATGATGAAGATGCTGAGGTGGAGGAGGAGAAAGAGGACAAACCCAAGACCAAAAAGGTGTCCAAGACTATCTGGGACTGGGTCAGAGTCAACAATGTCAAACCCATCTGGACTAGGAAGTGAGTTTCAGTGTATATAACAGCAAAATAAAATTCACTTCATAGTTTATAAGAGTTTGAACAAAATTATTGGGGTATGATAAGAGCGATTAGAGTCTGTGACTTGTAACTCCTCAGCCCCTCGCCACATGGGTTTCGAGATCCAGTCGGGATGTGGGTAGGTTTTCCAGCTAACCTGCTGTGCGCCATTGCTTCCACCAAAATAAAGGCCTTGGGACTTTCTCAACCATTGATTAGCTGGATATCACCATTATGGCCATAAATTGTGTGGATGTGATGTAACAAAAGACAAAACAAAGTTATCCCTATCTGAAAGTTGGCTTTTTCCTGCATTTTCATATTCTTGCTTTAATGTCAAGATCTCTGCAATGCTGTAGCTGGGAAAATCCTTGTTTTAATTGTAAGAACTGTATACTGTCTAAAGAGCATAATTGTATTCTTGTTGTTTGTCTAAAATTCCATTAAAATACAAAGCAAACTGATTAACATGAAGCATTTTTTTTCTTCAAATAATTTATTTTCCATCAGTTAATTATTCCTCTGCCTCCTATATTCTCCTTCCAGAACAAATGATGTATCGGAGGATGAGTACAAAGACTTTTACAAGAGTATCAGCAAGAAAACTGAGGAACCCCTGAACTATATCCACTTCACAGCCGAGGGCGAGGTGACCTTCAAATCCATCCTGTTCATCCCCGCCAGCTCACCAGCTGATATGTTCCAGAACTATGGCAAGAAGATGGAGGGCATCAAGGTATTGAAGGGGCTGTCTTGAATATATGCTTGTGATTTTAAATCAATTGATTATTGGCATTTTGCTGTCCAGTCAGTCATGGTGTATGATTGTCTCATACAACCATTATTTTTAAAGGTCTTGTACTTCCATTTAACATCTGAGATACACTTTATTAAAAGAGTCATAAAAATATTTTATCTTGATAGTTTACTTCTGTCCCTAATGAAAATAAAACATACCATTTTGGGAATAAATATACTTATATACCATTTTTCATCATATCATTTAAATGAAGACTATTTTACAAACAAATATATTTATACTATTTTCACCTTTTTATCATTCCTAGATGTATGTGAGGAGAGTATTTATCACCGATGATTTTGAGGACATGATGCCCAAGTACCTGTCATTTGTCACTGGTGTTGTTGATTCTGATGACCTTCCCCTGAACGTGTCCAGAGAAACTCTGCAGCAGCACAAGCTGCTCAAAGTGATCAGAAAGAAGCTGGTTCGTAAGACACTCGACATGATCAAGAAGATTGAGAAGGATGACTTCGAAAAGTTCTGGAAGGAGTACAGTACCAAGTAGGTGTTGAGTAAAAGTTGTCCTAGGAATTTGTTCATAGTTTTAGACAATTTAAGACTTTGTTATAGAAAGTAAATTAATTACATTTGGTTCAGTCTTAAATTCTTATTTATAAAAATAATGACCAACATTTATCTGAATTACTTTAAAAAAAAAATAATAAGCAATTGTTTCATTCGAGCCCTTCATTTTATTATATATTTGTTTGCAGATCAACATGCCATTAATTAACTGATCTGTAAGGAATTTTATCAAGTTTTGTCAATAAAAACACAAGGAGGATATGTTTATACTAAGTCCTTACCTAATATGTAAGAAATGAGGATACTGAAGGTAAAAGGTGTATGTTCAGAATGCTAGGATCTGAAGCTTTTTGCTGCTGAGTCTTTGTCTAGGCATGCTTGCATGTCAACAAAATGTAACAAAGTAAGGGCAGGGTAACCATTTATAAACACAATAATGGCTGTCTAACCCAATCCATGGTATTTCAGCATCAAGCTGGGAGTTATTGAGGACCACTCTAACAGGACCCGCCTAGCCAAGTTGCTTAAGTTTGCATCCTCCAACTCCGAAGAGCTGACCAGCCTGGCTGAGTATGTGGAGAGAATGAAGGAGAAACAGGAACACATCTACTTCATAGCAGGAAACAGCAAGGATGAGGTGAGTTAAAGAATATTGGATTAAATTTTTTTTTTGCAAATTTAACATTTTGCGCATAAGTCTTTGTTTCATGTTTTGGAGATTTTGAAAATTGGTGTGCTTTTTGTATTATCATTAATAGGATGTCAGTAAATATTAGTTTTACCAGATGAGAAAAAGTGAAATTTTAATCTGTACTGTACTTCTGACACTAATAAATCATATATGTTCCCCCTTTTCCAAGGTGAAAAGCTCTCCATTTGTGGAGCGTCTGCTGAAGAAGGGATATGAGGTCCTTTACCTGACTGAGCCTGTAGATGAGTACTGCATCCAGTCACTGCCAGAGTTTGAGGGTAAGAAGTTCCAGAACGTTGCCAAGGAAGGATTGAAGCTGGACCAATCAGAGAAAGCCAAGGAACACAAGGAGCAGCTAGAGAAGGACTATGAGCCCCTTCTGAAATGGCTGAAGGAGGATGCTCTCAAGGACAAGGTCAGTTTGTGTTCTAAGACCTCATGTCTTCTCTATGCTTAAAAAAACAACATAATTACTAAATGCATTTTTTTTTTATTCTGAACACAAGATTGTTCATGTAAAGCATTGTAATTGATTTTTAGATCATTCAGTATACTTTTAGTGGCATTAGTATTGTCACTTATCGTATATTAAGTCCATAGTTGTTGTAATTAAGCTGGATTTTAATTTAGTATGGTTGGTCTGATTTGAATAGTGTGAAACCTTATGTTAGATTTCTAGTCATAGAGCATTTATCAACCTTGTAGTTCAAATGATAAAGTATCCATACTTTGTAAAATTTGTTGCTTTCTGCCACAGATAAATAAATCTGAATTTTACCTGAAATTCAAGCAGTATCTTGTCCTTACTTCCAGATTGAGAAGGCGACCGTCTCCGAAAGATTGGCCGAGTCCCCATGTGCCCTGGTAGCCAGTCAGTATGGATGGTCTGGCAACATGGAGAGAATCATGAAGGCACAGGCCTATGCTAAGGCTCAGGACCCCACACAGATGTAAGTGGCACATTGGATAGGACAACATGGATTTGGTTAAAACAACCTTAGAACATGTTTTTGTTATGATGTTTGAAACAGTTCACATTGCTGGACTGGTAAATTATACTAAATGCATGTTTGCCATAAACTTGAAATGTTATATTTGACAGACAAGGAAATAATGTGAAACCTGTTGTATGGTACTTCAAAAGAAAACTAACTTGCTTCACCACCTCAACTTGACAAGCTAACTAAACATCAGATAAAATGCTTAAGGTGCTGGGCATAATGTTTAACTGTCATTTATTTGAAGTGTCTTCCTTTGATAATTTTATTTATTAATATTAGTAGTTGCTTTAATTAAAATGTTGTTCATTATATCAGGCACTATGCCACCCAGAAGAAGACTTTGGAGATTAACCCAAGACATCCCCTCATCAAGGAGCTCAAAGCTAGAATAGAGGTAGGTAAACATAATCATATGTTCTGTAAAACTCTTTTTGTTAAGATTTTCTGCTGAACAGACTATTTGAGAGGTGTGGTATGGAAGATGCTTATAAAAACCATGTCAGGTAGACATTTATTACATTTTCTGCATACCAATAAGTTGCTGTTTCGCTGTGTAGAGTATAATACCTTGTCATAGAAGTGTCTTGACTTAACTAAGATTTAACTTATTTTCCTTAATTATTTCCTCTTAAGATTTCTGTTAATTACTTGTGCTTTTAGCAAATTCCTATGACTGTTTAAATTATCCTATCTTACTATCTTCCTTCTTGTGTTCTCTTCAGGTTGATTCCGAGGACAGCAATGCCAAGGACCTTGCTGTGGTAATGTTTGAGACTGCCACTCTCCGCTCAGGGTACCAGGTGCCTGACTCCGCAGCTTTTGCTGGTCGAATTGAGCGTATGCTCAGACAGGCAATGAACATTGATTTGGATGCTGCCGTAAGTTGGAATGAAATATCTCTGCCAGCTAAGTTCATATTAATTGGACTTTGCCAAATAGTGTAGATTTGGATCATTCTGCTTCTGCTGGCAGCTGTCTAATCAGGATCTACATGAATTGCTGCAGAGTCTCCAGTTACATGTCCTTTAACCTAACAATGAAGTTATAGCAAAAGCCAAGACTGTAGAATATGGTGTTGTCAAACATGCCTGGTTAGGGGAAAGGGTTGATTTTCTTAGTGTAATACGGTAGGTCAACATTTCAGAAATGTGACATTTACACTGAACCTTATAGTGACAAGTAGATATAAGGTTTAGTAAGCATTAGGAGAATATTTCAAACAAGCAATGAATAAAACTATGGTTGCTGCATTAGGGTCGTAGGTAAATAAGTAACCATTGTATCATTAACACTGTTTACTGTAAACAAAGTAAAAGATTATTGCACTTTGCTGCTGCTTTATGCCTGAAGACCCGCCCATATATGTTGTTCCTTAGTATGCATTGATGCAGATAGGCAGATATAATGTCATGAAACTATCAGATAACCTTAAACAAGTGTTTCAGATAAAACTATTCTGATTTAGATTCTGTGTAAATTAAAAATTAGCATGCCATGTTATTCCTTGAACAAACACTATTCCAATATAATGTATATTTCTACTTCACAGGTGGAAGAAGAGCCTGTGTTTGATGATGAGGAGGTTGCTGAGGAGGGAGATGAGGATGAGGTGGAGGCTGAGGGAGAGGAGGAGAGCGAGGACAAGGTAAGTTGAGTGGCAGTTCATGACATGGCCATCCTCTCCTGGGGGTGGGAAAATGGCTTAAATGTCTTAAGTATATCTCTCTTAGGAAGTAAGTAGCTGTATCTCAGAAAATAGGTAACTCCCTTTTTATGTATAATTTATATGAGATTGAAAATGGTTTTATGGTTTTACTAATTAAGCAAGTTACATAGCATTTTTTTTAACTTGACAAATATCCAAGGGCTGTTTTTTTAAGTCTGTTTGCTTGTTTCTAAAAATTGTCAAATCACATTTTTCTCTTGCGTATATTATTTCAAGATTCTCAAACTCTGAATAAAAAAATCTGTAGAGCAGAGAGATATATTTTAAGACTATTTTTACAGCATAAGTAACTAATTTTTACAAATTTTGCACAAATCATTACTATATTTGCTTAAAATATTATATTTAGTTGTTCATTTTTTATAAGCAGTATGTTATATTCACAGAAACATTTCATTAAATACTTATTATATATAGACTTATTTTAGATAATGTTATTTTTTATGCATGTATAACCTATGTTATTAATAATCAAAGTTTGCTTTTGTGGTGTCTTTTGTCAATTCATAAATTATTTGAAATTAGAAATCTACAAGGACATTCATATCAATGTATTTATTGTTCTTGAAGAGTTCTTTTTTACAAGTATTTGATTTTAGGAAAGAAAATAAAAAGCAAATTTTGATGTCATTAACAGTTGTTTTACTTGACACAGCGTTTGATACCTCCCTTGTACGAGCTTTGCCTGTGTGTGTGTTTTAGTTTCTGTAACATACTTCCGGGGAGTAACCAGACCCTTATGGGTTCACCAGAACTGAATCCAGTTGACACGTAAAAAAGAAGAAAAAACAACATTTTTGGCTTGATATCTTTCAGTGGGGCATTGTTAAGTTGTCCCAGTCACTTGATTTGTCCATGCTAGGCAACTTTTCTAACTGTTGGATTAAACCTCATTGGTGGATTAACAACGTTGGGTACATTTCTTGGAAGCATTCTTATTGTACACATTTTCCCAAAAGTTAAGCAGTTTATGATCAGATACAGTTTATGATGATATCATTAGTTAATAAGAACACTATACTGCGGTCAAGTTATGTCTGCGTGTATGTTCTTAGTCAGTCCATTGGGACACACTCTAACAAGAGGCATATACCATTATCATTGTAATATTATCTACGTAGATGTCCATAGAGGGACACATAAATGTATATAGACTTAATAAATCATGTTAAATTTAATTTTGCTATCTTATTAAATTTACCATTTTCATTTAAAATCCTGAAAATATTATAGCTTTTGTAGATGTTATGTAACACTAAATAGTGAGCATATGAGTAACTTTGGTAAAAGCTTGTTAATTTAATTCAAAGTCTCAATTTCTGACACTTGTTAAATATCTTTAAGATGAATTGTGCAAAACTTTAAAATCTATTTATGCATAAGCTGGAAATGTTAAATTTTAAAATCAAAAGAAAAGTTAAAAATATGTATACATAGTACATAATCTTAATGTTTAAATTATGAAATCAAAAAGAGAAGTTCATGTTTTGGTTACTCTTTGTGCAGTAGGAGAGATAAAGTTGCATGGAATATAATGGTATACCAGCGTTGTTTGGACATATTTTGAAGTGAGCATCTTGACCTTTTGATCATTTCAAGTTCCACAGTTCTGGTTCATTTAAGTTTTTTTTTAACTTTTTTTTTGCATGATTTTGTTCTTGTTTACCATATGCACACTTGCATTTGAAGAAAAAAAAATGATACTGAAAGAATACAAAAAATAAACAAAGGAGAACTGAAAATCATCCATACAGGCAATTAGCTGCGTACTAAGGGAGAAAAATGTGTCAGACACTCTCATTTGAGTCCTCCTGACATTATCTCCCTTGCTTTCATTGCAGGCTGATGAAGCGCATGATGAGTTGTAACAACAGCTCCTGCTAGACATTTCAAAGGACACATTTTTATCATATCATCATGACATCTCATAAAAGGACATCATGAACTGTGCAAGAGTTGTGTGGCAAGTTTAATTGTACTTGGCCACATACAAACAGTCTAATTAATCATGAGGACATTTTATTGAACCATATTCATTTTGGATATGTTTATAACTTTCATTTGTCTGTATTGTTTGTGTTAACTCTTTGTTCAATTTAATACACCTGCAGTTACATTTTATCTTTAGTCTCATTGCTCATTCTATTGGGTTTTAGTTCATTAGAGCTAGAAAAACTTGAAACCAGCATAAGATGTGGTATTTTTTGTTAAAATGTTTCATTTGTTATGATAAAGTGAACATTTTTGTAACGTCGCACATTAATCGAGAGCAAGGAGAAGTGTTTTATATATGTGAATTTGCATGCAGATGGTATGCAGCTCGCCAGTATTGTGATAATTGTACAGGTCTGTCATGAGTGTTGTAAGTAGAACCAAAGTAATCAGTTCTTGAAACTCTTAGTTCAGTTAAATTGAGGTTGGTGATCATATTATACAATTAGCATCTTTTACTGGTGGTCACTTGTGACAAATATCTAACTGCTAGAAAATGATCCTACAGTCTGAAATAAGGCTCAAGTCTGTTTCAATGTCTAGGTCAGACTGCAGTTAAATGTGCTTGTTTAAACTTGAAAAAACACACACAAAAACATGAAATATACAAATAAAAGCTGTTTTAATGATTTTATTACAGATTTATAAGTCTCAAAATAAAAATTGATTTAAATTGTGTATCTTAAAATAAAATAAATGATATCAACACACAAAACAATAATATGTATATGTTTTATTAGAAACAGTTTTAGCATGTACTAATAGATAAAGCAAAACATTATTCATTCTCATTATTATACCAAGAAGTTGATTGATTATTTCTTGGTTATTACTAAGGTTGTATGAAATAATGCATAAGTTTAGATTGTCCTTTATTTAGTTGTGTGCAATTGTTTTGTGTTGTTATCTATATAACCAACATTATGCATCCAGTTAGTAGATACAAGATAGTGCTATATTTTTATGAATTTTGTTCAAATCCAAAGAGCATTCCACAAAACTGGAGTATTTTACATAAATTTACACAAATAAAGCTGAAATTTTATACTCTGTACTGCCCAAATACTTATACTTGTGTTGTTTTGTTTTGTTCATTTATGTGGTCGCTGCATAATACAACAGTGAATACTACTAATGTATTGACATATTTGAAGTTGTATTTTATTGCAATAAGAAAGACAGTTGTTCAATAAAAATCTTCAGAAAAAAAAATCCTGAAAGCAAGTCTGCTGTAGCAACAAAATCATAAAAAATACTGTTATATACCCTAGCATCTGTTGAAAATAGACTGGACAAAAAATTGATGGATCTTTTTAGGACTGATTAGAAAAAAGGTGTGGGTCATACAAGAATTTTATCACAGTATAAAAATGAAATCATTACATTTATGTATGCTGAATATCACCATATACTCAAATCATGTACCATTAGTCTTCTGTCATTTCTGTCTTTAATTTCAAATCTCTAAAGCATTGTGTACGGCCTAACTAAATGTAAGGTTTTGCTTACAATGAATAAAGCGTGAATGTTTTGGAATAAATGGCAAATGCAAAGGTTAGATAAATCTGATAGAAAATGGATTCATATTTAAGTTGCAGGTGCCTTTATTTAATAAGCACGGTCATTTTGAAAAGGCATTCATAAGGTGTGGTGATATTTTGGTAAGGTGGATTTATCTCATCTTTGTGTTACTCTGAAGTCGAACCTGAATATATATATTTATGAACAGGGAATGAAAGGCAGATTTTGTAGAAAAAATAAAACATTGTTAATACATTGTCTTCTTTGTATTTTGTCCCATTTCAAGTCTGTGCCATTTTTAGCCAGTATATTCATAGGTTTAGACCGATATTTAGCACACTTACTAATAAATGTTAACATTGGCATTTCCTTCTACAGGTTGAGCAGATAAATTATTGTTTATATGCATATAAGTGTGACCTAGCACAATTCCATACTAATACATCAACAATGCACACAGAAGTATATAGACCTACAATTCATTACAACGATCATTTAAGTCAAGTGTGTCTTTAAAAGATGTAATGCTTAGCAAACTACGTATTTGTAATTGAACCGGCCTGCAGAGCAGGCAAGAAAACATTCAGACCAGCAGAAGGCGATAGTAGCCTACCCTTCCACGGTAAAGTGGCTCAACTGGTCTTAGATTCACTACTTAACCTGGCTCATGTTCACAACACAGCAAAAATTGGCAGTTCATCTAACCCAAAAGAAATATGTGCAACACTGGACTACATAAGTTTAAATTATCAATGTGAATCTTGCTCAATCTGATTTTTAGCTCACCTAAGCACAACGTGCCCAAGGGGAGCTTTTGTGATACTGCTTCGTCCGGCGTCCGGGTAAACATTTAGTTTGTAAACACACTACAGACCACAGTTTTTATCCAATCTTCTTCAAACTTGGTCAGAATGTTTGTCTGCATGAAATCTTGGATGAGTTCGTTTTGGGGTCAAAAAGTAGGTCACTAGGTCAAATCAGAGCAAAAGCTTGTGAACCCATTAGAGGCCCCATTTATGGCCCAATCTTCACCAAACTTGATCAGAATGTTAGTTTGCATTAAATCTTGGATGAGTTCGTAACTGGGTCACGTGGTGTTAATAAGTAGGTCAAATCTTAGAAAACCCTTTTGAACACTATAGAGACCACATTTATAGCACAATCTTCACCAATATTGGTCAGAATGTTTGTCTGCATTAAATCTTTGATGAGTTCATTATTGGGTCACGTGGGGTTAAAAAGTAGGTCACTAGGTTAAAATCTTAGCAAAAGCTTGTGAACACACTAGAGGCCCCATTTATGGCCCAATCTTCACCAAATTTAATCAGAATGTTTGTCTGCATGAAATCTTGGGTGAGTTCATAACTGGGTTATGTGGGGTCAAAAAGTAGGTCACTAAGTCAAATCTTAGAAAAAAAGCTTGTGAACACACTAGAGACCACATTTATAGCCCAATCTTCACCAAACTTGGTCAGAATGTTTGCCTGCATGAAATCTTGGAGTTCCTAACTTGATCACGTGGGATCAAAAAGTAGATCACTGGGTCAAAAGAGCCACATTTCTAGCCCAATCTTCACCAAAATTGGTCAGAATAATTGTCTGCATGAAATCTTGACTGAGTTCGTCATTGGGTCACGTGGGATCAAAAACTAGGTCAGTAGATCAAATTTTAGAGAGAAAAAAACTGAATACGCTAAGAGGTCACATTTATGGTCCAGTCTTCACAAACTTGGCCAAATAATTGCCTGTATGAATTCTTAGATATGGTTGGTTTTGAACTGGGCTGCGTGGATTCAATAGGTCACTAGGAAAAAATCTAGAAAATGTTATCCGCCCTTTGGCCACACAAATGGTACAACTGCATAAAATCTTGTATGAGTTCGTAACTGGATCACGTGGGATCAAGAAATCTTGGATAAGTTTGTTTTCGGGTCATGAGGGGTCATAAACTAGGACAAAATGTCAAATTTTAATAAAGCCAACCAGTGGAGACCATATTCATGGTCCAATCTTTACTCAACTTGGCCGGAAAGTTTGCCTGCATGAACATCTTGAATGAGTTTGTATCTGTGTCACGTGGGGTCAAAACGTAGGTCACTAGTTCAAATCTTAGAAAAAGCTTGTGAGTCTACATGTATAGCCTAATCTTGTCCAAAGTTGGTCATAATCTTTGTCCGCATGAAATCTTGGATGAGTTCGTTACTGGGTCCGTGGGGTCAAAAGTGGGTCACTATGTCAAATTTTAGAAAAAGCTTGTGAACCTGCCCGAGCCTAGATTTATGGCCTACTCTTCACCAGACTTGATCAGAATGTTTGCCTGCATGAAATCTTGGATGAGTTCGTAACTGGCTTACGTGGGGTCAAAAAGTAGGTGACCAGGTCGAAACTTAGAAAACAACTAGTGAAAACACTAGAGGCTACATTTATGGCACAATCTTCACCAAACTTGGTCAGAATGTTTGCCTGCATGAAATCTTGGAGTTCCTAACTTGATCACGTGGGATCAAAAAGTAGATCACTGGGTCAAAAGAGCCACATTTCTAGCCCAATCTTCACCAAAATTGGTCAGAATAATTGTCTGCATGAAATCTTGACTGAGTTCGTCATTGGGTCACGTGGGATCAAAAACTAGGTCAGTAGGTCAAATTTTAGAGAAAAAAACTGAATACGCTAAGAGGCCACATTTATGGTCCAGTCTTCACAAACTTGGCCAAATAATTGCCTGTATGAATTCTTAGATATGGTTGGTTTTGAACTGGGCTGCGTGGATTCAATAGGTCACTAGGAAAAAATCTAGAAAATGTTATCCGCCCTTTGGCCACACAAATGGTACAACTGCATAAAATCTTGTATGAGTTCGTAACTGGATCACGTTGGATCAAGAAATCTTGGATAAGTTTGTTTTCGGGTCATGAGGGGTCATAAACTAGGACAAAATGTCAAATTTTAATAAAGCCAACCAGTGGAGACCATATTCATGGTCCAATCTTTACTCAACTTGGCCAGAAAGTTTGCCTGCATGAAAATCTTGAATGAGTTTGTATCTGTGTCACGTGGGGTCAAAACGTAGGTCACTAGTTCAAATCTTAGAAATAGCTTGTGAGTCTACATGTATAGCCTAATCTTGTCCAAAGTTGGTCATAATCTTTGTCCGCATGAAATCTTGGATGAGTTCGTTACTGGGTCCGTGGGGTCAAAAGTGGGTCACTATGTCAAATTTTAGAAAAAGCTTGTGAACCTGCCCGAGCCTAGATTTATGGCCTACTCTTCACCAGACTTGATCAGAATGTTTGCCTGCATGAAATCTTGGATGAGTTCGTAACTGGCTTACGTGGGGTCAAAAAGTAGGTGACCAGGTCGAAACTTAGAAAACAACTAGTGAAAACACTAGAGGCTACATTTATGGCACAATCTTCACCAAACTTGGTCAGAATGTTTGCCTGCATGAAATCTTGGAGTTCCTAACTTGATCACGTGGGATCAAAAAGTAGATCACTGGGTCAAAAGAGCCACATTTCTAGCCCAATCTTCACCAAAATTGGTCAGAATAATTGTCTGCATGAGATCTTTGGCCACACAAATGGTACAACATTCACCAAAGATTTCTAAAGTAAATAACTCTTAATTACTTAATGGCAGATTTGAGCCTACTAAAAGCACGTTTCATCAGGTGAGCGATTAAGGGCTCTGATTACTCTGAACACCAAAAAGTATGCATGCACAGATCAAATAAAAATATTTACCAGACTCGGTCATGACAGTTAAGATAATTTCCAATAAGAGACAAACGATTCGTATTCCATTATACGGTCATTGAAAAGATGATGCTTCCATACAAATTTGATAGTCATCAGCAAGCTTGTTTTAATTATTGATTGGATCCACTTTGTACGCACATTGTTTCTTGATGACGCTCGAATGTAGTCAAAAACATTTATACATTGTACTGTGAACAGAAAAACAGTGGCGATATTTCTGCTGATATTGACGGAATATTAGATGTCAGGAGAACAACGATAGAAAATAAAATCCAATTTTTATTACAACGATAAGACCTGAAATATGTTTGGTAAGGGAAACTCGACCATACCTAGCTCTGTTATTTATAATGAATATGAAGATTACTGCACAAACAGCGTTACTCCATAAACAATGTTGACGTTTGGGTAGAATTAAAATTTCATTGTCATAAATAAAACAACGACAGCGTTAAAATCATTGATAAGGACTTAAGTGATCATAAGGATGACCGCGACGAAGACAAATTGTAGACGTCAGAATGCTTGTTTTCCTGATTGCATTGGTGATAGAGGGATAAAAGCATCACTGACAGTGACCGTATATCTAATCAGTGAAACACCGCCCTTATCATCACACGTACTTTACATTCCCTGTGTTTATGAAAGTATAGATAGCTTCCATGTGATGTCATAGGCATTGATAAGACTGTTTAAGGCAGCCATCTTTAAAGGAAGAAGCTAATGTTGGCCGAAATCTGGAAATATGTGCTGTATTAAACCCGTCGCTGTGTTTTTATTTTTCAGTCTGTTTTACTGACTGTTGTACCAAATCTAACAGCCTTCATACAAAAGAAAATATCAATATTATTTTGATAGTTCAAAGAGTAAAAAAAAATACAACAAAAAAGATACCCTATTCATTTTGTTTAAGGATGAGCCAATAATTTTATTTATTTATTTGTATTTATTCTATGTGCATTTATCAATTGTAAAAAATATTGCATTTTAAAAGTATTAATTTCAAGAGCTTTCCCATGGTGTATACCTTTATTTCTTGGATCACAAATTAAGAAATTACAAGAAAATAAAATTTACGCTTCTATACAGTTAATCTGACAATACCTTGAAGTTGCCATCAAAGATGGCTGCCAAGATATGTGATCTTCACTGATGTGAAAACTATTACGTTTTGTTAATATCATAGATGCACATTTTTCCTAAAGGCCCTGAAACGTAACTTTAGAACGTGTGTTTACTCAAAGATAAATACTAATTTAAACACTTGCAATAATTGCCCTTTTCTGGCGTTTTGACAAGGAGATTTGTTGTGACTATATGTGGGACGACCCTTAACGTGTTAGGTCCAGTGGTAGGCCACTCTTCCATGTGACGCCAGTAACGGGCGATCTACACTGTGCCATACAAAAAGGTAAGAACTGCACATAGATCTATACAGTTTTTATATGTGGTGATAGAGGGTCGGGACGTGTATCTGTTAACAAGAGTTTACTTTTATGTACTTGTGCAGGATACGTCTTTTAGGTTCTTGATGCTTATCTAACGGAAAGCTATATTTTTAAGAGATAGAAAAGTCGCAAAACTTTCCGGAGTCAATGAGATCCGTATTACGATTCTGATCACTATGATTCTGATTAAAAATACAAGACTTGATTTTCGCATAAAACCGTCCGTGTTCAGTATGCTTGTTTTTGAAAGCCGTTTATTGCTGACATTTCCTGAAAATTCTGATGATTTTGTAAGCTACACCATATACCTGATTCCTGCTAACACGAGTAAAATGTTAATCCTTACCTTTTTTAACTTATTCGGGTTCCTTAATTACATAACTACGACCAAACCTTTAAATACCTGTGATGAGCCCATGTATATTTGTGAATTGCCCGATACCCTGATATGTATTTTCAGGCATGAGATATTATAAAATTTGACGTTCTATATAGGAGTCAACTTATACGTATTTAAAAACTGTTTCCAGGCGTGCCGCAGTTGTCACCAGAGGAAGCTTTTATGGTTTTCAAGTGGGACAGAGGAGGAAGTAACAGATAATACAGAGAATAAACAACGCCAACATATAAGTAAAACTAACAAAGTTCGCAAGCAAAACGCTTTTTCACACGGGAAAGGCAGTAATGGAGACGGAATTGAGACGGATGAAGTACCTGACAACCTGGATAATGACGACGACAATGATGGAATCCCTGACCATTCAGAAGACAGTGACGGTGATGGTATTCCCGACGACAAAGACAATGATGATGATAATGACGGCATTCCAGATGACAAGGAAGGACAGCGACGGAGATGGAGTACCTGACAACCTGGATAATGACGACGACAATGATGGAATCCCTGACCATTCAGAAGACAGTGACGGTGATGGAATTCCCGACGACAAAGACAGTGATGACGATAATGACGGTATTCCAGATGACAAGGAAGATAGCGACGGAGATGGAGTACCTGACAACCTGGATAATGACGACGACAATGATGGACTCCCTGATAATTTAGAAGACAGTGACGGTGATGGAATTCCCGACGACAAAGACAATGATGATGATAATGACGGCATTCCAGATGACAAGGAAGATAGCGACGGAGATGGAGTACCTGACAATTTGGATAATGACGACGACAATGATGGAATCTCTGATAATTTAGAAGACAGTGACGGTGATGGGATTCCCGACGACAAAGACAATGATGATGATAATGACGGCATTCCAGATGACAAGAAAGATAGCGATAGAGATGGAGTACCTGACAATTTGGATATTGACGACGACAACGATGGAATCCCTGACAATCTAGAAGACAGTGACGGTGATGGTATTCCAGATGACAAAGACAATGATGATGATAATGATGGCATTCCAGATGACAAGGAAGATAGCGACGGAGATGGAGTACCTGACAACTTGGATAATGACGACGACAACGATGGAATCCCTGATAATTTAGAAGACAGTGACGGTGATGGAATTCCCAACGAAAAAGACAATGATAATGGTAATGACGGCATTCCAGATGACAAGGAAGATAGCGACGGAGATGGAGTACCTGACAACTTGGATAATGACGACGACAATGATGGAATCCCTGATTATTTGGAAGACAGTGACGGCGATGGAATTCCCGACGACAAAGACAATGATGATGATAATGACGGCATTCCAGATGACAAGAAAGACAGCGACGGAGATGGAGTACCTGACAACTTGGATAATGACGACGACAGTGATGGAATCCCTGACCATTTAGAAGACAGTGACGGCGATGGAATTCCCGACGACAAAGACAATGATGATGATAATGACGGTATTTCAGATGACAAGGAAGATAGCGACGGAGATGGAGTACCTGACAATTTGGATAATGACGACGACAATGATGGAATCCCTGACCATTTAGAAGACAGTGACGGCGATGGAATTTCCGACGACAAAGACAATGATGATGATAATGACGGTATTCCAGATGACAAGGAAGATAGCGACGGAGATGAAGTACCTGACAATTTGGATAATGACGACGACAATGATGGAATCCCTGACCATTTAGAAGACAGTGACGGTGATGGAATTCCCGACGATAAAGACAGTGATGACGATAATGACGGTATTCCAGATGACAAGGAAGATAGCGACGGAGATGGAGTACCTGACAACTTGGATAATGACGACGACAATGATGGAATCCCTGATAATTTGGAAGACAGTGGCGGTGATGGAATTCCCGACGACAAAGACAATGATGATGATAATGACGGCATTCGAGATGACAAGGAAGACAGCGACGAAGATGGAGTACCTGACAACTTGGATAATGACAACGACAATGATGGAATCCCTGACCATTTAGAAGACAGTGACGGCGATGGAATTTCCGACGACAAAGACAATGATGATGATAATGACGGTATTCCAGATGACAAGGAAGATAGCGACGGAGATGGAGTACCTGACAATTTGGATAATGACGACGACAATGATGGAATCCCTGACCATTTAGAAGACAGTGACGGTGATGGAATTCCCGACGACAAAGACAATGATGATGATAATGACGGCATTTCAGATGACAAGGAAGACAGCGACGGAGATGGAGTACCTGACAACCTGGATAATGACGACGACAATGATGGAATCCCTGACCATTTAGAAGACAGTGACGGCGATGGAATTCCCGACGACAAAGACAATGATGATGATAATGACGGTATTCCAGATTACAAGGAAGATAGCGACGGAGATGGAGTACCTGACAACCTGGATAATGACGACGACAATGATGGAATTTCCTGACCATTCAGAAGGCAGTGATGGTAACGGCATTCCTGATGACAAAGACAATGATGATGACAATGACGGAATACCTGACGACAAAGAAGATTCTGATGGTGATGGAATTCCTGACAAGATTTGATACCGTTGATGATAATGAGGGATTTTTGGATTACCTAGAACGTGTTTTTTATAACCTGATTGATTTTGATGACGACAATGATGGTATAAGAGACGACAACGAAGATTTTGATGGCGATGGAATACCCGATATATTTGATAAAGATGATGATAACGACGGCATAGAAGACGAAATAGATGACGACGATGACAATGATGGGATACCAGACAATGCTGAAGACTTCGACGCCGACGGTATTCCTGATCTTCTTGACGATGACGATGATAATGACGGTGTTTTAGACGCTAAGGAAGATAGCGACGATGACGGAATACCTGATGTTTTTGACGATGATAATGACAATGACGGAGTACCTGATGACAAACACGGAGATCAAGATGGTGATGGCATACCAGATAGCATTGACACAGATGATGACAACGACGGTATTTCAGATAATTTGGAAGATTCTGACGGCGATGGAACGCCGGATATTATTGACAGCGACGATGATAACGATGGCATACCTGATCACTTAGAAGACAACGACGGTGACGGTATTCCTGATGGTTATTTTAAAGATGAAAATGGAGATGGAATTCCTGACGGAGAACAAGACAGCGATTGGGACGGAATCCCTGATTTTATGGACAATGATAACGATAACGACGGTGTCCTTGATACTGAAGAAGACTCAGATGGCGACGGCATTCCAGATGTTACAGATGTTGATGACGATAATAATGGCATTCCGGACGAAGTTGAGAAAGCTCAGGTACTCTTTACTTGAGTTCACTAGTTTACCTATAAACATGCATTGTAACAATCACAGTGTTTAACATATGTAATGAAATTAATTCAGAAGCCTTGTCTGGGGCATCAAAGAAAGTCCTGACTACAAATATAGAACAACGATTTTCAAAAGTACGATATATTTTAATACAATTACCTTTAATAAATTAACTTCTGTCTAATCATGCCTGATATTCGTATATTGACTAAAGACTGATTTAGAACTGTCTTAATTTTCAGGCAAGACGAAGGCTCCGGGACGAGTTCTAGTTTTATCACGTTATTTCTATGATACTTTGTCAACACAAATAATCGGATTAAAATAACACGGTTGGACTCTCTAGCTTGTAGTTGTGCAAGGTTGTTTAAAGACAATTAACTTAATCTAACTGTGTAAGTTTTGTAAAGTCGGTTAATTGTTTATATAAATGCAAATTCACTTGTTTTCGTTTTTGGAAATAGTAAAATTATTCATGTGCTTTTATTTGAAGTTTAGTTTCTAATATTGTGTTTAATATATTTTAAACTAAGGATGACAATTTTTTAAGTTTAGCATTTCATTAAGTTTTATTTCTTTATTGAAAAAAGTCTTTACTCGCATTTATAATGATTATGAATGGAATCGTAGTCAGATCCTGATTTTTTTCATGCAACGTTTAAATAGTTAGCAAAACAGTTTCCATCCAGTTTTCAATATTGTTACTATGCTTGTATTATTCGTGCTTTTATATTTTATTTGACTATTACTCGGAGGAACGATTTGTTATCTATTGATATATAAACAAGTCGCGGTATTATATGCTTGCAAATGCAGTGTATGTTATTCAGAGTGAGGTGTAGAGAAAAAGAGTGAGAAATAAAAAAATTCTGGTGGTTACGAACATTTTCTACCAGAGTCAAGTTGTTACGAAACGGAACATTTTGTACAAGACTCAACTGGTTACGAAACGGGGGGTTACAAAACGGAGCATTTTCCACCAGGGTCAGGTGGTTACGAAACTCGACATTGTCGACCATGATCAGGTGGTTACGAAACGTGACATTGCGACCATGGTCTGGAGGTTACGAAACGTGACATTGTCTATCAGGATCAGCTGATTGCGATACGTGACATTGTCGATCATGGACAGGTGGTTAGGGTCTGGTATGTTTCTCGCCGATTGAAGTTTGAGACCAACAAAACCGATATTTTACGTGTGGAGACTGTTCAGCAAGCTTTTGTTATTTCGAACGTTACTACTTGAAGCTTGTGTCCATGACTATGATCCACAAGCTGCAAAGTGGTATAATGTGTGACGGAAAACAAAAAGTACAAGTAGACACACTTGCGAAGGAATCAGACATTTAAAATCCGGTGTTAAATATATGTTCCTTTTATATTAACAAGTTAAGTTACTTTCAGACGTTGTGTGAACGATAATATTGTCAGGTATAAGATAATGGAATGGATAAAGTAGTGTTGCTAATTGAAAAATTCCATATGAAGGCAGAAGTGTATATTGTTAATGCATAAAGTGCTAGTAGATGACTGCCTGTAAGTAGATTGTGGTGCTCTTGTTCTATTGTGCCTTTATTGTACTTGTGACATAATATTACGCATTTATGTAGACGCTTCTCTATGGCTACAACTCAATATTCGTAACTAGGCATAAATATTTGTATTTATGTCTTAGATTTATCTTTCGATATGCACATATGGCCCGAATTAAAAAAAAATCATCTGAACACTTTTTTATCTAAGATTTGTATTTATTCGTATTTTACTAAACAACGAAAGTATCTTGGTCTGGGTAAGATGTGTAAATCAATTCGAATTTAAACATGAAGTATGAACCCAACACAGCTTTACTTTTTTATTCGTTTCTTACATATCTTCATCCTTTTCGCCCTGTTGTGCGCGTTTTACCTTTAAGAGAGTTTATTATGACCTTCGATTTCTCATTTTCTTTTCTTTTTTTTCTTTTTTTTGAATCTATTCATCTTGATCAAGAAAACTATACGAACAATTGTCATTTATTCTTCGGGTCATGCGGCTTGCATCCTATTTTCTTAGTTGTTTGTGCGCTTAGTTGCTAATCAAGAATAAAATGGGTTTGAACAATAAAGCTGTTCTAGTCTTTTATCAATGAACAATTAGGAGCAAGATAACAAAGACTAAATTTGCTTTAGTGTTGTTGTTGCTGCTTTTATAGCAATTGGTAGTATAAGTTGATATGCCTAAAACAAATGATGTCGGGCTGCCCTTTTGTATTTAGTATTTTATTAATATAATTACATATTAAAGAACATTGCGTGATATTAACAAAGCATTTTCAACGCATTCTTAGCCTCGTTTAATACGATGTAATTATTAACTAAGCTCTCAATAAAAAGAAGTATATTACAGTTACTAAATAAATAACGCTAATCTCGTTTCAAGTAATAACAATATCAACCCATTAGGTAACGCTGTGTATCTAGCCACCATCAACGCTTCTCCATTCTACAACCACAGACTTACTCTAAATCAGAACACTATATTGTACTATTGAAGTTAGGATTTTGTATCTAAATACTGGTACTGATGTTTAATGTGTGTCAAACATGAGAAAATAAGTAAATATTGTATTGTATTGCATTATATTATACAACATTTTACAACTAAATTGAATATTGTTTCTTCCTTGATTTCTACAATTGGGTTGGTGGGACGTTATTTACGTTATGTTTATATTAAATAGTAGAGTTATATTTGTACACGCTGTCTTATTGACACCGACGCATTAGGCAAGGGATTAGAGGAACAGTATAAGGCATGAATGTTTTGCTTCAAAATGTAAGCTTTTAATGATGTGTGCTTTGAATGTTTACTTTTAATCTTCTTTTGCAGCTAACTTCTTTTTGTTGTAGTAAGCCATACAACAGTATGTTTGTTAGAAGAGATGCATGCATTTTGAAAAGGTGAGTTGCAGCATGGTCTCACAAAAAACTTTCTTTATGCTTTAAATTTATTAAATTTGTTTGTGTGTGTACGTACGTACGTATGTATGTATGAACAAGTCGCACCGAAGCGAGAGTTTTAATGCTTATTTATTTCTTTCTCTCGTTCCTCAGGAAACATGCACCTTTTGCAACCGAAAGATTCTTGGATTCTGGGGTACCGACCCTGATGATAAAACGAAAGACACCGATGGCGATGGTATCCCTGACTACTTAGACGACGACATCGACGGAGATGGCATTCCAAACGACAAAGATGACGACGATGATGGCGACGGTATTCCCGATAGCGAAGAGGCCGGTCAGTGCGAAGGTAACTCATGTGAGGATGCCGACGGGGATGGTATAGCAGATTATAAACAGGTTGATACGGATGGTGATGGTATTCCAGACTATTTAGACGATGATGATGATAATGACGGTATTCCTGATTCGGAAGATGAAGACTCGGATGGAAATGGTATACCTGACTACATGGAGAAAGATACAGATGGAGATGGTGTCCCGGATTATCTGGACGATGACATTGACGGTGATGGAATACCTAATGATAAAGACAATGACGCTGATGGCGATGGAATACCAGATGATAAAGAAAAAGACACTGATGGCGATGGAATCCCAGACTATCTAGATGACGATATAGATGGAGATGGAATTCCAAATGATCAGGATGATGACGATGATGGCGATGGTATTCCGGATGACAAGGAAAAAGACACAGACGGTGATGGAATACCAGACTATCTTGACGATGACATCGACGGTGACGGAATACCTAATGACAAAGACGATGATGCTGATGGTGATGGCATTCCAGATTATAAACAGAAAGATACAGATGGCGATGGAATCCCAGATTATCTCGATGATGATATTGATGGGGACGGTATTCCGAATGACCAAGACGATGACATAGATGGAGATGGAATTCCCAATGCTCAAGATGACGATGATGACGGAGACGGAATTCCTGATTATTTGGAAAAGGACACAGATGGAAACGGCATTCCTGATTTCCTAGAAAAAGACACGGATGGTGATGGAATTCCTGATTATCTAGATGATGATATTGATGGCGATGGCATTCCAAATGATCAGGATGATGACATAGATGGTGATGGAATACCAAATGATCAGGACGATGATGATGACGGCGATGGTATACCAGATTATTTAGAAAAAGATACAGATGGGAATGGAATTCCTGATTTTTTGGAAAAGGATACTGATGGTGATGGAATACCAGATTATCTTGATGATGATATCGACGGAGATGGTATTCCAAACGACCAAGATAATGACATTGACGGAGATGGTATTCCAAATGATCAAGATAACGATGATGACGGCGACGGCATTCCTGATGATTTAGAAAAGGATACAGATGGGGATGGAATTCCTGATTATCTTGATGATGATATCGATGGCGATGGTATCCCAAATGATCTGGAAAACGACGACGATGGTGACGGTATTCCAGATGATAAGGAAAAGGACACTGATGGCGATGGAATCCCGGACTACTTAGATGACGACATTGATGGTGATGGTATACCAAACGAAAAAGACGACGATGATGATGGCGATGGCATTCCAGATAGTCAAGAGATTGACACTGATGGTGATGGCATACCAGATTACCTAGACGATGATGATGATAATGACGGAATTCCAGATGATGAAGAAGATTATTATGTAGACAAAGAAAAAGACACTGACGGGGATGGTATCCCGGACTATTTGGACGATGATATCGATGGAGATGGTATTCCGAATAATATTGACGATGATGATGACGGTGATGGCGTCCCAGACCATCTCGAAAAAGACACAGACGGCGATGGTATTCCTGATTATCTTGATGACGACATTGATGGCGATGGAATTCCAAATGAAGAAGACGAAGATGACGACGGCGATGGTATTCCAGATAACTTAGAAGACTCTGATGGAGACGGTATTCCTGATGTTCTTGATGATGACGATGACAATGATGGCATTCCTGATTATCAGGAGATCGATTCTGATGGCGATGGAATCCCAGACTACTTGGACGATGACGACGACAATGATGGCATCCCCGATGAACTTGATGATGACGCAGATGGCAATGGAATCCCAGACGACCAGGAGCGTGATTCTGATGGCGATGGTATTCCAGACTTTCTAGATGAGGATTTCAAAGCAAATAAAAGGAATAAAATGAAGTTTAAAGATACCGATGGTGACGGTATCCCCGATTACCTTGATGACGACATTGATGGCGATGGCATACCAAATGATCAAGATGATGACGTCGATGGAGATGGTGTTCCAAACAATCAGGATGAGGATGAGGATGGAGACGGAATCCCTGATTACTTAGAGAAAGATACTGATGGGGATGGAATTCCTGACTACCTTGATGATGATATCGACGGCGATGGCATACCAAACGATAAGGATGATGATATAGATGGAGACGGCATTCCGAACAGTGAAGACAACGATGATGATAGAAATTACAAAGAAAAGGACACAGACGGCGATGGAATTCCGGATTATTTAGATGATGATATTGATGGTGATGGTATCCCAAATGACAAAGATGATGATATTGATGGGGATGGTATCCCAAACGATCAGGATAACGATGAAGACGGAGACGGCATCCCTGATTATTTAGAGAAAGACACTGATGGCGATGGTATCCCTGACTATCTTGATGATGACATTGATGGTGACGGTATTCCTAATGATAAAGACGACGATGATGATGGAGATGGAATACCTGACGATAAGGAAAAAGACACAGATGGAGACGGCATCCCAGACTACCTTGATGATGATATTGATGGTGACGGTATACCAAATGATAAAGACAATGATGACGACGGTGACGGTATTCCTGATAATATGGAAAAGGATACAGATGGAGATGGTATTCCTGATTACCTAGACGATGATATTGACGGTGATGGTATTCCAAATGATCAAGACGATGATGTTGATGGAGATGGTGTTCCAAATAATAAAGATGATAACGACGGTGACGGAATTCCAGATTATTTGAAAAAAGACACTGATGGTGATGGCATCCCTGATTATCTTGATGACGACATTGATGGCGATGGCATACCGAATGACAAAGATGATGATATTGATGGCGATGGAATTCCAAATGAAAAGGATGATGATGACGATGGAGACGGAATTCCCGATGAACTAGAAAAGGATACCGACGGTGATGGAATCCCTGATTATTTAGATGATGATATTGATGGCGATGGTATACCAAATGACAAGGATAACGATGATGATGGCGATGGAATTCCGGATGACAAGGAAAGAGACACGGATGGTGACGGAATACCTGACTATCTTGATGATGATATTGATGGTGATGGTATTCCCAACGACAAAGATAATGATGATGATAGGTGACGGTATTCCAGATCTTGAAAAAGATACAGATGGTGACGGCATACCTGATTATCTTGATGACGACATTGATGGCGATGGAATTCCTAACGATCTAGATGATGATGACGATGGCGATGGAATATTGGACACGGACGAAATTGACAGTGATGGGGACGGGATTCCAGATTACCTCGATGATGATGATGACAATGATGGCATTCCAGATCATCTCGACGAGGACGCAAATGGAAATGGCATTCCTGATTATCAAGAAATAGACACCGATGGCGATGGCATTCCTGACTACCTTGACGATGACGATGACAATGACGACATACCAGATGACCAAGACTCTGATGCAAATGGAAATGGTATCCCTGATTTCCTAGAAAAAGATACAGATGGTGATGGAATTCCTGACTATTTAGACGATGATATTGACGGAGATGGTATCCCGAATGATCTTGATGACGACGATGATGGTGACGGTATTCCCGATAACGAGGAAGATACCGATGGTGATGGCATTCCTGACTATCTCGATAATGATGCGGATGGTGACGGAATCCCTGATAAGCTGCCAGATCAAGATGGTGACGGAATTCCCGATTTCTTGGACGGCGATGACGATAATGACGGGGTTCCTGATAAAGAAGACAGTGACTCGAAAAGCGATTCTCCCACCCAAAACAAAAAGGCCGACAAAGTACAAAGCATTTTTGACAGGTTAATTTCAGGTTTATCTGATCTTTTTAGCTCAGATGAGAGCGAATCATCCAATAAGAAAAAGGTAAAGAACATTCCTAAACCTAACCAACAAGCAAGTAAGGTTCCGCAAAATGCAAATAAAAATAAGGCGGTAAAACAAGAAGGCGGCAACCGGGTGGATCTTGAACATGAGGAGGAAGTCGACTTATTTGATTGGGTTAAAAGTTCTGTTTTTGGAAAAGACGGTGATGAAAAAGTTGAGCAAAAAGATAAAAAGGCTAAGGTTAGAAAATCGGGTTAAAATATAGTCCGCTTTTAGGTAAGTTTATATTTTCAAATTCTGGTCGGTTTACTCATATAAAATCGATAACGATCATCCTAATCGTCCGTGTGATAACATATCCACGTCGAGTACCACAGTAAAACAAATATATAGGAAAAAAATCTTCTATGGAATTAAATTGTTTTCGCGTCAATCAGTGTAAAAAATAATGCCAAGTCTTACCATGTACTGAACATTACAGACATAAGTTTATCTTTTAAACTTTGAACTGTCCAAGGTAATAACATGCAAAAGCAATGTACTTGATATTGAAACGAACAAAGTGCGTGCATATGCAATAAGACATATCTAAGATGAAAACGTGTGCGTTTGACACGTGCGTCTATTCATAACATATGTTTTTAAACTAATTATACCATCAACTATATCATGTTCATGCTTGTACTCCGTGTTGACTATTTTGTGTTCACATTTTGTTTTTCTTTAAAACACTTTAGTGATTACCTTCCAGTTTCCCATATTAGATTTTTTTAATATAAGTGGCAATGAAAATCTGCAAATTCCAACTGAACAAACATTTGAACAAAATACAGTGTGTTTGTACTACTGACATGATTTATGCCAAAAATGAGCCGTGGCAGACCTAATAAACAACAAAAAGGCAATGAGATATATATCGTTAGCATTTTGTTTATTGTAAAAAGTGAGTGTTTATTGATTTTACTGAATGTGTTTTATCATAAATTTAGACAATATTAATCTGGAAAAAAGAAACATTATAGTTTAAACATATTGGAAGTAAGTTGTATATCTTTTAAAACACACTTAAATGTCGCTTTCTTTTTATATTGTAAGTTTGGATAAAAACAACTGAAAAAAAAGTCTGGCCATAATATAACAAGTTCTTGTTGCATACTTTATGCCTGGAGCGAAGTTTTGCAACTTTAAGATCGAAGCTGATGACAATTAGAAGCATCTAACTAGTTATTGTTAACTGTCATACTGACTCCAAAAAGGTTCTGGAACTTTGTACTTTGAAACGTCCTGTGAATCCATCAATGATGTCTGTCATAATGTACATATATAACACATCATGCAGATATCACGTGTCCTCGCTACGTGGGTTGTTGTCAGCAAGTATTAGATATCGAGTAGAAGTGAGAACCTCCTATCAACGCTACCTTCAAATGGTGTCTGTGCTTTATCATTCCCTCGTGAACCTGTCTATTGGTTTTCTCAAGCACCAGTATAGTGAGGTAATTTCCATGCAATCCTTATAACACTGCATGGTGAAGGGAGCGTATTGTGTACCATGGTATATGATTTACGACAGCGTTCATTTAAGCTGAGATATTTGTCTTACATAAACCTTTGTATATTCTTTATTATTATAAACCACTATACGCAGGAAAAACCTGCTTGCAAATTATGTGTTCACAATTTATCACATATGCATGTATATTTGCTCAATGATAATAAGAAGAGAAATATTTTAACTTATCACGTTTATATTTTTTCAATAAATGTCAAAGGTTTTGAAGTTAACAAAACGCTGTACATGTTCGTTCTTGCAAGAGAAAAGGCCTTCTTTAATGCACTATAAAAGCTTAAAATGATAGATTAAAAATAAGTTTGAAAAAAAGGAATTTATTTCTTATATATTCTAACAGGTTTTTATACATTTAGTATGCTTTGTGTGACACCTTATGAACTCATTCTCACTCACCTCTATCTGTCCTTAATCATATCTTTCATATGCAATCGTTTGCAAGTAAAAAAATGTAAAAAAAATTAAATACAATTGTCCACCAAAGTTGATGAATCATTCATTGTGCCGTCTTGAAAGTTTTGCTTTATGAAGGATGTTTACCATTTTATGTACATGGTCCTTGAAATGAATGTGCTAATTTATATATATTTATTCGGAATAAAAGTTAATTATGTCAAACTAATGGAGTATGATATATATTTTTGTTACTTAATTTAAAAAAAGAACTTGAGTGGTAGAGATTATTTAAGAGAATAATATTGTGATATAAGTGTGCGCGCGAGTCCGAGAGCGACAGAAGGAGACGGAGAGAGAGAGAGAGAGAGAGAGATAGTAAATGAAGGAGACATACAGAATATATAGAAGGATTAAATGGGGGGCATTGAAGTAAAAGATTGAGTGAAAGATGCGCAAATTTCTGATGCTATTGTTGAATCTGTTTGTGTGTAATGTAACTTTTTTTTAGAATGTACTACGAAAATATGGGCTCAATCCATGCATATGCAAATCGAGAAAATGTAATATTAATAAATGTATATACATTGTATTTTAATATAGTATATTTTATAGCGAAGGTTTCACTATCCATCCTAGGGACACGAGTTGCATTCCTAAATTATTAAGAGTTTTGTCATAATAATTACACTTATGATATGCGCTTCTATGGTGTGACATCTTGTCATAATAATTGCACTTAACTTATGATATGCGCTTCTATGGTGTGACATCTTGTCATAATAATTGCACTTAACTTATGATATGCGCTTCTATTGTGTGACATCTTGTCATAATAATTGCACTTAACTTATGATATGCGCTTCTATGGTGTGACATCTTGTCATAATATTACACTTAACTTATGATATGCGCTTCTATGGTGTGACATCTTGTCATAATAATTGCACTTAACTTATAATATGCGCTTCTATTGTGTGACATCTTGTCATAATAATTGCACTTGACATAGTTATAAAGCGGATCGTTTCTCGTAGCACCACCTGTAATGGCCTGCGTAATGAACTTTATACTGCCCAGTGTTGTTTATGTTGTTGTTTTCCGTTTTAAAATTGACGCAGGTTTTAATACTAATACAAGAAACCGAGTGGTGGTGGCACACAGGCTGGCCATCTTTTCTTGTCCGA
The DNA here is from genome assembly GCA_007844125.1 of Sinonovacula constricta. Lineage (NCBI taxonomy): Eukaryota > Metazoa > Mollusca > Bivalvia > Cardiida > Solecurtidae > Sinonovacula > Sinonovacula constricta. The sequence goes on from CM017561.1 coordinate 8,173,974, forward strand.
AATATAAATCTTTGTTGTTTTGCAGTCTTCTCCTTAAAACGTAGACATTGCTGGTCATTAGCAGTACTTATTTAATTACATACATATGTTAACTAAATCTTAATGATTTACTTTATCTGTAAGATTTCTTTTCGTATTTGACGGTTCAATATTGTATCTAACATACTATTCTGCTTAATATTATAAAATGTCATTTATTTTATTCATTTGTTTTTGTTATTTGACAAAAGTTTATGTCATCGTGAAGTATATGACTTGGCAAAGAGAAATTTTAAAGAAAAATTATCATAGGCCTATCTCTAAGTTGTGTCTTATTGATACTTGGAATTTTCCCATTTTTATAGACCCTACAAAAAGCTATGTTGCCTAAACGCCACGTAGTTGCTATTGTGACACATTTACAGTTTATTTTCTTCGATTTTTGTTGTCCACTCACTTTTCCTTAAACATTATTTTACAGGAAATCCTGGATGGGAATTTTGTAATTTTTAACTGTTGAATGAATGTTTTCGTGTTTCCAGATTTCGCTCACATTTGTTTTGAAATAAAAATATGATCGTTGTATTGCTTTGATTTCATTTAGAAAAAAAACCCATTGTAATAAAAGTCTGACAACACAGCGGCATTATTATGTGTTCTCCGATTTCAACACTTTCCTAAATGTATTCAATCGCGCTGGTCACTGTTATCGTGGTACGTATTGTCGAGTGTATTGGGCAAGACCAGTTCATGTTCGAGATATGCCAAAATACTTTGTGTATCTAACTTGTTTTACTGTCATTTGTTATTCATTTGGGCAATAGATTTAAAGTTCGTGTGAACTAACGCCAAATATATCACGGTGTCAAGTTCAGTTTGTTTTTTATGCTTCAAATGTTAACAGTAATATTGTTATCTGTTTAAATTAGATGATCAAGTGATTATATTGCAAAGAAGGGAAGGGTGTTGTTAGAACGAGTGATCCACTGGCTATACATTATATACTAGGTTGAGATATTTTTGATATCCCGCGCGGGTCCTAACTGCCTTCTGCGGCTCTATAGAAGGTTTGCAATCAGGATTTGATTCAGATCACAGGAGTTTAGAATTGACTGAATAAATCCCTGCGATTGACGCAGAGCAGATGACTATGGTTGGTCTAATCCCTGGTCTTGATAAACAAATGTCCTTCACTTTATCTACCATGTTTTACTGCCATTCTTTATTTATTATACTGTAACTAATGAGGTGAGTTTAAGCAAGCACAGTGATTTGGCCGAGTATCAGACAAACAAATCGCTTCATAATTTCTGTATTGGCACCGTCTTTTCATCTTGGTCCTGTTGCATGAGCCAAATAAATGAGTATATTTCTGTACTGGCTGTTTTTTTTTGTTTCTTTTAATAAATATTTAACTAAACATTTGACCGTATGCTGATTCGTGCAAAACTATGCGCACGTAGTTCAGAAAATAATTCGATGTAACTTGCTTGATAAACCATTGTTTCTGTTAAAAACGTCAGCGATTTGATGTGTTGTGAGAAGTTAGTGTAAATGCTTAAATAATTAGATAAGTTTACCCTGCGGTAAGCGACAAAGAATTTTAACACAAAAACTTAATGATAACAATGGCGATTATAATGTTTAATAATGGAGCACAACATATCGGTACCCTCTTTAACGCAACGCGTAGTATACGTGGATTTTTATCTAGGTCAACATAATAGAACACTAGTTTTCAACTGAACGAATGCATGTAATTTTGCAAAATGTGCTATAAGGAACAATACAGCATCATCGTTTTACACGTGTATACATATTTTATCATTTCTTCCACATATTGTTCTAAACGAAGCTGCGCAACTAATAATGTGCATAAGCGCAATTGCAATTTGCCTTAATTTATCAATCTTAGAAAGACCTGGAACACATGCCAATGGTATTCTATGTGTTCATTTACATTGTGGTTAACAAATGTCCACGTAAACAGAGCCATTCTCAAAATAATAGTCTACTTACGGTCTAAAAAAATCGGGCACAGGGACCTTCTCCTACCAAACAATTGACGCACTGAAAGTATGTTATTATTTTGCAAAATGACATAAAAACTTCAACAATTAGTAATCATTATAAGAACTAATATAAATAATCACAAAATGCATGCAGGTTATATTCTACATGCCCTTTTGTCATTGCAAATTCTTTAATAAACACGCCAAGGTCTACGTTGTACAACGTCGGGCGTGTTTAGAAAGCCAAAATTCGGAAGCACGAAGGATTGACCCTGCATGACCTTAAATAACCGCGGTCAGTCTTCAAACCAATCGGAAATCCTCGGGTAATTCCGTCCTCAGGAAAATCATCCCTCGGATGTATCTGGTGCAATGATACTTACAGAATCGCTATCGTTTTGTTTGCCGGAAATATACGCCATAAAAAAGTTCTTCAAAAAGCAATAGATGTAGTTTATATCATCATTCCTTTCCACAAACTTTCATTTATCAATTGTTCACATCTTGTTAGATATACAACTGTTGCTGCATTTTCAGTTGTTATAACAAGAAATTACCTTTGTTGTCAGGATGGCGTCATGTGCACCGATACGCATATTTCGAAGGGTTTTCCCTTCATACATCCAAGAGATGATGGGTGAATTATCGGAGGTGTTCCGATTGTTTTCATACCTGGGAACAAGATATTTATGTCGAAGGAGACTTGAGCATTACTTATGTCCAGGCATAATTCAAATGTTGACTGGACGATATCCCTCAGTGACTAAAGGGGCTAAAGGAGGGTGAAGGGTGTTGTTAGGGTGTGAGTTCCACTGACTTATACATTATTAAATTTGTGATATCCTGCGCAGAGCCTCACTGCCTTCCGCGAGTGTCGCAAAGTCGTTTACCATAGTTGATCTATGGAGCAACTCATAACTTGGAGGGTTTTTTTGGACTCATAGTATGTTTGAAACTTCAGGTAGAACTAATGAGCAATTATTTTCGATATATTTTAATCAAAATACAATGAAAGTAATCAATGTTTTATATTATAATTACTATAATCGGACGTTAATTAGTAATTGTTTTGTAGCTTTTGTCCCGATGTACATGTACATCTATATCTAGAAAAGGTCTGTGTGTTTTTTCATCTAAAGAATTACCTGCTTTAAAAGGAATAGTTTTATATATCCTTTTTTTGTATACCTTTCATCGCTTACATGGTAAAAAACCTACACCGCCCAAACAGTGCTTTTCGGCGCTTTGATTATTTAAATACTTCATCAACATTCAAAGCAAATACCACATTTATGAAGCTTTTAGGATTAGTGGTAAAATTGCCAGCCATATGTATAGCTAATTATAGTAAGATTACAAAACTGTGGAAATTTGCGGAAAATATACGTGCTATAATATCTGTATGACATGTAATTCGAAACCGACAAAATGTTTATAGAAAAGTCTATGTCTCCTGTCGTTGTTTGTGTAAGAGTGTGATTTTTTATATTTAAACATAAATACATTAATATGGTATATATCTGTCTATCTGTCTGTCTGTCTGTCTGTCTGTCTGTCTATCTACCTGTCTGTCTGTCTGTCTGTCTGTCTGTCTGTCTGTCTGTCTGTCTGTCTGTCTGTCTGTCTGTCTGTCTGTCTGTCTGTCTATCTGTCTGTCTCTCTTTCTGTCTGTCTGTCGGTGTAATCGACTTGATGTAAACATGTACGTGTATTTGTTGCTATCCAAATTATATAAATGTACATATCTACTTTACAATATGTATATTGTAAATTAGAAGGTATATTGAGTAAAGATAAAGACTAGAGCTTAAATTGAACAGGCAACATATTATACGATTCTTTAAATACAATGTACTAGGAAAGCATACCCTACATTTCTTTAAATTAAGTGTTTAAAGAACGCACTTGTCGATACTTTATGGACTTAACCGACTTTTTTTTCGTTAAATAGCATTTCAATATTGTCATATACTGCTACTTTTTATTATTAACTTTATATTTTAACAACAATACACAAAACCTAACGTGATATATTACAAAGTCAAAGTCGTAATGGCAATGTAGATTGAGGGTTGTAGTATAATAATTGCAAAAAAAGCAGTATGAGAGCGCACAAAAATAAAAATGTAAAATACTTTATAAACTAATTAAATAAAACACAAGAAAATACAACAACAAAAAAAGAATCTGGTCCAGTTGTATTAGGCGGGCTACTGACAGCGGTCCATTCACAGGCGCAGTCCCACTACTGCCCGACACGGAGACTTTTGCCTGCTGTGTTTCCACCCTGGGCCAGTACGTCTCTCCTTAGACAACCTGGAGCACTCGGGCTCCCCCGAGTGGCCCATATTGATGCCAGGCTTAGTGCGGACGCCCGATCGACACGGACCTGCAGCCAGCAGGACTCCCGCCCTCAAACCGTCCACAGACCCCGGCCTCCAAGTAGCTGGATTACAGGAGATCGCCATTGCTCCCGGCCGATGGTCACCTTACTTAATTGAACATATAAACACTATAGACGCTTGATCTTGTGTTGTTGTGTTGTTTTGTTTTGTGTGTGTGTTGTTTTTTTTAAATAAACTATGAAAATTATTATAAGTGACATAATTAAAAGATGTTAACTACTATTGACTTTTATTAAATATTTATATTATTTAATTAATCGGAAGTCAGACGTGGCAAGATAAGAACAGGGTCACGTGATGAAGCCCCCAAGGCAATGACACTCTTGATAATATTGGTCTGTACGTGGACAGAGCGCGTCTGTTAAAGATAAAATATTCATGTAAATGACCAATGTACGCAAACGAAATTGTGTTGTTTTATATCGCTGTTCTTATAAACGTTTTACACAAATTATGATTAATTTATTCATTATTTATAAAATTGTAAACTTTGCTTAAACAGGTGGCAAACTTTATAATTATACGAGTTTCTTTTCTTGAATGTTAAAAAGTAGTAAATACCATGACGTTTGTCGTTCTCAGACACTCTTTATAAGGCCGAACAAGGATCAAGAACTGCAAACTATCGCTGCGGTGTATTTCAACAACAAAATAAAAGTATAAATCTGTGGAAACACAAAAACCATCTCTGTTGCTTTTTTTGTTGAATGTTCTTTGTTGCATTGACATAAATTGCCTTTTTGTTTTGTCCCGCTTAAACATGTTTTATTGCCAACTTAAAAAATAGAACAGAATAATGGACACGAAAATATAAGCAAGATAGAATACATTGTGATGAACTGCCTTACTTGTTTTGTAAGTGTAAATTGTAAATTTTGTTAATTGTATATAAGTGTTTCAAATAGATCCGTTTTCCTTCCACCTCTTGTATTTGAACCTCCTCATTTCCCCCACCCATCCCACGATGCCCCGACCCAGACAATGCGAGGTTTTAAGCACCCCAGTCATCCCTTTTGCCGACTGATCGTTCCAATGGCGGTAACTGTTGGGTTTACTATTTGTATGTAATGTTTCGTACATTGCGCTGTGGAAATCATCACATTCCAGTATAATAATACTTCCAGTGAAGACTGTCCAGAAGGCTGGACAAGAGAATACAACGGTTACTTGATTCGGGGGTGGATCCAGGGGATGGGGGAGGGGGGGGGGGGGGCTGGGGATGCATCCATCCACCAACCAGGTAAAAGAGTAGAGTTGTGAAAACACATACATGAAAGCTTAAAAATAGTAAGCTGATAAAGTATTTTTTGTATGTTGACAGCTTAGGTCTAGGTAAGAGTCCCTTACTGTGTATATACATCTAGCATTTACTGTGATAAAGTTGACTCATACCTCTCTCCCACAACATTTTCCAGATCCGCCCCAAACCTGATGTATCATTACACCAGATACAATCCAGGGATGATTGTCCCGAGGACGGAATTACCCGAGGAGTTCCGATTGCGGGACAATCATCCCTCGGATGTATCTGGTGCATTGATACTTAAATAATCGCTATCGATTTGTTTACCGGAAGATTACGCCATAAAAAATATCCTTAAAAAGGAACGATGGGTGTAAATAAAATGATCATTTCGTTCCACAAACTTTCATTTGTCAATTTACATGTTCACATCTTGTGAGATGTACAACTGTTGCTGCATTTTCAGTAGTGAAAACAAAAAAAAAATATCTTGTCGTTAGGATGACTTCATATGCACCGATGTGTATTTTTCGAGGGGTTTTTACCCTCATACACCCGATAGAGGATAGATGAATTATCCGAGGTGTTCCGATTGACTTCATACCTGTGAAAAAGAAATGAGTGTACAGAAAAAATATTTATGTCGAAGAAGACTAGAACATTACTTGTGTCCATGCAACTTCAAATGTTGACTTAACAATATCCCTCAGTGACTAAATGGGCTAAAGGAGGGAAAAGGTGTTGTTAGAACGAGTGTTCCGCTGATAAACATATTATATTTGCAATATTCCGCGCAGGGCCTCACTGCCTTCTGCGTCTATTGAGAATCAGAAGGAAGTAGTGTAAAGTTCACAAAACAAATCATAGCGACTGTCGCAAAGTCGTTTACTACAGTTGGTCTATCGACCAACTCATAACTTGGCGTTTATTTAGATCTCATAGTATGTTTGACGTGTTCAGTAGCACTTATGAGCAGTTATTTTAGATATAATTTTAATCAAAATACAAGTATATGGAAAGTAATCAATGTTTTATATTATAGTTACTATAATCGGATGTTAATTAGTGAATGTTTTGTTGCTGTTGTCCCGATGTACATGTATATCTATATAATGAAGAGATGTGTGGGTTTTTTCATCTAAAGAATTACCTGCCTTAAAAGGAATAATGTTATATATCCATTATTTGCATTCCTTTCATCGCTTACATGGTAAAAAACCTACACCGCCCAAACGGTGCTTTTCGGCGCTTTGATTATTTAAATACTTTATCAACATTCAAAGCAAATACCACATTTACGAAGATATTATGATCAGTTAGTAAAACTGTTAGTCATAGATATAGCTTATTACAGTAAAATTACAAAAACAGTGGAAATTTGCGAAAAATATACGTGGTATTATATCAGTATGACATGTAATTCGAAACGGGCAAAATGTTTATAGAAAAGTCTATGTCTCCTGTCGTTGTTTGTGTGAGAGTGTGATTTTTATATTTTAACATAAATATGGTAATACAGTTTATGTCTGTCTATCTGTCTGTCTGTCTGTGTGTCTGTCTGTCTGTGTGTCTGTCTACCTGTCTGTCTGCCTGTCCGTCTAACCGACTTGTTGTAAACATATACATGTATTTGTTGCTATCCAAATAACATGAATATATTGAACAGGTTTCGACAGTTATGTTAAGTTTTATTACATATTAAGTGTCCTACCTTTCGTCTTGAATTCGCAGACTCGAACCCAGTCTGTGATCTTTTTGTGCTACTTAAATGTGTTTATTTAAGGAGAACTTAACTTTTAAAATGTCTCAATTTTAAAATAAGCCGACTTTAAAATATGAATCATTTTGAATTTTATCGTATATATATAAAAACATATTGTAAATTAGAAGGTATATTGAGTGAAAATAAAGACTAGAGGCAACATATTATAAGATTCTTTAAATACTAGGCAAGCACACCCTACCTTCCCTTAAATTAAGTGTTTAAAGAAGGTATTTATCGATACTTTATGGACCTAACCGACTTTTCGTTAAGTAGCATTTCAATGTCGTCAAACACTGCTACTATTTATTATTAACTTTATATTTCAACACAATACACACAACTTAACGTGATACATTACAAGGTCAAAGTCGTATAGCCAATGTAGATATAGGGTTGTAGTATAATAATTGCAAAAAGCAGTATGACAGCGCACAAAAATAAAAATGTAAAATATTTTAAAAAGTTAGTAAATAAAAAAAATAAAACAAAAAAGAATCTGGTCCAGTTGTATTAGGCGGGCTACTGACAGCGGTCCATTCACAGGCGCAGTCCCACTAGTTTTATTACATATTAAGTGTCCTACCTTTCGTCTTGAATTCGCATACTCGAACCCAGTCTGTGATCTTTTTGTGCTACTTAAATGTGTTTATTTAAGTAGAACTTAACTTTTAAAATGTCTCAATTTTAAAATAAGCCGACTTTAAAATATGAATCATTCTGAATTTTATCGTATATATATAAAAACATGTTGTAAATTAGAAGGTATATTTAGTGAAAATAAAGACTAGAGGCAACATATTATAAGATTCTTTAAATACTAGGCAAGCACACCCTACCTTCCCTTAAATTAAGTGTTTAAAGAAGGTATTTATCGATACTTTATGGACCTAACCGACTTTTCGTTAAGTAGCATTTCAATGTCGTCAAACACTGCTACTATTTATTATTAACGTTATATTTCAACACAATACACACAACTTAACGTGATACATTACAAGGTCAAAGTCGTATAGCTAATGTAGATAGTAGGGTTGTAGTATAATAATTGCAAAAAGCAGTATGACAGCGCACAAAAATAAAAATGTAAAATATTTTAAAAAACTTAGTAAATAAAAAAAATAAAACAAAAAAGAATCTGGTCCAGTTGTATTAGGCGGGCTACTGACAGCGGTCCATTCACAGGCGCAGTCCCACTACTGCCCGACACGGAGACTTTTGCCTGCTGTGTTTCCACCCTGGGCCAGTACGTCTCTCCTTAGACAACCTGGAGCACTCGGGCTCCCCCGAGTGGCCCATATTGATGCCAGGCTTAGTGCGGACGCCCGATCGACACGGAGCTGCAGCCAGCAGGACTCCCGCCCTTCAAACCGTCCACAGACCCCGGCCTCCAAGTAGCTGGATTACAGGAGATCGCCATTGCTCCCGGCCGATGGTCACATTACTTAATTGAACATATAAACACTATAGACGCTTGATCTTGTGTTGTTGTTTTTTGTTTTAAATAAACTATGGAAATTATTATAAGTGACATAATTAAAAGATGTTAACTACTATTGACTATTAATAAATATTTGCATTATTAAATAAACCGGAAGTCAGACGTGGCAAGATAAGAACAGGGTCACGTGATGAAGGCCCAAAGGCAATGACACTGTTGAAAATATTGGTCTGTACGTGGACAGAGCGCGTCTGTTAAAGATAATATGTTCATGTAAATGACCAACATACGCAAACAAAATTGTGTTGTTTTATATCGCTGTTCTTATAAACGTTTTACACAAATTATGATTGATTTATCAATTATTTTATAAAATTCATAACCGGTGTTTAAACAGATGACAAACTTTATCATTACACCAGTTTCTCTTTTTAAATGTCAAAAAGTAGTAAATACTATGACGTTTGTCGTTCTCAGACACTCTTTATAAGGTCGAACAAGGATCAAGGACTGCAAACTATCGCTGCGGTGTACTTCAACAACACAATAAAAGTATAAATCTGTGGAAACACAAAACCCATCTCTGTTGCTGTTTTTTTAATGTTCTTTGTTGCATTGACATAAATTGTCTTTTTGTTCTGTCCAGTTTAAACATGTTTTATTGCCAACTTAAAATATCGAACATCAGAATAATGGACACGAAAATACAAGCAAGTAGAATACATTGTGATGAACTTCCTTGTTTTGTAAGTTTTGTTAATTGTGCATACGTGTTTCAAATAGATCTGGGGGGTTTTCCACTTCTTGTATTTGAACCCCCTCATTTTACCCAACCATCCCACCATGCCCCGCCCCAGAAAATGCGAGGTTAGAGCTCTGTAAACCGGGTAAAGTACCACAGTTAGCCTTTTTGCTGATTGATCGTTCCAAGGCGGTAACTGTTGGGTTTACGATTTTTATGTAATGTTTCGTACTTTGCGCTGTGTGGAAATCGTTCGGTTCCAATTTCATAATACTTCCAGTGAAGACTGTCCAGAAGGCTGGACAAGAGAATACAACGGTTTCTTGACCCAAAATGGATCCAGGGGACGTGTGGGGGGGGGGGGGGGCCTAGTGATGCAACACGCAACCAACCAGGTAAAAGAGTTAAGTTGTGAAAACACATACATGAAAGCTTAAAAATACTAATCTTTTAAAGTAAATGTTGTCTGCTGACTGCTGAGGTCGGGGTAAGAGTCCCTTATATAGTATTGACGACAATAAAGTTGAATCATGCCCCCCCCCCCCCCCCACCACCACCACCCTACGCCTCTCACATTTTCTAGATTCGCCCCTAACCTGACTTCTGGTGCCTTTACCCATGCCGCAGTGTCAAAATACGTAAGTTTAAATGGTAAGCCACAGGCACTCGAATATAACTGAAAAAAAAGTTCTATCTGTTTTATTTATTCGAGACTATCCACATTACGTGAATGTGCGAGAGCAACGTGTGCCGAAGTAAATGGTGACGACGTTCGCTTTATTTTTTTTAAATGCGTTATTTGTAAATCAAGTACATGTAGTGACCATTAAAATTAGGAGTAAGGAAGATTTAAAACTGGTCAATCATCTTGTAGATAATCAGCAAAAACTTTATCAGACCTAGAGACCTTCTTTTTCTGTGCTGTAAAATGGTTGGTTCCTTTACAGTTCTAATATGATAAGTGGACTTTAAAGTTCATATAAAACAACTTTGCTAATCGATATAATGATTTACTTAAACGAGTATTTATGAATTTATTTTACGTCTTGAAGCATTGTCGTGTAGTAAGAAAATATTATATCTTTAAATATAATATCTTTTAATCAGTACGATAGTATTTGTTTCATGGGATAAACAAGAACAATTAAATAAATAAATAATGAATATAATTATAATATCTATTTATTGTGAACTGACTCACATACCATATACATAACACGATAACATAATTATCATTAAAACTACTTCGCCGCTGTTGGTCAAATATTTCTTTTAGAATTATGTTTTATTATTAAAAAAGCAAACCTTTGCTGAACCACAACTCATCATGGAATAATAGAAAACAATATTGCATCTGATTTCTAGATAATATGCGAGCTAGGCATCATTTAAAAAAAACTTGAGTGCATATAGGTTGAGAAATTCAAAAGCGTCGCCACGCATTTCAGCTATTTTTAGTCATTTTAGCCGAGAGCCTAGTATATCTATGGGTGGCGAGAAAAGAGATTGTTGATGTAGTCTGTTATCACAAGATGGCATTCTAACAACCCAGAATATATTTTGGTCAGTTAAATGAAATAAGACTATGCAATAACTGTGAAACTAACAAAATCTTAGACAGGCGTCATTAAATGGTACAGCGTTATAATGATATCTACTTTTCAATGCAAAAGTGTTTAACAACGATTTTGTCGTGTGTATTTTTCTAGCGACGAGGAATGTAAATAACCAAATATGTAAATGACGATGCAGATGAGAAGAGTGGTAAAATTGTTCGGGCTTAGGCAAACGAAGACCTGGATCTGACAGCTCCCGCTGTTTGAGGGTTAATTATCAAACAATAAAGATCTTTTTAAAAAAAGATATATGGCGTTACTGTGGCATTAACTTAACATATTTTTATCGTGTTTATGTTTTTTACTGAAAATAAATTTGTAAGATCAAATACACCAAATATTATACATTTAACACCTGTTGCTCGCTCTATCTGCGCCTTATAATTCCGAAGTACCTCACGTAATAGGTACTCAAAATTACGAAGAAGTTACACAGTGCAGAAGTGAACGATCTGCTTTGTGGCATATGGCAGAGATTAAGTTTAACTGAATGTAAGATCAAGTGACGTTTCGTGCACTCTACACACTAATATTGTAGAGAATTGATATAGAATTGTTTATGACGTCAAAAGCTATATAAAAAACTATACATTCACCGAGGACGTTTAGTAGAAAAACTACAGTAAAATGCTATTAGGAATTTCAACCAATACGAGTCGCTCTGGCATTAATTCGGGCTAGCCTTGTGTCAGCACATGTAAGGAGGTCCAAAGTGAGGTTAAACATGATGGTTGTTACAATGTCACGACTTCTTCTTTTTCGTCTTCTGGTCCTGAATGATGAATTCTATATTTGACTTGGCATACATCAGTTGAATGGCGTTCGGAGCGCAGCCTGGCGGAGGGGGCTAAAATAAATGAATTCAAGTTCTTTTCTATTATTAGAATATGCTCAGTCTTGAAGTTTGATTCGTGTTCAGAAAGTTCAAGTATGAGGTTTGTGCAATTAATATCGTTTCGTACATTTGATTCTACAAATAAAAAAACTTACCTGCAAATATAAATTGTAACATTTAGTTACTTAAACTGGTTTTAAGTCGACAGCAATATCAACCAGCTACTGCCATTCCTGTCATAGTTTTAAGAACACTTAATTTGGCAGCTATCAAAACACGAAACTGATTAAACGACATAGCTTGATTATCAAGATTTTATTTATTCTATTTGACCATTTACATGTTGATATGATATGATAATATTATATTTTGTATTAAGAAGCGTTTACTTTGTTACATGCGTAAATTAATTAAACTACTTTATCAACATTTTGTTAAAAATAACTTGATGGTTGTTCTCATGTCGGTTTAAAACCGCTAAAAATTGGTTTTAAATCTCATTCTGAGTGAAACACCTTCTTCAAAGGATTTTTTTTTAAATTTAAATTACAGCTAGTCTGTGTAACCGTCACAACCTAAAACTTACAGCGATGACCGGTTTGGCGATACCATCAAATCTCGCTCCTTGGCAAAATATATCCGTTGCCCTGGAAATGATCATCTGTTTAGGTACGTCATCACAGAATGTGGATGTGTCAATACTTTCTACGTCAAGAGCCTCGTTCACGTAACCGCCTTCAGTTTCCGCGCATGTGCAGGGACTACTTCCGCAACTGCTGTGTTTCTGATTTGGATTGGGGGCGATGGGGGATTTTTCGTCTGGGGAAAAAAGAGAAGTAAATTAGTATTGTTCATTTTGACAACAATCTTTGTTAAAACTGGTAATAAACTCGCAAAGAGAAGTGTTTTACGTAAGAGAAAAAACAAGGACACATTTTGTTCGATGTCAAATTATTCAATGGCTCTCTTGATACGAGCAGTAAAGACTGCTCCTTTTGCACTAGTATACATGCGGTACTACATAATTTTATATATTGTACATAATTTAGCTTTAAAGAACCTTCGCCAATGGCCTTTGACTGGAACATTGACTGTTCTTAAAGTAATGAATGAACTGAATGACATTATGCAAACAAATCATCAAAAATACATTTGATCTAGATCTACACAATTTGCCATAGCGTTACCAATTCATGCTTGATGTGCTAAGAATTTAATTGAACGTACGGGGGGAAAGTTTAAGTACATAGCAACTTAAAAATCTAAATATTTTTATTACTTGATGATGCCTTTGTAAGAAAGGAGGGTTTGTAGAGCAAATGACTGATGTATATCTTTCTTTGTTTATTTATTTATGTTTGCGTATCTTACGATTCAAGGTTAGTAAGAATGTACAAGTAACTGACCCGCCTTATGGAGAAGGCCAATCGTTTGCTCCATTAAGCAAACAATAACGCGACAGTAAATTATACATTTACATTTCATTTCATCAAGATATCCAGGACACTTCTATTATCACTTATAGAATAAATAAGACGCATTCGTGAAAAAATCAAGGAAAAAAATAAGTAATAAATTAAATATAAAATACCATATTAATTGAGGCTGTTACGTGCCTTTAACGCGTTGGTTCAAGTCGCTAAGTGGCAGCGCTTAAAGGCATCTCGAAAGGAATGTGGTATCCCACTGAGCCAGGCCCCCACATGCTATGACCAGACCCTGCTAATTGCTGTCTCAAAGCCAACATAGTACTAATCTGTCACAGTAACACCTCTGATGGGTTAATGCAAAACTAAATTACCTGCTAGTATGGATGTGAGACAGTAGGCTAGTTTTGCACAAAGCCACAAACATTATTGTTACTGATAATGTGGGCTGTTTACTATATGATCCCTTACAAATTCTTAATTGCATTAATTACTAGGTGTCAATTTTGTAACTGCAAGATTATGTATTTATTTCATAGCTAAATATTTAATTTTTAAAATAATTGAGAGATACAAGTTTTAGTATTCAAAATGACTTAAAATAAGTCTGAAGGACATAATTCTGACAATGAATGACTTTTTAAATTGCTTTTGTTAGAAACGTTTCGTTACATTTTACAAATCCAAATAAAATATAACTTAAAATATATATGAGAACTAAAAGAATGAAAGAAATTACAAAATGTATAAGAAATAACAAAATCAACCAACAAAGTAATAAAAAACAAATAAAGATATATATAATATATATATATATCATACTATATATCCTATATCTCTCTCTCTCTCTCTCTCTCTCTCTCTATCTCTCTCTCTCTCTCTATCTTCGGCTTGCGTCCTTGGTCTCCTTCCCCCTGTTTCCTTTCCCCCTGTGACTGCCTCTGCTCCCCCCCCCGCTCTGCCTCATCCTTGGCTCTTGAACAATACCTGTGTGACAGACACATCGTTACAGACTGTGGCAGCCTGGCTTATCAGAAAACAGATGCCCTCACATGCTGGGTGGGGCAATAAATGGGGGAGGGGGTCACTTATACAAGGGTCTTGAGATGCCTTTAAGTAATATAAAAAATAAAAAATGTAAATATCTAATAAAAAAATAACTACAATGCAGCCTGCTCTAAAATGGCGTGTGGACGAGTGTATACCGCTACCAAACTAGTTATGGAAGAAGAAAAGAAAAAACGGAATAATAAGTTACGTAAAGGGTACATATGTTTTTTCATAAATACAATCCAGGGGTGGAGGGTTGGGTGGGGACGTGGCCGACCAATTAGTCTTGACTTGAACCTTTTCAGCTCCTCACTGTGTGCATGGGCTCGAGTCATAGTCCATGTAGAGAACAGCTACGGCTTACTTGAGATACTTCGGTGGTTCCTACCTAGACATATGTATGGGGTCTTTTTTCAAAAATAATTAGGTGCGCGACGCTAATATGACCATAATTGCGTTGCTGCCATGTAACAAAATATACATAACATCTTACGTTATATATAACAAAGTAAACAGTTGTAAACTGCTTAAGTATGTTGAGAGCTGTGGTATAATGAACTGAATGGAATAGTTACTGAAAAAAACCCCACTAGAACAGTGCACGCAAACGAGTTTTTCAAGTCAGACTGGATTAAAAAAAATGTAGAAGGCAAAAAAAAAAGAGTCTGGTCCAGTTGTATTAGGCGGGCTACTGACAGCGGTCCATTCACAGGCGCAGTCCCACTACTGCCCGACACGGAGACTTTTGCCTGCTGTGTTTCCACCCTGGGCCAGTACGTCTCTCCTTAGACAACCTGGAGCACTCGGGCTCCCCCGAGTGGCCCATATTGATGCCAGGCTTAGTGCGGACGCCCGATCGACACGGAGCCTGCAGCCAGCAGGACTCCCGTACCCTCAAACCGTCCACAGACCCCGGCCTCCAAGTAGCTGGATTACAGGAGATCGCCATTGCTCCCGGACCGATGGTCACCTTACTTAATTGAACATATAAACACTATGAACATTAGTTGTAGAGTACAATTATTGTCTGTATATAATATAATGAAAATTATTTCAATTGAATGCTATTTATAATTACTTATAACGAAGAATCTAGATCAATATTGAGTATTAAATTAATCATATTTTCTTATAAACCGGAAATCAGACGTGGCAAGATAAGAACAGTCACGTGATGAAGCCCCTAAGGCAATATCAATATTGGCAGTTTTTTAATTGTCTGTAGTTTCAAGGGGTTTCTGATATGTAAACAATTTACCTAAAATGACCACTGTACGCAAACGAAAGTAAAATGTTTATAACCGTTGGTATATAAACCTTTTTCACAAAATCTGATGTATTTATCTGATAAATTCCATTACCATGCTTTTCAGCTTAACGGTGTTTTAGGTAGCAACGTTTGCTATTATAGTCTTTAATATTATCCTACACAACAATTGACATATAATCGCTACCTACAACTTATTGGCATCGATAATGTGTAATTCATCCTTTGACAGCTGTCTTAAACTTTGTTTGCTATGTCTATAGACAAGCACCATTGAATTTAAAAAAAGAAAAATATACCGAGCCTGTCATATTGCCTTGTAGTTTAATAGTTGTCAATGTATAATGTATTTATTTCTACACATCCATACTAAAACTATGTTGATATTGCATACTAAATGTAACGTTCATTTGTACATTATAATGTATTTAATGAAAATGTTGTGTTCCTATTGCCAACGTGCTGCTGAAGGTCACTGTAAGCATTGTCATTGTAAAACATGAGCGCGGGGAATACTAAACAAGACAAGAACTACATATTTGATATTAATTGGGCTCTTGTTGTAAAAGAATGGATCGTGACATATAGTCAACCGGTCATCGAACGACAAACTTGCTTGAGTGTAAGCAAGGAAGGTACCCGAGGTCGATTATCTTCCTACAGTCCGCAGCCAGAGCCGGTCAAAACAGTGTTGTCAAATTGAAGAAGAAAAACAATACCGTCAACAAACTGTAATTTGATGTCTAGAGACAATAAAATACCATAGCAAAAAAAAGAAAGTATAATCTGATTGCCCTAATGCTATCAATCATTATTCAGCTTTATAGCTAATAAGTGATGTTAAAGCACTTCAAACCGGGTGGATATCACTGGGCCACTAGCAGCAGACCGGGTGGATATCATTGGGCCACTATGATGAGACCGGGTGGATATCACTGGACCACTAACAGCTATCACGTCTGTAAAGAAGGCCGATATGCTGATCAAAGACGCATATTGCGACTTTGATTAATAAACATTTGTATTGCCCGATATACCTGTCAGTTGCCATTGGCCGTCTTTATTGCAACAATTAAGTTGTGTCGTTGACGACCTTTTACGAATTTACCAATGATATAAACATGGCGGATACGTGTAGCCTATACGTGTGTGAAAATTTAACTTACCCATTTCCCCCTTTGACTTGTATAGTAACCTCCTAAAAAGGCCTAAATACCGTCCTACATAATTATCCACCGCGATGATACCATATCACGTCCTATACATTCACTGTATACATATAAATATTTTTATGTATGTTTAACCGCAAGATAGGTAGCTATATACCTTGCCAACTAATTCTGGGCCACTTTCAAATGCTGCAGGGCTGTATTCTTTACCCAGTAGTCCATATAATGTCGTGTAACAACATATTGAATGCCCCGAGTACAAGTACAGTACACCAGCAGTGGTAGGAGTGTTTCGTGTATGTAGAGCTACCTTAAAATTCCAATATAGACATACTTGTATTTTATCAGACTTTGTATGTGTATTCCTCCACCCATAATAGGGTGAAACATGCGTTAGAAATTGGAATGTGGCTTTATCTGGCTTCACATTGGGAGTTAGTTGGCTTGGAGTAGTGGGGGTGGGGTAGTGTGGGTGGGAGTCTACTGGACTAGACACAGCCTCCTTAGGATGCAGTGGTAACAAGGAAGGGGTGGAGACCTGACCAATGGCAGTGCAGTAAGACAATGCGCGTCAGGTTTTACGACCTCTTTCCTTCGTTGCATCCCTGTGTATAATACACAAATTAAGTGTTTCACATGTTATCTCAAAGCATGGTGTTATCTTATGAGCGGGAGCTGGGATATGCCTTTAAGAGTCGGACAATAACGAGGCAAGTTGTAAAAATGTCACTTGTTATATATGGGAGCATTTATAGCAAACTTGCACAAATTGACTTCCGTTATGTACAGCATATCTTAAAAATGCCAAGTGAGTAAATTAACATTATACATTTTTTTTATCATAAAACACACGCTTGTTTAATTTCATTGACATATAATGTATAAAAGGAGAATAAAAACATAACAGTTAATTCAAACTAATAAACGCCATTAGCCCGAACTTGTACCGTATAATAAATATAGCATATTAAAGCGACTTTGGTCATACATAGGACCGTGGCAACATTAGTGTTACCATTTTGTGTGTGTGTGTGTGTGTGTGTGTGTGTGTGTGTGTGTTTTGTTTGTTGGTTTGTTTGTCTGTTGTAGTTGTTGTTGTTTTTACTATTTATAGCAAAATTTGGGATAGACAGAGTATAGAATGGCGAAGAAGGCATCAAGATGGCACTGGCTCGGCAAAAACAGCCTACCAAGAGCTTGTTCGATTAATCACACCTCCAAGGTTGTACCACACAAATTGTACCTTGGTAAGCAAAGAGATAAAGGAACTTTGATAAATTGTCAACAGAATTATAGTTTTGTGAATTCTCATGAATTTGATTTTTTTTAATTCTCAAACGATGTTGTTATTGTTCTTTTTTCTTAGCAAAGGTAACTGACAAAGAGGGAGGTGTGGGGGAATATTTTCTCTATTTATTACCATTGTCTTCATAATTATAAATGCAATAACAATTTGTCTTTCAGAATTAAATAATTGTCATTACTTGTCAATTATAACAAGTTTGATTATACATGTATGTGTATATTAATATGTTTTATGCATTGTTATTATATTGTTTAGGTAATGTCGGCTAAAAGCTATACATAGCTTATGTTGTCTCTTTGTTACTGATTACCGACAATAAATAAATATTGATTCTGATTCTGATTCTGGGTGGGGTGGGGTTGTCAGTAAAAAATAAAAATTACATGTAGATAAAATTATTTCAAAGACTGTTAGTAATTGTAGAATTGTTCAGTACCCTTACTATGGTTTTCATATGTTATGATGTTATCTTTTATTCAAAGCACATGGTAGAGTGACGAAAACAAAACAATCTAAATAAGTGAAGCTGAATAACATTTAGCGGCTTTCTGAATGTATCTTTCGGTCACTTA
Organism: Sinonovacula constricta; assembly: GCA_007844125.1. NCBI lineage: Eukaryota > Metazoa > Mollusca > Bivalvia > Cardiida > Solecurtidae > Sinonovacula > Sinonovacula constricta. The sequence goes on from CM017561.1 coordinate 8,192,800, forward strand.
ACATTTACGCCCGACCCTTTAAATGTTCTATCTGTTAGGTAGTTGTTAATATAACTGAAAAAAATTATGTCTTGCACAACCCTAATTGCTGTGTAAAGCTCGGATAAACTTTATGCCTGATGCAGTTTTTAGCTTCCTTTACATTGTCCTTCACTTACTTTTTATATATTTCAACTTGAAATTTACTGCGTTAGTTATAAGTACGTTGAAATAATAACCGTCTTGAAAATACTTAAAAAACGGTCAATATTTTATGCTAAAGTCAATGTAAACAAGATTTATTATTTATTAATATTTTACCCCACGACTTTACAAGAACAAACCATATGGTCTAGTGGTAATATGGCATCGGAGTATCCTCTCGCAATGACACCGCTTGCTTTCTTTTTCATTTTTTTTTTTTAAAGTTTATGATAGGAATATTGCTAAATTCGATTTTACTTCTTTTACGAAAATAAGGTTCTTTTTATTTTGAAGAACTGTAAAACATGAGAGAAAATGATTAGCACCCTTATACCGGCGCATATTGTGAAAATATTACGGGCAGCGAAAAAAACGGACCGACCGGTACATGTGGACGAGAAATGTGATGCAACTGTGTTGTAATTAACTGATATAAAGTCAGGACATTTCTCACTCTGCAGCATCGAGAATATTGTTTCCACAAATATCTAACAATACATCAAGTAATTGCTGAGTTTTGTTATGTATTTTACCAATTATTATCTGTGAAGTGTAATGTTAATGAGTTTTCGCGATTATCAGGTTTTGACATTTGCACTATTTTCATTTTGTCATTTAGTTCATGATTTGCTTAAAAATTCAACATCTTTTCTTATTTCAGAATGGCACAGCCAGTGCCTGAGAAGATCTCTTTTGCTGATGAGGAGGAGAAAGTGATGGAATTATGGCGAAAAAATTGATGCGTTTAAAACTTCACTGAAGCTGTCAAAGGGAAAACCCAGGTAATTGCACAGTTGTTAATGTTGATCATGAGCAGTGGTGTTCAATTTAAGCTATCAAAACATTCAGACATCGGGAAGGTCACATTTTTAATTAATGTTTGGAAATTAAAATGAAAGTTACTTACCTTATAGACTGGCCGCAATAGCTCAAGTGGTAGCGAGTTGGCTTGCGATCAGAAGTCGCAGGTTCAAACCCCAGCCGGGTCAAACCAAAGACATTAAAGTTGGTAGTAGTGACTTCCCTTCTACTCTGGGGGCTAAGGGGACGACATTAAGTCTGACTCTGTCGGTGTCAGTATAATGGATCGGTCGGGTTCAGCCACTGGGCACCTCATAAGTGCCCCTGTGCTATGATAAAAATACTGCTGCACAGTATCGCCAAAAATGCCGGCAAATCCAACTTATCTTAAACTCTAAAGAATCTACTTGTAATTAATCTCAGACAGGGCTCCCATAGCAGAGTGGTCCAGTCACTGATTTATTTCTGACTGCACAGCATCTAGCCACATATGTTTAAGTCCAGGTCTGGACAAAGCTTTTAAAGAGGGAATGGCCTTGAGCTGACCTGCAGTGAGCTGGTGTTTCTTCCTAGATAAATGTCCATAGTCTTCCTTCACTTAACTGGACACTGCTATAAATATAATGACCTATAACTATATCACTGTGATTTATTTAAAAAAAAAATGGTAACCATGGCTCACATAAGCTGATTTGAGGGGCCCCCATGGCGTAGTGATAGAGTTGCCGATTTGTAACTCCTCTGATTGCTTAGCCTCCCACCACATGGTTTCGAGTCCTGTTTTGGGTGAAGGACTTAATGTGGGAAAGGTCTTCTAGCTGACATGCTGTGCACCGGTGGTTCTACTGGAGACATTTGTCTGGGGTCTTCCTCCACCATAACAGCTGAATGTCGCTGTAATGGTCTGCATTTTTTTTTCCATTTATCTATAAATATCAAGACTTTAAAAGTTTCTGGACATAGAAAAAGGCCTAAGAATATGGCTATTTAGTCATTTATCCTAATTCAGTGAATATTATAATCGAACGTATTTCCTACGCGGAACTATTTTTTATGTAGGCACAAATCTCAAATTTTGGGTGAGTTATGAGTCGTAGTATAGAGATGACTTTAACGTAGTGACATCATACGCTATGTATAGAATGGCGATCGTTTGTTTACTTTTGATTGGTGATCTGTGAAAACTACTTTCCGTGAATTTATGTATGAATGTAACCGGTGAAAACATAGACTCTTACCCAGCCGTATACCGTAACGCAAGTTGAAGATGCGTCACGGAGCCATTCCAGATAATATTGTAATCAATATATGGTTTGAAAATTAACAGGAATTATTGTTTATTTCATAAACAAAAGTATTTTCGCCATAACTGTTTGACTGAAGGGAGTTATGAAGCAAAAACGGTACTTGCAGTACTGGCTTTTATACTGACCCGCGAAATATAGTGACAAAAATGTGGTACAATAGTAAATTCTACGCGATCTAGAATCTACCAACTTCTGTAGATGATGACCATAATACCATCCGGCACAAAAGCTGTGGAGAGAGGGTTCTGCACCATGAACCTACTCTGCACTTCTTTGAGAAGCTCTCTTGGCCAGGAAAAACTCTCCAATTTAATGAGAATCTGTACTGAAGGCCCTGCAGAGCTTTCTCAACAAACTCTGGAAGAGCTCTGTAACACTTTCAGGGACACAAAAGCAAGGCAGATTAAGCTTTAATGCAGAAAAATTAAAGTTGAAATTTCTCAATTGGTTTGATTTGTCCATATATTTTTTTCCCAAATTTGACTATTTACCGCATCAAAAATTCCCAATTTGTGCTGGGGCCTTTTCCCAAAAACCCCTGAAAAAGCCCTGAGTGTGTGTGCATGTAGGTGTTTTTTTTTATATTATACAAAACTTATACTGATGCTGAATCGTGTAAAAGTATTTACCGTACTTACTCACTTATAAGACTATTCGCTTATAAGACGACCCCCCCTACTTCACCTGTGAAAAAAACGGTTTCTGCTTCGACCCGCTTATAAGACGAGGCGAAAAAATGAAGAGGAGCGTTGACCAGTCATGCTGTCTCAACAAAAAGGTTAATTGGTAAACAGTGACTGTAATTTTCACAAGTTGCGGGATGTATCGAGTGTCATTTGCTCTTCTATCCTGTAGATTGTGGCGGCATGACATTAATTTCTTTGATCTACGTCACCAAGTCTGGTATGACAGTACACGATATATCGGGGAACAGTGCACTCTCCTTGTGTACATGCCACCAATCAATAATTTCATGGAGAAATGTAATCGGCAGCTGCTTATAAAAACACATCGTTCACACCCTCACTGTCAAACTGCTCCGATCGATAGCACCTTGACAACAGCTTATCTCAGAGTCAGTCACTTGACCTGTGTAATGAGGAAAGTCTACACAGAAACGCCAAGTAAATTACAGCTTGGTGTATTTAGCAGACTGATGTTGAAAGTTTGTCTCAGTGTTTACTGATGGATAATAAGCTGTTTCATGCAGAACAAAGGGAAATGTATGTGAGACAGTTAATCGTTGACTGACAGAATTCAAAGTTCAATAAAGGTAAGTTATCGGTGGTCGATAATGACAGCACCTCGGGTCATTGCATAACTGCTAACAAGTTTATGTGGTATGTTTTCGCCCTAAAACAATGTGAAAACTTTTTACCAGGTCGCTAGACCCCGCCTATAAGACGAGCCCCACACTTTGAACATGAAATTTAAAGGAATAATCCCCGTCTTATAAGTGAGTAAGTACGGTAAACATTGCTTTTAGTTGGTTAAATATATAATGATTCTGATATACCTCTTGTAGATATACCTTCTATGATGGTCCCCCATTTGCAACTGGACTTCCCCATTATGGCCACATCCTGGCAGGAACAATCAAGGATGTTGTGACTCGCTGGGCCCATCAGATGGGTTATCATGTTGACAGGAGGTTTGGCTGGGATTGTCATGGTCTTCCAGTGGTTAGTTATGTATTTTCATTTTATGGAAGGAAATATAATTATCAAAAGAAATGTCAGGTAATTTGGCCAGTATGATAAGTAAACATAACATTTACACTATGCTGTGGTTGTTTTGTCATAGTCCAGTTGGTAAGCATCTCAAGAAACTCAATTGAGAATAGATTATAATCTTTATTATTGACACTTATAAAATGTCTGAGAATGTGTTGAGTTATGATTTGAAACTTTGAAGCAAGATTTCTCAACATGCAATAAATAATGTAGGAAGATTTCTCAACATGCAATAAATAATGTAGGAAGATTTCTCAACATGCATTAAATAATGTAACTGAAAATAGTAAGCTGAATTCCGATTGCATGATCATATTTGATTATATAAATTAATTTATGAAATCATTTAAATCTGTTTTTATATATTGATTTACAGGAGTTTGAAATTGATAAGCAGCTTGGCATCAAGGGTCCTGAAGATGTAGCCAAGATGGGTATTGATGCTTACAACAAAGAATGTCGCAAGATTGTCATGAGGTACTCAGAGGATTGGGAGGTAAGGGAACCTGGATAACATTTGGTAGACCGAAGATATGTTATTACAATATCCAGAAGAAAAACACATCTTATATTGCGTTCATGTAAACAGGTTTATTAGCTAATGATGCACTTCATGTGAGGTCAGCCATCGAAAAGACATACCTAACTATATTCTTTCATGACTGGTATAGCAAAATCTTAAGCATGTTTAAGCTCATCAGGGACTGTGTCTTGTGTGTGGATGGGTGTTTTTGCTTCTACTACAAATCACTTCCAAATACTGTTAAACGTCGACAAAGGATCACACCGCTATACCACAATGAGTGCACTAGACAATATTAATATAATATAGAGTTTGATATTACTCCTTTAAATAGATCTAATAGTATTATATATGAACTCAATAAGAGGACCACCTCGCTAGCAGGGCACTTTAAAAAAGAACCACAGGTGGTCCTCTAAGCGAGGTTTTACTGTGTATGTTTGAATTCTAGTAGCAAGAAATTGACAAAATATTTTTAGTCAAGCTGTTTCATTTTTCTAAGCAACTGTTTATTTTATTATAGATTGAGCTTAGATTAGAAATCCTCATCTACCTTTATCTTATTACTTAGAATTGCCATTACATGCTTATAATAGTTACAGCCTAACAGTTTTCACCATGTCTGATCACTGATTAATTATGTGATGGCAACAGAATGTATTAATGGTTTGCAGGTATATTTATTCGTAATAATTTTTACAGAAAATTGTTGGCCGTCTGGGTCGATGGATAGACTTCCAGCACGACTACAAGACGATGTACCCTTGGTTCATGGAGAGCATCTGGTGGGTGTTCAAGGAACTCTACAACAAGGGTCTTGTCTACAGGGGAGCCAAGGTTGGTGGGATTTGTTTAAAGAAATATTGTCAATAAAGCAACATGTTAAGGCTTTTATTGGTAGAAGAAAATCCCAGAGGTATATCTTGGGTAGGTCGAACTATAGGTGCATGTGATGTCAGTTGTAAAACCTAGGGCTGTCACAATACGCTTGAAGCATACCACTATATATTGCAATAAATATAGAGAATACGTACCACAATATATTGTGATATTTGATCAAACTATTATAAGGAGCTTTTCACCCAATTATTATCAGCTAATGAATAACAAAAGCCTGAGTGTAATATGACACAGCTTGAAAGCTTGATAACACAGAAACATAGAAACAATAAAGTGTTAGGACTAGAAAATAGAAAAGTAAGAACAAGCAAACAACAAGTTAACAAAATCGTGACAGTTTATTGCAATGAACCCAATGAATTCAGGTGATGACGATTCCCGAATGTATTTAGGTTGGTTGTACTGCCACAGTATCTTACATGTGCCTTAAAATGTCGACTAAATGTGACATCTCAATATTTTTGTTGTTGATCTGTCATCCTTTACCTAGAAGAGGCCTACCACAATTGTTTTGTTTTTTATTTAATTCGGTGTTTTTTGTTGTCATTTAATTCATCCTATAAGAATTGTTACATGTATTTCCTTCAATGGATATTGGACTTTGGCTTGATACTCAATTCATTCTTCACATGAACAGGATGCTACAACCATTTACACTTCTCTGGTCATTTTTTTCTTGATTCAAGAAATGAATTTCACTTACAATTAACAATTTTATGTAATTCTTCTAAAAGAAATTTCAAAGACATACCTACTTTTGTCATAACTTATCAAAGAAAATGTCAGCTCTTGGACATTTTTCATTCAAATAGGTTGGTTTTCTTTTCTTTGCTTACATTTGAGACACCCCTCAGGAAGTGCGAGATGAGAGCTCTGTAACATCTGTTTAAGCACCCCAGTTGGTTCATATTGCCAACTGACCATTCCGAGGCGATAACTTTGGGTTTGCTATTTTTGTTAAATGACTCATCACAGATTTGTTATTTTTTTACATTTAGTATGCATGTGAATACCTTTGCCCTGTTCCTTGGTTGCAAGTATTATGCACCGAACTATCGTATAACAATGTGATTACTTGCAGTAAATTTTAAGTCCAATAAGATTCATGCTTCTATGCAATATTCATTTTTTTAAAATCCAGAAATGAAAATGTCATATCAAGAGTCAAAGCCTAGTTTTAAACTATTATTTAAATGAATACTGCAAATGCAAATTGAGTATGCCACATTTCCTGGTTGGTTTAGAATGAACTCGCCTAGCGTGTATTTGACATCAGACTACATTTTCAGTTATCGGCAATTGCTTTTCATTAATACAAGCATCTTTGACTTTGGATGCACAAAATGGTGGCAGCAACCAAAGTTTTACAGTATATTGTAAAATACTGGTACCGGTATGTTCATTGTTTCTCTTGGTAGTTTATTTACCCAGTATCGCAATATATATTGTATACCACGACAGCCATAGTAAACCCATCATACATGAGGATTATTTCCCCAACAAGGACTCAAATCCACACTGTCATAGGGGTTTTAAGTCACACCTATTATTGTCATTGCTCAGCCATGAATATTGTAGGGAGGAAAGGAACCATTACCTTAACTTCCCCACTTATTGGGGTAAATGCATAGCTCTTCAGTTGTATACTAATTATTCTAGTTTGTAGTCACATGATGAATAAGGAAACTATGCCTTTATACTGTTCGGGTAACATGGAAAACTTTTATTTGGCTCTTTTGGGTTCTTTGCTTTAAGAAGCACAAACCTTAAATTTATATACTTTAGTCTGATAAGATTTTTTCTGTTGTTTCTTTGAAGGTGATGCCATTCTCTACTGCCTGTAATACTCCTCTGTCCAATTTTGAATCGGGTCAGAACTACAAGGATGTTGTGGACCCTGCAGGTAGAAACTTGTAGACAAATGGTCACAGAAATGAAGGATCAATATTTTATTTCTATTACAGATCATTAGGCAGTTTTATTAGCCTATTCAAAGTGTTTATTATAGGTTTTTCTAAAGTACATTAAACCTTAATAATGGACTTGAAAACTTGGAAATTACAATATTACCATTGAAATAGTAAAATTTATGGATCATTTATATCTTATCCTATCCTCATTTGTCATACAGTGATAGTAAGTTTCCCACTGGAAGACACACCAGATGTTTCCATGATCGCCTGGACAACTACACCCTGGACATTACCTAGCAACCTTGCACTGTGTGTCAACCCAGAGTTAGAGTATGTCAAGGTCAAAGGTGAGCTTATGCTTTTGTGGCCAAACATATTATGGCTTCTGTTGCAAGTTATCTACTGGCCTTCAGTCTCTGTGCTGTAACATTGAGATCCTGGTAGCACAAAGTTTTGATTTGCAAGCTATAGTGTAAGAGTATAAGAGTGATAAAAGTTGCTCATTTATAACTCCTTAGCCCTACTGTTACAATTTGTTACAATACAGGGTTAGAACTTTCATGTGGGGAGGTCTTACAGTTGACATGCGGTGCGCCTATAGTTCTCAACATATGTTGGAGGCCTTCCTCTACCCATAACTAGATGGACGTAGCCAATATGAGAATAATAATGCCATAGCAATTTAAAAAAAAAATGAAGAGTGAAGAGAATAAAAAAAGCATTTTTTCAGGAACAAATAATATCTTAGGTGATAAGTTTAAAGCTGTATTGTCTTTAATCCATGTCATTTGACTTCACTGTGTAATGCTTTTTCCCCCTTAAAGTTCCACTTTGTGAAGGAACACAGTGGAACTATTGTCATGACTCTTTTGTATCTGACCCAGCTTTAATTAACCTTTTTGTTAAGACCTCTTTCTTGAAAACTCTCAAAGATGTTCACTTCAAACTTTAGAATACTTATTTGCTGTACAAAAGCACAACCCGTATAAATTTGAAAAGTAACCCTGTAGATTAACTTTGGCACAGTTATGCCCCTTTTTTCCAATTATAATTTTTTGTTGGTTAAGGTTTTTGTTAAGGTTACTAACAGCTGGAATTATTGTTATACAGTCCACAGAGAAAAGTGAAGTATGGTGTCTTCAGACTGCTCTTGAATTGTACATAGTCTGATATTAACATTTGTTGTTATTTCCCAGACAATGCCACCAGTAAAGTCTATATCATGATGGAGGCAAGACTGTCAGCTCTCTTCAAGTCACCTGAAGAGTACACTATTTTAGAGAAGTAAGATATAGGACGGTATATCATGCTATCTTCTTTTTATTCTAAGCTTTAAGAAAAAACAAAAATCATTTATTTATTTTCATCTTTTTAAGTTTACTTTAGACTTACAGCTATAGTTGTCTTTTACTGAACAAAGCAAATTAAAATTTGTATCTAAGATAAATATTGAATTAAAAAAAGAAAGATATATATCTCTCTCTTATACATAAAAATGATGATAGACAGCTGATCAATATTTTGGTTCAAAGAGCATTCAAATGTTTTATGTTTCTTTGTAACATGATGTACTAAGAAAGTATTGAAATTTCAGATTTCTTGGAAAGGTTTTAGAAGGGAAGAGATACAAACCCCTGTTCATCATACTTTGACTATGTAAGTATCTGAAATGAGTCAAAGCCAAGATAAATCTCCATGCTTGATTCTCCTTGCTTATCTATAAAGATAGCTTAATATGATATTGCTTGATATAATTAGAATATCTTTTCAAGTTGATAGCTTAACATCGAATTTTGAATTTAAACTTGACCCTGGTCATGCTTTTTTAGTTTATAATCAATACAAATTATAAGTTATTTGCTAACAACATGCAAAGGTGACAAGACGTATTGCTAGAGACTTGGCTGCAAATAGTGATAGTGTAGATCGTGACAAGGTAGCTTCCAACAGGTCCTTGCTGATCTAATCTGGAGATGTTATCATGTTATTATGAAATTATGTGAAAAATTTACACATACCTTTGGATTTTGTGTGAATGATATTTCCAGAGGACTTGTAGAATGCTTTATTTAGACTTTCACTCCTTTCATCACCACTTTGTCAAAGGGTATGAACATTTCAGTAGGGAAATACGTAAACAAAATCACTTCCTGCTGCATGCATATCATAAACAGTTTGTAAGTTTAAAATCATGCTTGTTCAAAACAAATAGAAGGGGTTCCTTTAATAAAAAGTTAGACTGGTACACCAGAGTAAAATAAAACCTTGTACCCTTTTTCTTAAGTAGGATTATAACGTAAAGTGAGTAAAAAAAATATTTTTTTCCACAGATGGGTAAGAGAACTGGAGCGTTCCGTGTGTTGTGTGATGGCTATGTCACCTCAGAGAGTGGTACAGGTGTTGTACATCAGGCGCCATACTTTGGAGAGGACGATCAGAGGGTGTGTCGTCACTATGGCGTCGTTACAAAGGACATGGACATGATCTGCCCAGTGGATGCCAGTGGAAGGTTCACATCCGAAGTCACAGACTTTGTTGGCGAGTATATCAAGGTAGGAATTATTTATATTTCTATCAATATTACATTTAAATATCTTTTTTACTATTTACATTCAATGAAGTTTAATGGATAAAAACCTATAAGGTTCTGATCAATTATATACTATTTAAATGTGTATTCCATTTTTTTTGTTTTTCACTGCATTTTTCTCTTTCTCATGACAATATTATTGTTTAATGTATAAACTAGTTATCTGTAATAATCTTTTTGAAATGACTATTACAGGTTTAATCTTCTTTATATAAAGAAATAACAACAAAATTTGACACATTTAAATGTTGATCTAAAGCCAGAGAATTATTTTTTACATAAACTTACTGATTCTTTTAAAGATATTAGTTGACTGACTTTAAGTTCCTTACACATCCCATACACACAGGATGCTGATAAGAAAATCATGAAGAAGCTGAAAGAGGAAGGACGGCTAGTACACCAGAGTACAGTGAAACATAGCTACCCTTTCTGTTGGAGGTAAGACTCGTACACCAGAGTCCAGTGAAACATAGCTATCCTGGATGTAAGGCTCTTACACCAGCTTTCAGTGAAACATAGCTATCCTGGATGTAAGGCTCTTACACCAGCATACAGGGAAACATAGCTGTTCTGGATGTAAGACTTACACCAGAGTACAGTGAAACATAGCTACTACAGAGTACAGTGAAACATAGCTACTACAGAGTACAGTGAAACATAGCTATCCTTTCTGTTGGAAAGACTCGTACACCAGTGTCCAGTGAAACATAGCTATCCTGGATGTAAGACTGTTAAACCAGAGAACAGTGAAGCATAGCTACCCTTTATGTTGAAGCATGATTTTTTATGTTTATTCTTGCCATGTATAAGACACCCTGACTTACAGCCATGTCCCCAGTTTCAAGCTTCATTAACCTGTCTTTGATACAAATTTTGACAAATCTTAAATATGTCCACCTGCTTAGTTTAGTAATTGGAATACTTAAATGCTGCTTTAGTTAAAGCATTCTATATCTGTATATGTTAGATCTGAGACGCCTCTGATCTACAAGGCAGTGCCCAGCTGGTTTGTGAGGGTGGAGCAGGCACAGGAGAAACTGCTGGGAAACAACTCTCAGACTTACTGGTAATCAAACCTGTTTAGAATTTTTTTTTTTTTTTTAGCATATAACGAATGGATTCTTATAGTAATTTCTCAATTTTATCTTAAAGTATACAGTATACAGAAAGGGTCTGTTTTCAAAATAAGCTTATCACAAACAATAACCAATATATTGTAAACGATTTCTATGCAGATTAATATTCCTTTTGCATATGGTTAAAACTGGGTTAGTTTGTTTTAAATTGAGTATTTCTGGCTTAATTGAATAGCCATATACAACTATTGATATTGAACTTTAAAAAAAACAAGAATACATTTTCATTTACATACGTTCATAAGTCTATCAGGATTAAATTGTAATAAGCAGTAGATGTCATTCACTAGTGTTAATTTTTTTTTCAGGGTTCCTGACTTTGTAAAAGAGAAGCGTTTTGCCAACTGGCTGAAGGAAGCTCGTGATTGGGCCATTTCAAGGAACCGTTACTGGGGCACGCCCATCCCATTGTGGATGTCTGACGATGGGGAGGAGGTTGTCTGTATTGGGTCCATCCAGGAGCTGGAACAGCTGACTGGAGCAACAGATATCAAGGATCTTCACAGAGAGTCGTGAGTGTGGAATTTTGTTAATTGTCCTACGTTTTGATAACTCATTGTTACACCTGATAATTAGTATAATTGATAATACCTTTCCTTTTTTAGGGATACCATGACTGAGTATTTAGTGTTTCTTGCATTTCAACCATCCACCCTTTACCACATCAATGTTGATATGGAGTAGTCCTCTAGCTGACATGCTGTGTGTTGTTGTGTCTTTATAGTTGCTGTTAATAATCATTGTATACAAATACATAACATAGCAGAACATTTATGCCCTTCTCAAGCTCTATGTTGATGGCATTTTACTGATTACTAAGAGTTTTTCTGTTGTTCTGGACAAAATGTAGTTGCTTCTGTTATTGAATGAGGACATTCTGCTTATGTATCTTATATTGTCACTCAGGATAGATCACCTGACCATCCCATCCCGGCAAGGTAAAGGTGTCCTGCGGCGTGTGTCTGAGGTGTTTGACTGCTGGTTTGAAAGCGGCAGCATGCCCTATGCTCAGGTTCACTATCCCTTTGAAAACAAGAAGGAGTTTGACGACAACTTCCCCGCAGATTTTATCGCCGAGGGTATTGATCAGACCAGAGGATGGTGAGTTGAGAAAATGTTGTTTCATTTGTTTTCATCTTTATGCAATCCGAGGGACTGCATATAACAGTCTGTCTGTGAAATGTCAATATTATATCTATTCATTTAAAAACGCATGAGAATTTGCTTTGCTGAAAGTAAGTGTGAAGATATTTCATGTACTCATATCTGTAAAGTTATTTTGTGTTGTGTATTTTCTACAAAGATCCAAGTTAAGTTGCAGCTTTATAATACCCCCATATATGAATTGTATTGGGTCTATGTAAGTTACGTTCATCTGTCTGTTTGTGTCTGTAGATGATATTTATCCTCACTTATTGTTGGCTACAGTCAGTCAGGCTTTGATGAACTTCACAGCATTATTATTATTATTTTTCCAGGAATATTTTATTATTTTTCCAGGTTCTACACTCTGCTAGTCCTCTCAACCCTGTTATTTGACAAACCCCCATTCAAAAACCTTGTCTGCAATGGACTAGTCCTTGCATCGTAAGTCTCTGTAATCATTTTAAATCATTTAAGTAAATATTATTCTTTTTAACTGAAAGCAAGACTTTAATAGAATGAAATGGAATATTAGACCCTGGATATTTAAAACCAAAACATGGATTTGGAATGAGAGTTTAATTTTAAAATATCTGTATTAACATTTGGGTCCCTACCTTGAAGGTCAAGGTCACAGCGTGACCTTGCAGCCAAATCGTGTCCGGCCCATAACTTCGTTATTTGAAGTCGGATTTCGAAACTATTTCACAGAAATGACCACCATGTTGAGACGAAGTGTCGCGCGCAACATTTGGGTCCCTACCTTGAAGGTCAAGGTCACAGGGTGACCTTGCAGCCAAATCGTGTCCCTCCCATAACTTCGTTATTTGAAGTCGGATTTCGAAACTATTTCACAGAAATGACCACCATGTTGAGATGACGTGTCGCGCGCAACATTTGGGTCCCTACCTTGAAGGTCAAGGTCACAGCGTGACCTTGCAGCAAAATCGTGTCCGGCCCATAACTTCGTTATTTGAAGTCAGATTTCGAATCTATTTCACAGAAATGACCACCATGTTGAGACGACGTGTCGCGCGCAACATTTGGGTCCCTACCTTGAAGGTCAAGGTCACAGGGTGACCTTGCAGCCAAATCGTGTCCCTCCCATAACTTCGTTATTTGAAGTCGGATTTCGAAACTATTTCACAGAAATGACCACCATGTTGAGACGACGTGTCGCGCTCAACATTTGGGTCCCTACCTTGAAGGTCAAGGTCACAGCGTGACCTTGCAGCAAAATCGTGTCCGGCCCATAACTTCGTTATTTGAAGTCGGATTTCGAATCTATTTCACAGAAATGACTACCATGTTGAGACGACGTGTCGCGCGCAACATTTGGGTCCCTACCTTGAAGGTCAAGGTCACACCGCGACCTTGCAGAAAAATCGTGTCCGGCCCATAACTTCGTTATTTGAAGTCGGATTTCGAAACTATTTCACAGAAATGACCACCATGTTGAGACGACGTGTCGCGCGCAACATTTGGGTCCCTACCTTGAAGGTCAAGGTCACACCGCGACCTTGCAGAAAAATCGTGTCCGGCCCATAACTTCGTTATTTGAAGTCGGATTTCGAAACTATTTCACAGAAATGACCAACATGTTGAGACGACGTGTCGCGCGCAACATTTAAGTCCCTACCTTGAAGGTCAAGGTCACACCGCGACCTTGCAGCAAATCGTGTCCGGCCCATAACTTTGTTATTTGAAGTCGGATTTCGAAACTATTTCACAGAAATGACCATCATGTTGAGACGACGTGTCGCGCGCAACATTTGGGTCCCTACCTTGAAGGTCAAGGTCACAGCGTGACGTTGCAGTGAACTTGTGTCCTGCCGTTATCTTCGTTATTTGAAGTCGGATTTCGAAACTTTTTCACAGAAATGATCACCATGTTGAGACGACATGTCGCGCGCAACATTTGGGTCGCTACCTTGAAGGTCAAGGTCACAACATGACCTTGCAGCAAAACCTTGTCCGGCCCATAACTTCGTTATTTGAAGTCGGATTTTACAACTGTTTTTGACAAACTACCCGGTTTGACCGGCTCTTGTTAAGTCATTGCCCTTTGTTTATGTTTATGTCTGATTTCATAGTACTACAACATTTTTCTTTTCAAGTTCCGGAAAGAAAAAGCATTCTAGTATACTTTAATTTTTAATGATTAATATTTTTAAATGTTTCTACTTTGTTTTGTTCATAACTATTTATTTACCTCTCAGAGATGGACAGAAGATGAGCAAGAGAAAAAAGAACTACCCAGATCCTCTTGAAGTTGTTCACAAATATGGTGCAGATGCCCTCAGGTATGTTTGTATACTTGCCTGCATATTGACTTTTCCATTGTTATTTCTGTTCTCCTTTCCTATGTGCATTGTATTGTTGTTTTTTGTGTTTTTTTTTTCCAGATTCAGATTGTTTTCACATTTTCGTTTATTTTTGTTGTTGTATAGCAAAGTTTAAAATGTTTGCTGCAGAAGTTAAGCTTATACACTTTAGCATTTTAAGGTCTACTAGTTTAAAAATTAGTGTTGTCATCTGTGTCGGTATTTGTATAGGTGTCGGAATTGACAAAATGCTCAAGTTTTATATATAAGTACTATCAGCTCATACCTCAGTAACCAGTGCATTGATTGGAAGGAAACTTCACATGTGTCTTTATAGTGATAAACCAAATCATGTTTAATAGCCCCAAGTTGGAAATATATCCCTCAGAAAATTTGAAAGCAAAAACATAGCTTTTACATGCAGGTTAAAGTTCTGCATGCCAGAAGTATATACCATAAGACTCAATGACCATAGCATAATTTGAAATAAATCTTCACATCTTTCTTGTGAGCAAACCTACCAATGTTACAAAGTTTAATAGCTCCTCTACTGAGCACCTGAATGGTTGTGTGCTATTTTGTAAAAGCTATTCTATACTATTACCATCTTTTCTATGCTTATTGTGTTAATTTAAAATGAACTAGATCTATTGCTGCACATTTCTCAAAGAATATCAACTCATTTTTGTATCTGCAACAATACATTAAGAAAAAAACCCCACCACAAACAATTGCTGCATTATCCCTTCAGATTGTACCTATGTAACTCGCCAGCTGTGAGGGCAGATAACCTCAAATTTAAGGAGGAAGGAGTGAGGGATGTCCTCAAGGATGTCTTCCTGCCCTGGTATAATGCCTACAGATTCCTCATGCAGAACTGTGGAGAGGCTTGAACGGGTAGGGATTGCTTGTTTCCTAAAATTGCATATAAATTGATCTGCAAGAACCAGAATAATAAGCAGTGCTTATTTTACATCACACACATTTTGTGTTATCATCTCTCAATTTTAGCTCGAACCCCACTTAACCTCTTCAATCATGTGGAATCCCTTAAGGAAAGATTGTTATCTTTGCCACCATATTAACATGTATAGTACAAGATCCAGAGTTGACTCAAAACCACTTGAAAATGAGAAAAACTGACTTTTACCCATTGATTTTTTAACTTTATTAAAATTCACAATTATCTTCAGTATCATTGGAGCTTATGCCCCAGGTATTTATTTATAATGATTAGTTGAAAATGGCAAGAGTTATTGCTCTTTTTATCAATATTTCAGACATTGATATAACAATTTACAAACAAGGAGTTGGATGGGCGTACTTGTTAGCCCTTGGCTTACCATTCAGATGCAACTCTGTTATCACAACAAGTAACAATGACCATGAATTTCTTTCCAAAAGTACCTATTTAAGTTTGTCTATAATTGTCAGGAAGTAAACCATCCATATGTATGTAAAATTACTTCTTTCTCAGGAATATTGATATTTGTATATTTTCAAATATCTTGACAATAGATTTAAACCGGACGCATGAGAAAGACACTTTACTCTTATCTGTCTTAAACATGCATAATGCTTTTCAATCTTTAAGGAGGAGGGCGTGAAGCTAAACTACAGCCCAGAGAAGATGGGACTGTCTGAGAATTACATGGATCGATGGATTCTCTCATTCACCCAATCACTCATCAAATATGTCCGACAGGAGATGCAAGGTGGGCCATATACTTACACCTTCTTGAGGTTGTTTCCATGGTGGTAACTGATGGGTTAACTCTATTTTTCTGTAATGTGTCATCTCAGTTTTTGTAACTTTTAAATTTGAATGGGCACCTGTGGCGCAGTCGTAGAGTCGCAGACTTGTAACTTTGACTGCTTAGCAGCTCACTGGTGGGTTCAAGTCCGGTTCGAGGCAAAGGATTTAATATGGGAAGGTCCTACTAGCTGACTCAAGGTGCTGCTTGTGGTTCATCGTAGACATTTGTTTGGGGTCCTTCATCCTCCAGAATAGGCGGACATTGCACTATAATATTTATAATTGGTTGTTGCATTTTTTTAATTTTTAATCCATTTCATTTGAAAGGCCTCCTTATGTTTTTTGATGACATTTTAGGCCCAGCTCTTGCTCAAACTAATATGTGACTCCAGTTACACAACTCTTTTGTCATTTATACAGTTTGGTCATAGAAAATAATATGCCAAATAAGCAGGACACATTTTGTGGGACTTTTTACATACATTTCAACAAATTCTGATGTTTTCTCTCATAACAACTCATGTGGCCTTTTACTGGTTTTGAATTTGCTTTATATGTTTTGCTTAAAAGTTCTGTGCATAGCTTTAGACATAATGTATGTTACCATTAAAATTGTAAATATTATTTATAGCTGTTGCATTCTACCTACACAGTCTACCTTGCATGGTTTTGTTGGTTCTGCTTTCATTTTTGTGTTGAGTTTTTATACAGCTTTTGAGCTTGTCTGTGTAAAGTGGATTGCTGTTTATTTCTCTTGCTATCAACAGTCGACAATGTAGCAATGTCTTTTACTGTGATTTATTTCCCCTGGGTAGCATACCGGCTGTACACCGTGATGCCACGAATGGTGAAGTTTGTGGATCAGCTGACTAACTGGTATGTGCGGATGAACAGGAAGAGGCTGAAGGGAGACAGTGGCAGTGAGGATTGTCTGCATGCTCTCACCACTCTTTTCGCAGTCCTCTTCAACATGTCAACAGTCATGGTAGGTGCTGAAATTAATAATTATTTGGTAACCCTTTACTTGCTGGAAGTACCATTCACCCCTTTACATCAAACATTCTCCATTTTACATAGTTTCTGGCAAGAAAAGTGTTAATATAATAACATAAACAAAGAATAGTTTTTGGTATGTTATTTAGACTTTAATCATTAAAATTAATGAAAAACTACCTCAAAAACTATGTCTTTTATCAAGAAAGATATATTGTTATATTTAATCCCTCATTATATTTAATCACCCAACAATATTTCACCCAACAATATTTCTCAAATACATTCAAACCTAATTTTTAATAGGAACTTTGACCACAATTAACCTGCTGCCCTTTAAAACTGATTTTTGAGAGGACATGCCATTTACTTTCGTTTTCACCTTAAATACTATAATTGTTCAAAAATTCATAACTTTTACCACAAGCAATACAAGTTTTTATTCTATGTTTATAGGCCCCATTGATCCCCTTCATCACAGAACAGATGTTCCAAAATCTGCGACACCTTCTAGATCCTAAACTGACTGAGGGTCAGGATCTTCGCAGTGTGCATTTTACAATGATCCCTGAGGCAAGGTGAGAGGATATAGTGTGTTGATTGTTTTTATGTGGTTTTTATACCGTCTTTCAAATAGGGAGCTAGGCTGAACAGATATGAATCGCTAGCTTGTGATTCCTCAACCCATTACCATGTAGGTTTGAGTTGCACTCAGAGCAAGAACATTTATATGGGAGGTCTTCCACCTGACCCACGGTGGACTGGTAGTTCTTCTGATGCATGTCTGGGGTCTTTCTCCTTCATTAGTAGCAGGACATTGTACCGAAATGACCAGATTTGATGGGCAAGGTATCACCAAACTGGAACAATTAAAACCAATCTTTCAGTCAAGTTATTAATAGACTTTTTTTTTAAAATTGGTTGTTTACATTGATAACAACATTGTAAAGTCATTTTTGAGATTTTATTTCACATGTTATAAGGAATAAATCCTGGAACATATTGGACTAATTTTATTCATGCTTGCATAAAAATGGCATCTATTTAAATTAAGTTCCAGAACCATGTGACCTTACTGAAATAATAGTTCTAATTGATTGTGTTATTCTCCCTTAGAGAGGAGCTGATTGATGAAAAGATTGAGTCAGCCGTGTCACGAATGCAGTCTGTCATAGAGCTGGGACGTATTGTTCGAGACAGGAACACACTACCACTCAAGGTAGGTTGACATTTGTTTAAATCTTCATTTGTATGAATGCCAGAGCTCCATATGGCAGTTATTTTGTATACATTGTTATAAAATAACTAAGAATTAGTATTAGCTATTTACAAATGTAACATTTCAAAAGTTAATGACTGTTTCCATTCTAATAGAATCCCCTGAAGGAGGTGGTAGCCATTGCGAAGGACCCAGAAGTACTGCAAGACATCCAGTCACTAGAGCCTTACATTGTGGAGGTAATGTTGTTTGTGTTATTTATTCTCTGAGTGGGTGGATCCTAGTCCTGGGTTGGTGTTCATGTAAAAAACTCAAGAATTCAAGATGCGACTCAACTCAGACATAAGTTTCATTTTCAGACTCAACTGAGTTTGTGACTTGAGTCCTGTTCACAAAAAATAACTTAAGCCAGAACTCAACTGAGTTAAAATTTCAGACTTAACTGAAAATATTGGCAATGTTTAGGCAGCCTCTGAGCGTCCAGTCACTACGAAAAACACATTCAATATGACGGAGTCGCCTCATAAAATCAGCCATATTTGAGTTACATTTGATAATTTGAGATACCTCTTAAGCTGACTCAAATTGTCTGACTCACCACAAGGATTTGAGTTGGGTAATTGAGTTGAGTTTTGTTAACTCCAATTTAAAAATCTGAGTCAACTTAAGTCAGATTTTAGGTAAGATTTTGAGTTGAGTTGCAAAATCAGACTTAAGTTTTGTTTGTGAACACGGGGGTCTTAGCTTAGTCACATTAACCAATAAATTGGTAATGGTAGTCAGACAAAAAGATTTATTTGGAGAGGCATATAAGTTTTGTTGTTGTTAAGGGGATAAGATAAGAGTTGCATCTATGTGGTCATATTTAAGCAATAGAGGCATGAAGAAATGAGTATATATTGTAAATAAAATAAATGCTTGTTACAAATTGAGTTAGTAAATATTATAAAATAAATGCTTGTTACAAATTGATGTTATCTTAAAGAAATGTTATTTCACCAGGAACCTGTCACATTTCACAGATTTTAAAACAAAACACCTGAAGTAAGATTTAGTGTGTTGTTTAAGTTTGTTTGGTGTTATTTATGTCTGCAAGTACACAGTCAGTAATTATTGTAATCAAAGATTGTCTTTGGAAATGGTGTAATTTAAGATTTGTTTGTTTTTTATGTTTTGAAGGAGCTAAATGTGAAGATGCTGACCACTACAACAGACAAGGAGAAATATGGAGCACATCTACATGCTGAGCCTGATCATAAAATTCTGGGTGTGAAACTCAAGAAAGAATTTGCCATGGTAAGTAGAGTCAAGAATTACAATGATAGAATATGAAACTGACAGTAGTGTAACAATTCACCAGTGCAGGGCATAACTATGATCCAAAATACCTAATGCAAAACATACATGTACAGATATGCCAGATTGTTATTTTAAATGTTAATATATAAGACTTCCTACCAGTTGAACATCTAGGACTCTTATTCAAATGGCATTTAAGTTTTAACCTTACCCGAAGTAATTTTTATAAACAAATTAACTGGAGCAAAAATTGATAACTACCATCTGTTTGATGACCCATTGTTGTTGTGAAACCTTCTAGCTAACTGTTCATTGTAGCTCATTATGGTGTAATTTAGAACCATTCATCTTTCTGGGTGTAATAATACATACCTTAGTCACTGTTATCAGGCTCGGACTATTTTCTGCAGCAGGTGCTCCTATGAAGCTTGTTTGATAAATGACATATGTTAAATATTTCTAAATCTGTTTTGTGTGAGTGTGTTTATTTAAATAGGTGACTGGCACAATCAATGTTTCTTTACTTTTTTTAATGAAAAACATATACAGATATGAACATAAATAAAACTTTAATAGAAATTATAACATAATCAATGACTGTCCATGGCAACTGTGTGTTAAAACATAATGAACTTGCCAATGGTACACCAAACAGATCGAGTGCCTGCCTATTACAGATATAATGGCTAGAATGTTGATGACAAATCTACATCCATGTCTAAGTAGTGTTATGGCTTTTTTTAATTACATTCTTCAGGCATGAAACAATTGCAACATTTTGATTGATAAATGCAGTCCAATTACGATACTTCAAATGTCCATCAAACCAGCTAAATTATTCATTCATTGGTAGAATACGAAATATTGTAACTTACCTCAGTGACATTGTGGATTGTAGCTGGCAGCCATTATTACCATAAGTCAGTTTCCAGTTTACACAGTGTCATGAATGTTATTTTCATCATTGTAATATAAAATCAAAAGCAAGCTTATTTTTATTGTACATGTATCAATAAAAAACGCATGTTATCATCTTTTTTTATTTTAAAAAAAGAAAAACTTTGCTTCTTATTGTCGTAAACAAGTTATGTGACAAATAATAGGTGACCTTCTCACTATATAACAGAATGGAATTGGTTAGGTGCTAGTACAGTAAAAGCATGTAAAGTGTAGACAGATTTGCAGACAGAATGACTTTATTTACCCTCGCCTTTCACCTTTTGGCATATGGTAAGCTGCTGATTATCAAATGTACAGGATTTATACCCTTAATTGATTTATTCAATACCATGTCAACATACTGGGACCAAAGTGCTTATTGTTTGTTGCTAGAATGAGTGTCGTGCAAATTAGCAAAGCTGATGTCGACAAACAACTGGTTCAGCTTTTACTCACAGAGGTGTGAAAATATGGCGATGGGTTTTGTATTCTTAAAGCTTTGTCGTAATTAAGTGCATTAATGGTTTAAAGGACCGCCACAACCATCTGATCGATCGTAGCATTCCAAAGGATCATGATCCAAAGAATCATTTTCTACACATGTTATATAGACATACTGATGGGACCAGCGAATGTATCTGTAGAAGCTAGTACATTTGTTAAATTGTGATTCAATGTAACGTGATGGGACTGTATTGATATGTTACAGATAATTTACAATAACAGATATATTAAATGTGTTTCTTTTTGGTCAGTCATCTTACAGTCAAGTGTTTTGTTGTCATTCAGGTGTCTTTAGGGATGGATTTTAGAGCCAAAAACTTCTATTGTAAGGAATGTTGACTATAGGAAAATATTTTCAAAATAAATAAGATATTTATATCATAATTTGCTTTTCACTGTGATACATTTGTCTGTAAACATAATATTTGATATTGAATATCATTTTAACTGAAATTATTGTATCATTTGGTGTGCATATGAAGGTAAAATGCTTCTGATTATTTCACGTTTCATCTGTGCTGCATATGGTTTATGTATATTTCACTGTAACTGTTACTACATTTCATCCCCAACTGCTGCTGTCTTATCAGTACATTTAACTACTAGTTACGCATCAAGAAGCAGATAGTGGTAGAAAGTGTTTTTTAATCTTTTCATATCATACCCAATCCAGAGGCTGTTTTATCTCCATATATCTCAGTATGATGTTGGAGAACAATACATAGCCCTAGAAATTGGATGCAAGGCTACATCTTAATTCAATTTGTCTAATTTTTTTTAATTACTCCACTTGTCTAATATTAAAGTACTCAACATGACAAGCTTACCCCAAACACACCATGAATTAGTATATATATTATACAATAGGAAACAAACTACAATTCATAAAAATAAGATTCACACATTTATTTTTATTTTGGTCCTTAGAATCGACCTTCTGGGTAGAATATTGGCTACCTGGAACAATATGAGTCTTATTTGTATGGGGTTTGTAACCCTGAACCTAATTATCCTCACATTAAACATTACACCATGGATGTTTTAATTAAATTGTCTTAGTTATTACCAACATTACATGCTGCCAAAGTGCATTTCTTATACTAATGTTATTCTCAGTAAGTTGTTTAAATAAAGTTATATTTTTATTGTCTTGTAAAAATTTATCAGACAGCTGCAAATTAATGAAATTTACTGCTGTTTGTTATAAGCTTGTAAAAAACCACTTCTGTTAAAGAGAAGAA
This sequence comes from Sinonovacula constricta, assembly GCA_007844125.1. NCBI lineage: Eukaryota > Metazoa > Mollusca > Bivalvia > Cardiida > Solecurtidae > Sinonovacula > Sinonovacula constricta. The sequence continues at coordinate 8,215,307 of CM017561.1, forward strand.
TTTTTTATATTCCCCAATTAGTTTGTTTATTTAATATTGGCCAGGTCATGTCTGCCATCCGTGAACTCAGTGACCAGCAGCTGGAGGACTTCCAGAACCAGGGGCAGATAACTGTTTGCGGCCATGTGCTCACCGAGGGCGACCTGCGCCTCATGTATAAGTTTGATGCATCCAAGGAGAGTGGTAGCTCATCCTACGATGCCCACTCTGACCCTACTGTACTTGTTCTTCTCGATGTCAGTCCTGACCAAGTCCATGTTGGATGAAGGGGTGGCACGTGAGGTCATAAACAGGATACAGAAACTGAGGAAAGAGGTAGGGATGATATTTGCATCTCCAAATCTGTTAATTTATTCATTGTAATATTACCATTTAGAACTTTTTAATACCTTATATATGCTATCTTATGACTGTACAGTGCAGAAAGTTAAAAGAAATGATGACAAAGAAGGGAAAATGTAAAATTGGCATGTCACTGTGTAAGGATGATTTTGTAATAAGTTTGTAAAATCACAGTCCTACTGTGACATTCTGACACTGCTAATTACCAAAATAATTACCAAAATACCAGCATCAGATGCCATGTTAACTTGTAACAGTGGAGTGTAAATGAAGTTAATGATTTATGTGTGATAAATAATCAGTAAGGCAACAACACTAAAATAGTGTGAATTTCATTGTATTTTAAATTACACATATTCAAATGCCTAAAGAAATGAAAAAATACATTCAAACATTTGGCATCTATCTGAACATTTGAACATCTGCTTACGTCCTTATAAAAAAAAGGTATAATAATTATATTTAATATATATTGCCATTATTGTGTACGCCTGCAGGCTGGTCTTGTGCCCTCTGATGACATCACTGTGTACTACAAGGCGTCAGGTAACCTAGAAACCATCATGGGAGACTTCCAGGACTACATCTGCCAGACCATCAAACAGCCCCTTGTGCCCCACCAACTGCCAGGGCCACTGCCAGGGGGACAGGAGTGTCTGGCAAACAATGATAAACTGGACCGCAAGGGCAAAAGGGAAGGGGAGGTAAGTTAGATCCAGTGGATATTGTTGGGTTAGTTAGGCATTGGCATAAGTTGTCTGTATATCTGTATAAAAAGCTTAATAGATATGCTTGGTGGGGGATGCAGGCATAAACTGACGATCTCTGGGATCGGATACCGTTACACACAGCTTTTAAATCCAGAAATCTTCGTCCAAATCGGAGAGCTCTTTCTCCAGAATGGCGGCCTCCAGGTTTGCAGAGCATTGAAAAGATTACGTGAAACCAATTGTTTTTGGTGTAAAGAATGCTTTTAAATGAAACTGGATGGAGTTTGAAGTGGATGGACAATTTTGGCTACCAAACTAAGAGCTAAGAGCTAAGGAACTCTCTGAACAAATAACAAAGAAAGCAAGGATGGTACATATTAAAACACAATTGAAAAAAGTGAAAAAACAAGTTTAAATGGTAAACTTATATGTATATCACATACATACTTTGTGAAATTTAAGGAACTAATGTATGTGAAAAAAATGAAATTTTAACTTGATTTTTTGAAGTAGTTGGTGACAGGCGTGGAAAATATGTGCACTTGCAGTCTCATTCTGATTATGGAAACTCATTGAGGATAAAAATAAATCTCTGCTGTTACCTATACATCAGAAACGTTCCGAATACACCGGAAATTGAAAGAAATACCGGAAATCGAATTGTATTTTGTAAACAAGGTGAAAATATTCCATTTTCCGAAGAAAACATGTGCATTGCTGAAAAATTTACTCGCCCGGTCAGTCGAGTGTTTCGGCCGCTTCACACGACCCAGCGCATCATTTACTCGCCATGGCGAGTGGTCTAGTGGAATTCTACACCTCTGACATATAAATCGCCTAGAAACAATGATGTGAAGTAAGAGATTAAAGATAAGAGACAACGTTTACTTGATACATGTATTATTAACAAGATTGGAACATTTTGTGAAAAGTATTTAGTAATGAAAGAGAACATTATGAAATCATTGATCAAAACAGTTTGAGACCCAGTCTGACAGTGAAATACCATGTTGTTAAGATGTGTGTGATTTTAATGGGAAAAAGTCATGAAATATGAACATTCCTAAGCTGGTAGTTTTGTTCAGTATGAATAAATTGGGGTTAGCCAAAGTAAAGAAAAAACTCTCTGGAGGTTGGATTTAGGCTCCATGTTGGCAGTTTTTATTTTTCGGCTTGGGGGCTTCGACCCCCTAAACCCCCCATGGGGTGCATTGCCCCCTAAACCCCTATTGGGGGAAGACCCCCAGACCCCTCATCAATTTTTAATTTTTTTGCTTTTTGCTTCTGGTGCCAGTCTCATGCCTGGGGATGGGTATAAGTTGTCTAACGATAAATTTGTATGAAAAGCTTTATTTATATGCTTGGTGGAATGAGTATTAGTTGTCTAAACATATATTTGTATGAAAAGCTTTATTTATATGCTTAGTGGAATGGGTATTAGTTGTCTAAACATATATTTGTATAAAAAGCTTTATTTATATACTTGGTGGAATGGGTATAAGTTGTTTTAACATATATTTGTATGAAAAGCTTTATTTATCTTCTTGGTGGAATGAGTATTAGTTGTAAGCTTTATTTATATGCTTGGGGTGGCATGGGTATTAATTGAATTAAGATATAATTTTATGAAAAGCTTCATAGATGTGCTTAGTCCGGGATAGTAAGTACCGGTAGTCGTTTGTTAATATAATTTTTGGAAAAGATATCTTCATTTAGTGACTTACAGCTGTTTAGTTTTTAATGCACATTTAAGGGTGACCTCAGACACTTGCAAAGAAGCAACAACATATTGTAAGCTTAGTCTCTTTATATTGCATCATTATTTTGTATTTTTAGTTTTGTCTTTTTTTTTGTTACCATTTATCATGATGACAGGTTTTGAAATAATTTTATTTTTCCAGTGGAAGACCTATGTTTTGGACCTGGCTATAGCTCGACGTACTGGGGATGTCCCTGTGGCTGTACAACAGTTGGACCCCGCCCCAGTGAAGAATGGTGTGCAACCAGTCTGTTCCTTTGTCAACATCCAGCTGTGCGGACTGTCCTGTCATGAGGGTGTGACTGGGGATTTAACCTCAGGCACCGTGCTTCTAGAAAACCCACAAGGGAAATACATCAATAATCCTGCTCAACTTCTGCAACAGGTTAGTGATTGATAAAATATGTTTGTTTTACATTGTAAACCTAAGACTTATAATTTACAGTGAGCATTTCTTTAAGCTAATTTGTAATTTGGTTTTGATTTATTCGGTCCTTTATCTTATTAGATTTTTTTATGTCCTAACGAATTTAATTGTCTTGGTTTAGTGGTTATATTATGTAAATTTTCAATAGGTTCACACATGAATTTAAAATATAAATTTGCCAATGTTAACTTCAAAAGATTTTTATAATTTTTTCAGAACTTCTTACTTTTCACAGCAAAACACTTCAGCACAACATTTCTGTTTCATCTTACTATAATGCTTCTCCCTGCAGGTGCAATCCGTATTTGGTCTCAGACAGCGGCGTGTCCAACTATACAAAGATGCTGGCCTCTTTACACCACTGTCTGCCTCTGAACCAATTAAAAATCTCTCTTCCCAAACAATGTACTTGGCTCCAGTCACAGGCCCCAGAACTCCTGCCTCCTCATCAGCTGCCAGCAAAATTACCTCCCCTGTTTGCCACTTTGTCAATGTAGAATTCAAGGGAGGCAAGGGGACACTACTGTTAGAGAATCCTAGAGGGGAGGTGTTGTCAGTGGGACAATTACTGGCACAGGTAAGAAAGTGGAATCAACTTTGATTACTTTTTCCTTTACCACTTTTCTGTTGAATCATATTTGTTCCCCCGCTCTCTGCTGATGTCAGCTGGATAGACCACTTCTGTTTTGATTTATATTTAGAGGATGGATGAGTCAACAATATTCAAACTTAGTTGGGAAGATGGACATGATAGCTAAATGACCCCAATGTTTTTATGGTCAGTAGTGCAAAGGTAAAGGCAGCAGTGACCTTGAATATGAATTTAGTTTCTGATCGATATCTAGAGAATGCAGTAACAGACATCTTCAAATTTAAAAGTGACATTGCTCATAATGAGATTGATGACCCCTTTTAGTTTTGGGGTTAATTTTATGAAGGTCAAGGTCATGGCAATCTTGAAATTCATTCTTGTTTTGGTTTGGAGGCCCTATATGATTTCCAAACAACTCTTGTATAAAGTATGTTGGGTGTGAAATATAATCTCAGCATAAGGTTTGTGTCTTCTTTAAAAGGTAATTTGTAAGTGATTAAAAAAACGTAGTGAAAAAAAACAACGTAGTGTAATTCTTTCATAACTGTTTAATTATAGTTAGTATATGTAAACTTAGTATTATTTTTTCATAAAGAGATAACATAATACATGTTGATTGCTTTAACCAGCCTCTGCAGCTGCCCCATTTTTTTACATCTTTACTCAAGGCTATAGTTTCCTGAGAAAAAACAATTACTGTTAAATTTACACAAAAAGCAAAGTTTAACATACTTTCCAAGATTGAAAAAGCAGTGTTTGTGTTGCTTTTAATTCTGACTAAAATCCAGATGGGTTTGTTCCAAGACTAAAACTGTCATGTGTGAATGTCTACAAGTTGACCAGCGAATTTATGGTAATTTGGTAGTTTTAACCCTGTTTTTCACTGTTTTTTCACAGATTTTGCCCTTTTTAATTACCTTATAATATAATATCTTGTTTTAAAAGGTCCTCCTTCTCCAATAATCAGTGGAGGTCTATAATGACCAATATATGTCAATGCAACATTGATATCAATACAATAAATAATACTTCAGGCTCTTTTTTTATTGAAAAAGAAAGCAGTTTTTGAGCAAAAACAAACCATTGAGAATCACTTGAGTATTGAAGGGAAGAACAATTAATCTTCAGAACAAACCCCTAGCCATTCAAGTAGGTCAGATTTAGGCAAATATTGTAGATCCAATCAGTCTGATCAGGATGGGCACTCTTTGATTTAGAGTCTCTGGCAATATGCTCAGTTACCTTCCACATATTCACTGTTTTAATATAATAACTAAGAGCTTAGTATGGGTTATTATCAAATATAACATGAAAAGGGTTAAGGCATGTCAAGAGGATGGAGCATGGTGCAGTTGCAGTTAGACAACCCTCTTCATATGGCACTTGTGGGGTGATTTATGATGACTACAGCTAGGACAATACTGTAGTTGCTACAATTTGGAAAAAATGGGACCCATTATAAATTATATCATGTCATAAAATGATTGAATGAGTGGACTTAAGGTTGAGTACCTTTAAAAACTTCCTGTCCTGCAGTGACAGTTCTTTAATATAGATAAGCTTAGTCTTCTGTCATGAGATGTCCTTGGGGCTACTTAGTCTCATAATCATATACTTAAATTAACAGAATTTCCTTTATATTGTTCCTATTTAACTTCCCATGGTATGTTAATGTTTTATCTTAAATTGGCAACAAGTCATGTAATAAAAATTGCACTTTACCCGTACGTAAAAAAGGCTCTGTTGGTTAATGCTGAGGTTTTTTTGGCAGAGTTCAAATTTCTCTATTGTTTCACGATTGATGGTCTCGTTTATCGGGAGCTACTGCCCCCGAAACCCTGTTTTAAAATTTAAAGCTAGAGAAACATGCATGCTTTGTCCAGAGACGCATGCGCAGAAGCGGTAAACATACACGTACTGGTAAAGTGCAATCTAGCCTAAAAATAAATTGACAAGAACATGAGCACATTATCCAATGTAGGATACCTTCAGGCTGACCTGCAGTACACCAAGTGGTCCTCCACAGACTTTGTCTGTCGTCTTCCTCCACCAACAATATCTGGAGGTTGCCATGATGACTACAATTGTGTTGTTGTGCTGACATATTTCAAAAATAAAAGGCTATAAGTGTATTATATTAAAAGTAGTATATACTTCCATTACAGGCCCAGGCAGTAATTGGAGACAATGGGAAGCAGGTGAAGCTGTATCGACAGCCAGGTCAGAAGGCGGAGCTTACACCAGGAGGCGTGGTTGACCTGCTTTCTCTCCACTCAGAAACCCTGCATGCTGTCTGTGTATGATCTTCAGCAAACATCTAGTAGAACTGATAAAATACAAGATATACAGATAGGTCATTAAAATGATGAACATTTACAGGGAATGTGCTATTCTGAATATATGCTATTGGCACGATGTTAAGTTATTAATGGTAAAAAATACAAGATATACAGATATGTCATTAAAATGATGAACATTAACAAGGAATGTGCTATTCTGAATATGTGTTGTTGGCACGATGTTAAAAGTTATAAATGGTTTAAAATAGCCTTTAATAAGTTTTTGAAATAATCTTCAACATTTTTTGTACAAATGCTAAAGGTTGTTTGGAATCATAATTTAGATTCTGGTGAAAGGACATAAAGGTTCATACCCTATATTTTGTTTAAAAATGATTATTGTGTAACTTCTTGGGAGGATGTTTCTTCTTTTTTGATTTTTTATCAATGCTGTATGTTTTTCGTGATAATACACAGCTTTAGATGATTAAAGACATTGCCTTTACTTTGTATCCATTATTTATTTTGTAAGTTTTGACTGATGAAAAAATTGTAAACTTTGCCCTCATCAATTAATTGTCAGTAAGCCAGTCATTTAGTATAACATAAAACTCGAACTACTCTGTGCAAAAGGTAGACTTTGGGTGGGAAAACTGAAGTACTAATAAAAAATGTTAATTTTATTATAATTATTTTGCCAACTAATAATCATATATAATAACTGTTTACATGTTATTATGTGATTCTATCTATATGCCTTGTTGTTAACAATGATAACTTGTCAAGACATGCTTTACAGTACATACATATGATTTATAAAAACAAAAAGATTTACTTATTTCATAGCTAAGTCTTTTATAAATTCTGACCTATGTTGGGCTGGTGGTTTCAACTAGACATTTTATGGGGAGTTTCTTCCCCCAAATAGCAAAACCTCACTTCATATTTGCCTTGATGCATGTATTTAAAAGACAAACATGTGTGATTGTTGGAAGTTTTGTGATTGAAATAAAAGCAGTAGTTACATGAAGTTTGATTATTATATAGTATATCAACATGTACACATGACAGTGTATATTGTTTAAGACAAATAGACTGACATCTTATAGGAAGTTTGCTATTAAAATACTAAAACTATATTACATACATATATTACATTGTGCTCTTTTGTGCCTCCCATATTCTTGACATGAAGTTATTTAAAATGATGCTCGCTGTAGATGATATTTCGCCAAGTCACTAGTAGCTTATAATTCTTGTAACTTTGTTCTGATGAGGTTATAAAATGTATAGAAAATGGCCTTGTCTGAATTCTACTCTCCATTTTACAGCCAAGACCATAAAGCAACATTATACGACACATGTATTGAACAAAATTACTTCACACCATGGGGTTAACACATTTAACACTCAAATCTGATGTTCAGTATTTTACTGTCACCTTTTTTACACGTTTTACACCTTTGCTATCTCGGGTAGCAGTGCAAGTCAGTTTGAAGGGTCATCATCGGGATCATTCAGTAAGAACTGTCTTGTTCTTCAAAATACAAGTGTATCCTCTGTACTTTCAAGTGTGTGTTTATTGATTCTTATGTATTCGGAAGTACGAGCAAAGGTTGAAGGGAACTTTGGTCCCGGAAGATGCCAGGTCACATTCGGGTTCCATGTAAACCGCATCTGGCAAATTTCGGTTTGAAGCTAACAAGAATGGGCGATATTCGGGGATAAAATTAACCGGAATAGGCCACCTACTGTTTGAATGTAAGCCGTGGTTTTGCGAATTTCGGGTTTAAAGTTAACCACGATAAGCCAACTTCGATTTCAAAGTCAACCGTGCATTGGCATATTTTGAGATTAAAGTTAACCTTGATGGACCAACTTCGGGTTCAAAGTTAACCGTGGTTCGGCGAATTTCTGGTTAAAAGTTCACCAGGATGGACAAATTTCGGGATAAAGTTTACAAGGATGGACCGATTTAGGGTTCGAACTTAACCTTGGTTTGGCGGATGTCGGGTTTTAAGTTAACCAGATGGACAAATTTATTTTTCAAAGTTAACCTTGGTTTGGCGAATGTCGGAGTTAAAGTTAACAAGGTTGGACAATTTTCAGGTTTGAAGTAAACTAGGATAAGCTAACTTCCGGTTCAAAGCTAACGGTGGTGAGGCAAATTTTAACCAGGATAGGTGAATTTCTGCTTTAAAATTAACCAGAACATCAGCGCTTGGACATTTTGTATTCAAATAGAACGGGTTTCTTTTCATTGCTTGCATTTAAGAAACCCATCAGGAATTGCGAGGTTAGAGCTCTCTAAAACCGGTTTAAGCACTCCAATCGGCTCATATTGCCGACTGACCGTTCCAAAAGTAACTGTCTGGTTTGCTCTTTAAGTTAAATGACTCTTCACAAATTTGTTCTTGCCTTTCACTGCCTTGCATGCGAAATACATTTGCCCTGTGCCTTTTCAGAGTTTGGTATATGTTGCAATGCTCACAGGACTTTGTCATATATTCTTATGCTAACTTACGTGCGAAGTAAAACGTGGTTTTGGCGAATGTAGGTGTAGGTTTTTAAGCGAAGAATTTTTTAACATACATGTATTTGAAATATTTATATTATATGCACTAATTTTGGCTTGGCTTGTTCGAGTTTGCTTTCCTATTGAAAACCTTTTTAAAATATGTTTTCATTTTTGTTTTGAAGATCTGTATGTATCCAAACATTAAAATGTTGCCCATCTGAGGAATGTTGAGGTCTTAAAGAAACATACATTTTCCATGTTTATGCTCAATTCAGTTACTTAATGGCATTTGCACATCCGATTAAGAAACAGAGGAACCACTGTACGATTTTTTTTATTGTTGTTTGGGAATCTAAGATTTTATGTCAAACAGGAGCTAAAGCAAAAACAAAAATGTACAGTAACTCAAAACCTAGAAACACAAAAAATTGCTCTCGTTGTAATTCAGGAATCGCAGAGAACTCTACTTATTGTTATTGATGCATGTCATGAATTCTACGGCATGAAACTTAGATCCGTTTATCCGGAAGCGGAAATTTCCTGCATAAATTCAAGAGGAAAACAATTATGTAGAAAAGGCCGGGCTATTTTTATTTCTATCAAGAAATGTGACTAGAAATGGTAATCATACTCTTCCTGTGTTGGCAATAAAAACAGCATAGGCACACGTGTGAGTTTGTATGACTACGACTAAGTAGTTTTCAGTCCTGTATAATGGGATTTCCTGTGTAATGAGATTATGAAGAGAGCACGAACGTGGCTTTAGGGGTCAATTCTCACGATCTGACCACAGGTGACGAAAGCGTGCCAAAAGGGCACCTTGCAAACATTAACTTAGGCACTTAGAGTACATAAACTCCAAACACATGCTGAAAAGTCGAGCGTACCAATCAAACACGTAATCTGGTTTCGCAGCGTAGTCCACGGAAGCAAAAGGTCGCCTGTTCAAGTCCTGGCCAAACAAAATAAAATTTGTTAAGCAAAACTTGCGTATGATCCGCGTTTGCTTCAGCCGGATTATAAAATGTATACTTTTATTAAAAAGAACTCATTCCTAATAATTGATAATGTAAAAATAAGGTTTCCTGACAACTTTGGAGTATTAGTAAATATGCTTTAATACGAAGTCTTTTTTAAAATAGTATTTTTTCACGTTCCAATTATGAAAAAGTGGATTAAAAACAAGTACAAACAGAACTGACTTTGTATAAGAGTAAATTTCATCTAATTGATTAACAATCGTATAACGGTAGATTATTCCATTACTAGCTATATGCTTGTTGGAGTAATTGCAGTAGGTAGATACGCAATATGTTAGTGTAAACTTAAGTTGTTTAAATATCAATGTAGAAATTGCTCCCGGTGTATAAGATCGGTGCGGCAGATATATCGAATATCGCAATTAAATCAGATAGCTATCAATATGTTAGACAAACGTAAACAGCTAGTGTATTTATTCCGCCCTGGATAGAAAGGGTGCTGAACCTATTCCTTGGGTGATATTGTGCGCAATTGTTTATGACAAACAAGGGTACAATAAAATCCAACTTGTCGTCAACTGTTCGATTCTTATTTGCCAAGCAGGCAAACTCAACTTGTGTAGACCTTGATTATCCTGCTTCCGTTAGGTGCTATTCGATCAGGACCTATCTACTGCTTAATGTTGTATTAACATGTACATACGATTCGGTTTATAAACAGTTTACCTGACTAGAGGTCTTTGGGTCATTCCGTCATCTAACATTTAAAGTGAGACAGGCTCCATCAGGAACATATTTTTATTGCTTGCATATTTTAGGCTACTTTCGTTACTATTATCATGCTTTATAAATTATTAAGCATTTTTAAAATATTAAATGTTGCGAACAATTGCATGCAAAGGTCAATCTCTTTATATATACATAATTATATTGACCGATGTATGTATGTATTAGTTACTGTGAATATACACTATTTGCATAAGCCGGCTTAATGCGTGCATAGATAGGTAAAGAATTATACGTCTCTTAAGTTCTTCAATTATTCGTAAACTGTTAATATTTCAAGCATGAATAAATTTGTAGGATAGTGTGCTGTCTTCACTGTAGCAGCGTGTTGTAAACTCTTGGCATGTTTCCGCACACATACAAATTATCTTGTCATGGAGTCGAGCTGATAGAGTTGTCTTTCGTGTGCGACCATGCTTCTTTAGTCTTCTTGTTTGAAGTCGAATAAATGAAACAGATATGACATCAAAAGTCAGTTTTCTATTAGCCAAACTGTTACAAGGGCTGTCTTATATTTGATATGGTTTGAACAGAATGTATTTACCTAAACAATTTTAAGTGGTACCTTTTTTTCTAATTTAAACATGACATTTATATAAACGTCAGTCAAAGCAGTTCATGAGAGAACAGCAAATATATCACATTTAACCACAAATATAGCATATTTAACCTCAATTATATAACATTTAACCACAAATATAGTATATTTAACCTCGATTATATCACATTTAACCACAAATATAGCATATTTGACCTCATTTATATCACATTTAACCACAAATATAGCATATTTGACCTCATTCATATCACATTTAACCACAAATATAGTATATTTAACCTCAATTATATCACATTTAACCACAAATATAGCATATTTAACCTCAATTATATAACATTTAACCACAAATATAGCATATCTGACCTCAATTATATAACATTTAACCACAAATATAGCATATCTTACCTCAATTATATAACATTCAACCACAAATATAGCATATCTGACTTCAATTATATAACATTTAATCACAAATATAGCATATTTGACCTCAATTATATCACATTTAACCACAAATGTATATCACATTTAACCACAAATATAGCATATTTGACCTCAATTTTATGACATTTAACCACAAATGCAGCATATTTGTCCTCAATTATATCACATTAAACCACAAATATAGCATATAAGACCTCGATTATATGACATTTAACCACTAATGTAGCATATATATCCGAAGAAAATAGCGCATTCAATCCCAAAAATAACATAATTAACCACAAATAAAGCATATATAACTGCAAATATAAAATATTCATCTAAAAATTTAGCATATTTAACCACAAGTAGACGTATTCAACCATAAATAGAGCATATTTGATGTCAAGTTTTATAAATGTGATCAGTAAGCGGCTTATGTAATATTTTATGTTTCATGTATGCAATTCGTGAATATTTATGATTCCTACCCAACTACGAAGTACTCGCATAGTCACAGCACAGTCGCCTACATAAAGAAACTGGAACCTGACCAAATCTGCGATTAGATTAATTTTTGTAGCTAAATCTATCAAGGTTCTACTATAGTTAGGGTTTAATGAGGCAAAAATCTGCCACTGATAATCTTTCAAACGTGTTTAAATGTTGAATTTTACCGCTATCCTTAAACGAACGCAGTATTTGTTTATTCGCCGTATAGTCACATAATTGTAGAAATGCACACAGTGTTTAAATATACATTTCAAGTTGGTGATTACATTATAAAGAACCAAAGATCAAATGCGCCTTTAGTGTGTTGTTTATTTTGATTACCTGAATATTGCGTATTACGTATAAAAATAATGCATAGTTTTATTCATAAAATTTGCTTCAATGTTTTTGTTTACTTAATACAGCTTTCATCTAAAGCAGAACCAAAGCTTCATTCACTAAGAAAACATTCAGTAACATGTGCCATGCATTCAGTAACATGTGCTCTGATACTACGCCGTGTTACGTTATCCTGAAACCGGACAAACCTGTGAGACCAAACTTTATAATCGGAAGTCTGGCATATGAGCAAATTACACGTGCTAAGAAGCTAAACAATTAAAACAACTTTTAGAATCTATGTTAAACCTCTTTGATAATAGTCGATTGAGTAACAAGTTCGTTCAACTTAAATTAATCCCCTTGACTGCCTACTTCCTTAGTAGAACCACTATCCATGTATAAGCTACCTGCAGGTAAGTAAAGTTTTGCCGAACGACTAACATCTCGTGACTGTCAGGGTTCGAACCCACCGACTCGGAGTCCTACGTTTAAACAAGACAACGGAAGTTGAACTAATAATTAATACAATTTTTTATTGTTTCATTCCATTGAAATTTATCATCTGTATGGGCATATCTACCGATTATATTGCTGATAAACAGTGTATAAATATTTTAATCAACTATGGGATTATAAATGACAGTTTAAGTCGATTACTGATTGGTAATGTTCCTGACCTATCTAGAGGTTATGGCCCAGTTGCACTTACATATATCCACATGAATATTGCACTGTCTGACCAGTGCACCACTTTTAAGACGCCTCGCTATTAATAAATACAATTATTTTCAAGACGGAAGACTAGATAACTGAAATCATCACCACCTTATTTGTTGATTGAGTCTAAAAATCCTTCTCATGTAGCGACAGTTTTTTAATGGTAAATTGTACTAATGTTACAACATTCCTGGCACATTTGTTGAATAAAATTTGACAGCCTTAAACACACTTCTCACCTTGATTGTTAGTTGACGTTATAAGACCATCTGTCAGAGAGAATCTTTACAAAGTAATACATGAGTGTAATGGAGACCACAGTGTATGAACTGGTTGTCAAGCGCATTTAGATATGCTAGATAAACCAGAAGTAACCCTGGCATCGGGTATGGTTAGGCTTATTTCTTCATTAAGCTTTAATCTTATTGATTGCATATGTCAATTAACGATTAGGTCTCATTTCCAAACATTCAAATTGTTCATTAGCACGCCAATTATGGATTTTATGAACATGATGTTTTATACATAATGGATTATTAACTTAAAACTTTATAATTTAACTATGTCGCATAAGGGATGATCATGTAAAAATGAAAAGTACCACATACTTCAATATCAAAGCTTTTGTTCGTATGAAATTTTCTTCATAATCGAAATTAAGTCGTACCGAAATTCCCGTACCGTAAATTTCAATTCAAGGTAATATTTTACAAAAAAAAACCCAGCTGATTTATTGGTTATGTGATAAATAGAATTTAACATTCGGGTGTCAATGAATACTGAAAATATTGAACTAGCTGGATGCAACGATATGAAACTAGGCAGATCTTTGTTCCGTATCGTTTCATCCAGCTCGTTAAATATTTTCAGTATTGAATGAATACTCATGTCAGATCATGTATTTACGTTATGTAAATGATAATATACCGACGTTTACCTTGTATGCGATAAAGAGATTAAAAAATAATTTTTATTATTATATTTAGTATAATTTCTTTGATCGCCATCTAAGTACAAAATTAACAGCAGATCCATCTTTTACAACGCAACGTTTAATTGAAACAAGCTTTAAAGGTGCTAGCCGACAGTTTGCCTATGTTAAATACACGTACCAATATCTAACCGCTGTTTTGGGGAATTTGGTCATACTTTTTGCATGAACCCATACTTTAGTCGTTATGAAGACGATTTAAATCATTAACTATATTGTTAGACTGTATTAATCGACAGTACAAGAATACTCTAAATGTACTGTCTTTCCAACTCTATAAAAAGCGCGATAGTGGTCTCGTCTCTGTGTTTGTTTGTTTTTCACATTTGCATTTACCTTGTTTGCCTTTGTCTACTGGTGGATAAAATTTAAATATCTGTTGGAGTTTTGATAGGACCTTTTCTTATTTACCTTTCTGCTACAAATAGATAACGACGTCAGTGCGGATTCCCAGGATATCTATATAAAAGTAAGTGGTCACGTGGTTTTCCAAGTTTTAAAATAGCTATCTCTGCAGCGTGGCTCGGATAGGAAACACCTGTTTGCAATGACGAGTGGAGATTTCTCATTGACTGTTCAAACAGATATTTTGCATCAATGACTAGCATTTTGCAAGATCTCTTCAAGTACCAATGACATGTTAGGTTATTTGAGAAAAAATGTTTTGGGCCAAACTGTCGGACACCACATTTAAGTTCATGTATGTGATAAAATCTGTTAACAATGAAAAGCTACACATTTAAACAACAGCAAGAGAAAATTGCCATTCAGCCTAACGATACGTGTATATTTTTTTTAAGTAGTGGTCGCGTGTACAATATTCACCAAATTACAATCTGTGTTTTTCCTCTTGATCTAATGACCTACACCTCTACATGCAGGTGTATTTTAATCCATTTAATCTGCCTTGACTTAAGATCTTTTGGCAGAATGTTGCCAGTTAGTTAAGAAACACTGATTAATCTGGAGTTCGGAACCCAGTAAGCGCTATTAAACATACGGACTTCGAAATAGGGAGCATTTAAATTTACAGTAAACCTTTTACGTGTACTGAAAGTTAAATTACATGAATAATAAATTGGACGGGAGTTGAATAGTCGGATGTGTATGCGCACGAAGTCGGAGTTATAGCTAAGGAGTTGATACAATAACTGTTAGAGAGGGTTTGTGTTGGCTGCATATCGATAGCTGTTGCGCTTGCCAAAACCTTGTAACTCTAAAGTTACGATAAGGATAACAGCTCCCGTCTTTTGAAATTCAAGCTATAAACCACGCAGTGTCATATCTTACCATACTTCTTGTTTCATAAAACTACGACGCACTCGACTGGCGAAAAACTAAACAGAAAATCTCGGCGCTTCTCTGTTATCTATATGTAAAGACTGTACCTGTCTTCAGAATCAATGGACACTGTGCGATTAAAGGGCATTTTCTGATTTCCAGCACTGATTGGAGTGTGGCGCTTCAGTTACTCGGGTACTATGTAGCAGGTAGTGGTCGCTCTGCTCGGCGTGGCCGCAGTGTTTCTGTAAATTGTCTTTTAAATTGTTTGTGCTGGAGAGAGATTGGCTGTTGGAATTGTACCAGATTCAGATCCAAACTTTTGGGCTACGTCCATTCCCCTGGTCCGATTGCTTCAGTTGGCACGGGATTTCGGACCCCCTGGATCTAGACGGAGCATTCCGTTCCTTAGTGATTTTATATTAATTTGAATATGGTGTGAGATCATATTTCTTTTTTTATGTACACACCCTGAAACAGAAAAGGATACGGTTGCAAGAAGACAAACATGCAGTAGATAACTTATATTTGTGTACCGTCCCTTGGATCATCTGGTTGGAGTCTGTTAACCTTTGGACTTACCGATCGTCGGGAAGTGAGTTCGAGCGCCTCAGACATGAGCGGTATATCCTTGCCGCCTATCCGAGGGGCACTACCGGCCAACTATCAAAGCCAGCCGACCGGATTTGGTTCCCGGCCAGCCAGCGGAAGTAGTGATGCTGGCTCTCGCATCTCTGCCTATATGAATAACGGCTTCTATGGTAATGCAATATTTATTGTTGTTGTTTTTTCTTGTAGTTTATAAAAACAATGAAGGCTTCAAGATAACATCAGCGTGCTTTCTTTAAATATACTGGCGTTTCCTTGTTGGAATACGTTGTAAACAAGTAATAAGCACTTCCAATATGTTTTTTTAAGTCAACCTTGCAGTTCAATATTACTCTTATTTAGAGTAGAAGTGTGTGGTAGTATGAACAATATGCATAGATGATGACATACTACAAGTTATTTGCGTTTCTCTCATACCTCAGTGACTTATATGGCCTGTTAGAATATAGCCCACTTTTAACACAACTGTGTTATTGATTCTTTTTCACCTTCCTGACAAACCTTTTTTGAGCATATCATTTAGATTTAATTTTGTATTCGACTGTGATTCTTTACAATAGTACGAAACTCGTACACACGTATTACATTGCTTAATGAGTAATATACATACGTCTTGAACATATGGGGTTCCACTTTATTATCAAGCATGTTTGCAAAGAAAACTTAACATAATAGTTAGATCTGCTTACACCCTATAGCTTTTGAAAAAATAAATAAAATAATAACGTTCTCTACAGCACTGTCTTTAAGCGGGTGTGTTCAGTTCAGATAGGGTGTGGTCTAAGAGAACATGAATTGGTGAGGTCACACCATTTACGTTTTTGTTTTGGTGGGGGTGGAGTTAACCTTCAAGTACATATACTTTCTTTAGAATATGACGTTTTCAGAAAATCGATGTTTACTAAAATACACAACATAAGTTAGTTATTTTAATTTGTTGAAATATAGTTAAAACCAGCTATTGACAGCCTCATGCTGGCATGGCATTAGTATTTAATGATCGTTAGCTGATTCTGGAAGTTGTCCTTCTCTGTTTTATTTGTCCTGCTGGTGTTTTCCACACTAACGATTGATTCAAAACAGATTCAGCGTTTTCTAAACATTAGCAATCAAAATGGAAAACTAATGTTAGTTTGAATTCAATTCCGAATAAGTGAATACTTCAAACAATTATTCAGTCTTCGTTTTCTTAATTACTTTGGAGCATTCTTCAAAGAAAATCTCTCAAAAGCAATGAACAAGTATGATATATAAACACACGCATACATGAATTCTTTAAAAGTTTTTTTTTCTAAATTCTTAAAGATTAACAGTTAAATGCAGTGTAAAATACAAATTCAAACGCTACTTTCAAAATCAGCAAATATGAGCGGCTAAATAAACATATTCGTCAAAATAGACGAAAAAGAGAAGACAGAAGCCGATTTCTCAATAGAAAATCCACAGACGGCGGTTGGGTCGTAAACCATTTCACGAGGTAGTCTTAACTTTGTTGAAATGTTTACTGTTTATTTTGTAATCAGCAGACTTTAAATTAAATACCGTTTTATTGTGGCCGAGTCAAAATAAACTCTACCGCTAGATAATCGACTGCGAACAGTTATCGCAGTGTTTCTTTATGTACTCTTTCCGTACCAGACTTGTACAAGACACATAAAACATTCCGTTAACCATAATTTATAGCCAGTCACGTGGTGTTTCAGACTGGTTCTTTCTTTTTGCTAAAATGATTGATGTTTCAGGGTAAGGTTGAATTAACCGTTGTCAGTCTTACAAATATAAATAAATATAAGGTGATAAATAATATGGCAATTTGGTGTGCAAATAAACAAAGACCGTCATTATTGCGCAGTTTATTATAAAGCTCGTAAAGTACTGTATTTATTTTGTACTTTAATAAGAATGGTTAATTGAAGTGACACAGCTTTTTTGCACACTGAATAATGTTTAATCATTACCCCCTTTATCACCAATGTCACGGAAACCACAACTGACGATAGCCTCCCAACAACCACCGCCATCACCTCTTCCTCCATCACCACTTCCACTTCCACCACTTCCACCACCACAACCCTCACTACCACCATCGCCTCTACTTCTATCACTACTTCCACCACCACCAACACAACAGCCACCACCACCACCATCGCCATCATCATCATCATCATCATCATCATCATCATCAACATCATCATCATCATCATCATCATCATCATCATCATCATCATAAGCAGCAGCAGCAGCTGCAGCAGCATGATTGTCATTTCAACAAAATAATTATTAAAATCATCATCTATTCAATGTAACGTTTATTTGCAAGATGTTCACTGCGATACTAACCAAAAACCAATTGCGATAAAGAAAAATGGGGAAAATTATTCAATAGTGTAAAGAAATAACAACACATATATACATTTCCAAAGCAGCAAACTATTTATCAAATTTATAAAGTGTTGTGGAGTTTTTTTTCTTTGTAGATGTAGATGTAGACATTTTTCGAGCACAACAGATGACAGATAATAAATAACACATATTGTCCTTTACTTTTATTATTGGCTAATTAAAGTCTCCTCTTATTACTCACCGAAAAAAATGACCCCCCCCCCCCCACCCCCTCGCTCCCCAATATCATTAGCACGTACTCAACTTACGTGAATCAAACGTTACTTTTCTCATGTACCAAACTACAAATGCGTGCGTAAATCATTAATGATTGATTTTTCACCCTTTTCATACTCCTGTCATATTTCCACTTGACTGTTTTGACACAGTGATTCACTTTAAAGAGTCCATGTTTACTTTCCACTTGTCCCCAGTTTGTTTTCACGAACGGATGATTACAGTGTAAATATGGCAAATAGGCAGGTTTGGCAAGTACTCCAAGGAAATAAAAACACTCGAAAAGTAATTCCGTATTGTGAGGGTATTGTTGCCATTTTTTTCGAAAGTCAAATGTGGTAAATACGCCGATGCAAATTTTACAATATTATTTCTTTTATAACGTTGAATAACAGCAACCTCCAACTGTCTAAACGAATTACGCGTAAGCAAGCATAGAAAGAAGTGGCGTGTAAGGGCAATTTCAGATTTAAAATGAAGTTAGCACGTTAAAATACATTAAAGAACTTTCCATTTTCATAGGACAGTTAAGCAGTCAACATCAACCCATCTTCCTGTACACTATATTAACCACGAAAAGAAGCATTATGGTAAACTACGACAACTTAAAATCTCATTAAAGGAACACTATCACATTTTATTAACCCCACTGGACCCTACTGGGCAATCTCTTCGTTCCTATTAAATAACAACACACGGCTAGTTAGATCGATGTCACTATGGAGAGACATAATAAAACAACAGTCCAAAGTAATATCTACATCATTGCAACAATAAGATATATTTCGGGCGACTCAATTTTAAATTTAATAGACATTTTGCATTTTTTTCTAAATTACTTAAAGTTAGAATTACTCAATTATAAATATCGCTCGTTTATTTTTTTCTAGCGTGTACTTTCGACTACTTGTAATGTTCACTAATCTCAAGCTATTCAGCATGTATTTGATAAGAACCCCCAATACTTGTCGCTTGGTCCACTCTATTATTGCTTGACAACTTGATGTTTTCCGCTATTAAGTATGAATCTATAAAGGTCCTTAACAGGGCGATATTGGCGAACTTATACGTATTCGTCCACTATTTGATACGTGCTGTATTTACATTCAGGCAATCTTACATGATTAACGGATTCCTAATGATACCAAAAAAGGAACATTAACCAGTTATAAATCTTCTATGTGCATATTGATAACATCTTAAATGAGTAATTGGAAATTAATTTGCATGCACTTGTATCAAACAAATCTCATTTGTTCGCAAATAGCCAATTTTCCCATACCGCAATGAGTGTAGCTTATATGTGGAATACACATATTTAGGGTCAAATGATATTACTAACACAGACAAAACGATTATAAACACCTTACAACAAAAAAGAGCACATGCCATATATATCTTTAAGTTTCTTCACGTTTATTGTTTATAAATATTATTTAGCAATGTGATAAAGTTATACTAAATAATGTACACATATAAATTTTATTCTTAAATAATAATAACCGCTTTAACCTTTTTTAGCTCAACAACAGCTTGTTTTCAAATTCAAATACACAATACAATATAGCAAAAAGGAATATAGAAAAAAGCCTTTAACTGCAACACAATACAAGTACATTGTACAAAAATACAAACTAGACCAGCCGCCATATTACTTTCAAATAAGTAAGAATTGTTATATATTATACCTATATACATTATGTTTATAATTACTTTGATTAAATGATCGGTTGATTGTTTACAATGAAAGTTAAGTATCGATGATTTCTTATAACATTACCAGATTATAACAGTTCACCCTCTTTGTTGTTAATTAAAGTATGAATATCCGTTAAGCATTTACATTCACAGATACAAGCAACCCACGGTCTAAACAAACACGGTATAAACAAGGTAACTACCAAAATAATACAGAAATATTCAAAATAAATGAACTTGGACATTCTTTCTAAGTCGTATGTGCATGTTTTTAAAGCACGGTGTTTAAATTTTTATGGAATTCTCATAACGCTCTAGGCCAGTATTCAACTATCCTTAAGCAAAAGTTGCTAAATTCATGGATTGTAATTCACAATATCTTTAATATGTATTTAACTAGTTGTCTGTAATTTATTTATTTGTGTAAATCCGTTTACTTTAAATTTAACGTTCAGAAATTAAATTAGCGTGGCCCACAATAAGGCAATAAAATTCTAAGCTTTTATTTGCAAAAAGAGATAAATGCCCTTCTGTCAACCTGGCTTTACTATATAAAACATGATTCGTAATTTAATATGTAAGAAAACGGCCCGGTTTGTTGAGCAGGACGCCGTTTCGTTACCAAGACGACATATATTTAAACCTGTCTAACAGTTGTGTTATATGGCGATTTGGCTTATTGCGCCGATAACGTGATTATACATGGGATTGTAAAAGGCATCACAACATGCTATCATAATAAAAGCAGCATATTTTTGTTTTAAGACACAACGGCCTCCTTATAACTGAGATACTGTTGGTGGGATATTAAAGGTGGAATTCGACAGTTTGCCTACATTAAATACACGTGAATATATCTTAACCCTTTTTGGGCGTTATTTCTTGTTAAACTCATACTTTAGCCTTAGTACTAATCATGAAAAAATCGCCCTAATTGTCAATTCTTTCCATAAGCACGATGTGGATTTTTGCTAATATACATATAAAAAAATGATCTAAAAAGTATGTGGTCACGTGGTTTTCTTAGTGTAAAAATAGCTAATTAATGCAGCGTGGCTCAGATATGAAATACATGTTTGTAATGACGAGTGGAGTGTTATGTTTCACTTTTCACTTAGATGTAGGATATCTAACATTTCGTTGGATCTTTTCATATAACAATAATTTATTTGGCTGTTTGAGATAGGAAAAAATGGCCCAAACTGTCGGATAACACCTTTATACCCAGACAGATTTCTCCGAGATGGAACTTACGCTGCTAACGGTGGGAATATATACCACATTCAACAAATGGACACTTTTAACTAATAATTATTATTTAAGATCTCCTGTTTATATTTACAAAAACGAAATTTATTCTTCTAAAGGGAAAAATCAAACAACACTCGTATTTCCAATCACTGAAGTAACAAGTGCGAAGACGATCGGTTGTGCAAATACAATTATTGATCCAAACAAATAAAAATCTTGACAAATATAACCGAGGTAATCGAATGGCCCTTAGCTCACGGTCTGTGTATAAATATTTGTTTACGTCTTACGACTAAGAGAACAGACTGACGTTGTTGGGTTTAAAGCGCAGTAACTGCACCTGAAATAGCCATCTGTGCCATACAGAAACACACAATTAATTCTGTGTAAGAATATTATTGGATTTAAGATAATATCGACAAATAAATTAACATTTATATTTGTACATTTCGACTTCTTGTATAAGTGACATTAATGTTGTTGAAATTATAGTGTTAAGCGTTTGTACGAGCTCGTGATATTTCTTTTTGACTCACAAATAAACTTTATATTTTTATTCCTTGAAGACATGTATGTTTGATGTTTATTTGTAGTAATTCACACTTCAAGCGGAATTTAAGAATACATCTAATACAAACCTTAATTAGTTACCAAATATATAAAATGTAACACAATGAAACAACGACAACTAACTATCAAGCTAAGTTCAAGAGAAAAAAATATTGACATGTTAAATACACTTTAATATTTGTCATGAATGCGCTTGTTGATGGTTTAAGGTCCCTTTGTGGTCACATATAATAGTCCAGTCAATCTGCAGTGGGAACTCAAAGCAAACATAGCAAAAACATAACTACAGCTATATTTACTCTGCAATAGTATCGTATTTCTTGCTACAGTTCTAATGGCCCATTATGATGAATTTGTAGAGAAGTGTATACTGTTTGATATATATTGAAATCTTTGTTCTCTTCTCACCTTTTAACGGTGCTCTTTTTGTCGCGTCCTTACCGCAGCCCCAATGTGCGTTATCTTTTCAAGAAAAAGAGCAATCCAGTTCTATATCTTATCAATGTTTAAGGTATTTTTATGCAACAGAAGGTTCTTTGTTTTCGATTGTCGGATAAGAAATTTAAGGCAATTTTCGCGCAAAATGACCGGCCTTCGTATGTGATTTATAAATGACAAAACATCTGAAGAAGAAAACCATTCATTCCATGGCCTAGATACGCCTGTCAAAATAGATCATATGCAGTTTAAAGGGGTATGCTTGAAATCAACCGATCTGTTCAGAAAATCGTGCATCCGTATGGTAATTTAAGGATTTCCGCTACATTTAGAAAAAAAAGTTTGAATTATTGAAAACCGAATTAGGAAATGCCAATAACGTTACAAAAGGGGTCAAGTTGGTCTTAAATCGTACACGGTAATATAGTAAGCGTACTGAATGCATTTTCTGTTGATTTCATTTGAAAAGACACCGGTCGTACATGGAAGTAAAGCCTTCCACAGTTGCGGCATGCACACCGTATTATAATATTATAATTCGAATAACTATTTTAAATAAATAAGAATAAAGAGAGACATAACACCGAAATATTTGGATTAAAAACGTTCCCTTACTGTGAATTTGTTTTTGAAATTTTATGTACATATGAAAGGACAGGGGCTAATATTTAAAGGTGCTTTAATGTGGACGGAATAAACGCTGTTGTTTATATGTGATTGTTTTGTTTTTGATCTTTATTAACGAAATACATAATTTGGCTTTATGTACTGCAAATATGAAGGTTTGTATGTTGTGACAACCTTAAAATATTGTTGTTATGATACAATGTACATGCATTGCTCTAGATTCTAGAGTATCTACTGCAATCTATTATGATCCCTTTAAGTTGCTATCCGACAGTTTGGACTATTTTTTTATCAAAGGACCAAAGTCATTGTTACCTGAAAAGGTCCTGCAACATGCTGTTCACTGATGCCCTAGATCTGTGTGAACAGTCAAGCATAAATCCCACTCGACATTGAAAACAGATATTTCCTATCCAAGCCAAGCTGCACAGATAGCTAATTTCAAAGTAAGAAAGAGCCACGCTGCAGAGGTGACTCTTTTCAAACCAAGAAAACGACGTGACTACTTACTTTTAAGATCATGTTATATCGTCTTCCGAGTAATCCACTCTGACGTCAATTTCTTTCTTTAAGCATCGACCTACAGAGTTGGAAAGGATGAATAATTACGGTGATTTTTGTTGCGGTTAGTTCTGTCTAACAATAACAATATAGTTAGTGAATAAAATCTTTTTTTATTAACTGACGTATGAGTTTATGCAAAATGTACGCCCAAAGTCCCTAAATTATTGTCTTGATATTGTTACATGCATTTGATATGGGCAAACTGTTGGGTACCGCCTTTAAAGACGGTACGATAATTGACGTGCGACATGTATTAACAAGCGTCAGTGAATAACACTTATAAACATACAGTATAAAGACGATACACTAGGTCACAGCGCCATCATTATTGACTATACATAATGGGTCTGATTAATGGCTTGTTATTCCTTCGTACCGTCTAAATGACGGGATTTGTTACAAACGTGAATAGAAATACGCCCCTATGACGACATATCATAACGATATCATAGCATTCAACGTTTTGATCAAATAAAAACACGGGATACGTATTTAATTGGCAAAAACATTTTATAATGCAACTTCATACCTACTTTTTCACTTTATGTTCTATCTGTACACTTAAACGGAAGGATACCTTCGACTTTTAAATCAATGTCATTTCTCTTTTGTATAGCTCTGTCTGTCTGACTGCTGTCTGTCTGTCCGTCCGCTCAACAGCCCAATCGCCATCCCACACGCACGCCTGTCAAACCGTTAACCATACTAGAAACATGAGGTGCACAAATAATTCTTGTCCTATTTTTTCGAAGTTCTTGAAGCTAAAACAAGCAACCATAACATACGTGCCCACACAATCAGTAATATTTGTCCAATCATAAACATGTGTGTCATGATTAATCGTCCAACAGAGACACTAACATATCTATATATAATCTAATGTAGCAAACAATCAAGATTAAATTAACACAATGTTTCGATACACCACTGGTATTGTTTACTTAACAATAGTATCTAATTCAAATTATTTCAAATCCGTATGGTATAATCATGACCGTCATTGTCTTTGAGGCTTACATTCAAATGATATTATTTGTCAACTGGAGCAACAACGATCTATTGTTTTTTTATATAGACCATGATGATAGCATGTTGTTGCATGGACGTTCAAAATGCAGGTTGAAAATCGATTTATTATATTCGCTATAGACTCTTTAGATTGACGTTCTGAATGGAACTAAACAACTGACACTACTAAAATGTATCTTAGAGGTCAAACCGCATACACGTATGTGTATACATACCTATATGTGTAAACTTACAATATATACATTTATATGTGTGTAAAAATGCAATACATGCATACATATATGTGTTAGCATGCAATATAAACATATGTGCAAACATGCAAGACATACATATATGTGTAAACATGTAATACATTAATACATTGACGTTCGTAAGGCAAATGATGACAAAAAAGTTTGATTTATGATTGATGTATATGTATGTATATTGTGTTTTCTCTTGTCTGTTTTCCGTGCTCACATGACTTTACCATTGTTAAAATGGGTCAGTTATAAAGGAGATTTCACTTCAACTACATGTTCTGTGTACGACTACTCAGTTTTTATTACTTAAAAGTAATAACATTTTGTTTAAAGCACAATTGTTACTCTACATAATTTGCTAAAAATGGAACCTAGCCTTTTGGTAATGACACGTTCAGCTCGTAATGGAAATGATGCCAACAAACGCCACCCTTTGATTTATGTATATGCATTCTATTAACGTTTCAGTTGTTTAACCGTTATATAATTTGTACATAGTAATTTATCTTTTGTTAAATTTGTGAAACTGTCTTAGTAAGTTTTTATCCAAGTATGTAAAGAATGTGCATTTAGGCCTATATGCAGCAGTAGGATTGTCTTGAATATATTTGGTCAACTGTTTTGCATGTTTTTGCATGATGATTTAAATAATGTACCTAAAGTAAAACAACAACAGATTGAACTTTTGTTATTCCAAACGTGTATGGAAGTATAGATTGACACATGCTGGGCTAAAACATGAACGCCGATCACATTTTCTAATAGATTAAATCTTAACAAGTTTTGCTTGATGACATTTCTAATATATGTTTCCTTAGATAATAATTTACATTGAACAGCCTTATTACCATATCACCTTGCCTTATTCCATTAAAGAGCTATTCTGACGGTTTAGACGGCGTGTCAAACGAAATTTAATAACCAAATACAGTAAATTGATAACAACACAAACATTTAAACGAGATTGTCTAAGCTAGCTGCGATAACAGGGTATCAATTGACAGAAACCAATACGCATTATCAATGTCATTCGGTCAGTGTGATCAGCACGATCACATTAGTACGACCGACGGGTACATTACCCCCCTCCAAAATCTTGGACTCGATACCAAGATACAGAAAATGAACGGCGAACACTCTTTGGTTGGTTTTGTTTAATGTATTTTGAGGCTGCTAGGTGCGAATTGATGATGCTTAAGCATGAGCTGTCTGAACAAGATCTAAGTATGTGCTAAACAGTGAATAGCAATATGTCTTCTATTCTTAAAATTGTTAAAATAATAATAATAATAATAATAATAATAATAATAATAATAATAATAATAATAATAATAATAATAAAATAAAATATAATAAAAACACTGCTACTACTTTTACTACTACTACTACTACTACTACTACTACTACTACTACTACTACTACTACTACTACTACTACTACTACTACTACTACTTTTACTACTACTACTACTACTACTTTTACTACTACTACTACTACTACTACTACTACTACTACTACTACTACTACTACTACTTGTACTATTACTACTACTACTACAACTACTGCTTCTGCTTCTACTACTATTACTAATAAACATATCTTTTAACATTTTCATTTGTTTTCGTGACACGAAGAACCACACAGGTTATATGTTTTTTGCGCCAATATCTAGCCAATTAGTGTTTTATTGATGACTGACGTATACGTAAGACATATATTTCCACATACGCAGTTCGGAGATACACAGCCTGATGAGCTGAAAACGGCTAAAATAGCTGACAAGCATCACAACGCTTGTGGTTCTCCCGACTTAAAGAAAATACAAATTTGTGAAGGACAGCATGTTCACATGTTATATTATAAGCAGAGGAATTGTTTTCTTCTATTCATTATTTAGGATTGCACAGTTTGAAATGTAAACAAGAACACTAAACAACATTTACCGAAGAAACACTGCTACTGGTTATTTTTTAATAGGCAACATGCTTATTTGCATTTATCTTGCGATCATTTCCTAATAATTGAAAAAAATAAGATATATTGCAAGACAGCACATAAGGTGTCTTGCTGAGGCGTTCATGAAGCAGAAAAAATAACTGCTGAACTTGTCTAAATGGAATATATGCTATCTTAAACATTTTGAGCGTAAGCCAAATTGACCGAATAAGTTGTCGATATGGAGGATTAATACAACAAACAGAACACCCCTGTGGCGCTATTTTCCTCTTGACATGGTGACAAGTCAAAGACGCGGCTCGACTCATAAATCCCGTGCACCTGTGACCTCGGTCCCAGTTCTTGGTTGAGAAAACCATCCGTTACATCAATGTTCGCAGTCTAATGACGTAATCACAATAATTTATCCTCGCTGATTAGGAAGTAGTATCGTTCTAGTTTGGTTAAACACACATTCGTTTCTTTATTTTGCACTGAAGTGTTGTTATTGTAATGTTTCAAGTCACAAAACACGGCTTAGTTATGTCTCATTTGTTTGCATTTTTAAAAGAATGCATTCAAGAAACAAGATAAAGGCGCCTTAACACTTGATCATTTTTATTATTAAAATGAAGGTATGCATTGGATGCACTAGCGACCTGTTTGTGATGCAAAGTTTTTACCAAACATTTAAAGCTGTTCACAGCATCACGTGTTACACACATATATTTTTACTGTTGTCCGGTCGATATATTGAACTGTTGCGTTCGGAACGTCACATCATCGTTGACTTTTTTGACTGTTTCCACAACTTAACAATGGGTTGTTACTCTACAGCTGGCTCCACTTAAAGTGGTCTTCAACTGTGACTTGAAAGCGAATGCGGGAGGGCCTAGCGTGGGGTTTTGTGCAACCGTTCAAAATGTTATTCCTGACCCCCGATAGACAACAGTTTGCCTGTTCCACGAACAGACATATTTTAAATTGATTTATTTCATAATCAAACGTGTTTACATTAGCCACATTATCACATTAGCACAGGAAGAAAGTATTTCAGCAACAACGGGTGTAATAATGATGTCATCGATGACGTTTAGTCATAAGAGGGCTTTGCAACTCATATGCCATCACAAGATTTAGAAAACAACTATAACAAAATCATCAACAACATATAACATTTTTTCGATGTGAGATAACTGTGTACCATTGTTGTTGTTGTCACTAGCGTTTGTTTTGCATTTGTGCTTTTGTGCAACAACCGTCCAAATCTAAGATTAAATCCATTTGCTTATGTTCTGTTTCTGCTACTGCTAATTTTTACCAATGCGGAATATTAAACGCTAATCTCCTGTTAGTTGTAATATGCCACTTTCCTTTCTTTTTCAGACAACTGCATTTTCCAGACTCCGCGAAATATCAATACACCAAGGACCTTTGGCAAACTTCCGTCGTTAAAGGGCTCTCGAAGAGGGGTAAGTTATGACGTCACTTAACTTACTCAGATGTAGCTTAAACACTCAATTCTGTTAATATTATTGTGTATGATTGTATTTTAAAATGACTTGCAAATAACTTATTTCTGAATGTTATATGAACACTGTATATACTTAACTTATTTTCCTTTTGTATATTTACAAAAATTAGTAACTAAACTTGCATTCCTTTATAAGCATAAAAGTTACAGTGGTTAAAGCAAAAAACGCAAAGAATTCTGATTGTGAATTTGTGCATTTGTACAAAATGTTTAAAAGAAAGCACCTTAAGGTGGTATCCGACAGTTTGCCTTTATCAAATACATGTAACCATTTCTTTCCACTGCTTAGGGGAATTTAGGCTTAATTTCCCCATAGACACTTACTTTTGTCCAAGTAAAGACGATTTAGAACACTAGCTATGTTGTTAGACAAAGTACCAAATTCTTCCTAAATCTATAAATACGCACGATAGTCATCCCTGATGAAAATAGTATCGACGCAAGAGCGGACTACATGGATGACCTTATAACGTGATCTCAAGAGTAAGATGTCACGTGGTTATCTAAGTTTAAAAAAAAAAGTTATCTCTGCAGCGTGGCTCAGGTAGGAAATACGTGTTTGAGGTGACGAGTGGGGTCTTATGCGTCGATGTTCACACAAATCTAGGGCCCCAATCAATAACATTTTGCATGCGCTTTACAGGAAACAATGACTTATTTGGTTATTTGAGAAAAACTGTCGGACACCACCTTTAAAATCCATATATGATATTGGATAGCCCAATTTATTGATAACAATTTTTGTTGTTTTTATCTTCCTTTTTATTTTCCAATAAATCGTTTCACACATGGGTAGAGTCACACTGGCCAGAATTAATACAAAACATACCGACGTTACCCCGTCAATTGCACGCTTAAGCCCATGTTGACACATTATGTTTTTCGACTAAACCTATTCGCTTAATCCCATCCGTGATAAGATAAGTTCATTGTCAACGTGTTTTGTTTGATTTGGTTTTATATTTTGAACAGCCTAAGACAGCCGGCGATTAGATGTAGCAACGATAATGAGACAGTTTGCCCATACAGTTTTCTTTCATTTCTTTGAATTTTAATCCTCCGAGTACTTAAGGAATGATGTAAAACACAAACACACAGGGCAGAATGATAACCAATAAAATGTAAGTAATTTAGGTGTAGGAACGATAATACTTTAGGAGGTTCAAAAAGTACACTGCAAGGTCTTTATTGTTTAATCTTGGTTAACTTCCGAAGGAAAGAACATTGGTTATGGCGTTTTTAAAACAATTTTGCGACGTATTTTCCTCCGGAATACATATATATTTAACAGTTCTTATGCAACAAGGCTCAAATATGTCGGAGTAAGACATTATTGTTTTTGGAAAGATGTTACATCTCCTCATTATATTTGTGTTCTAAATGATTCAGTGGTAAATACTGCAATTTAAAAAATCACAAAAGTGAAGTGCTATCGTATAAAAGAATATTGATAAAACTGTTATTTTTTCAGGAAGTCATACACGTTTGATAATGGTTGATGTTTAACGCCGATCTACGTCCCATGGAAACTTAAAATCAATCCTAAGTGAATATAAAATAGGATCAACATCCCCACACACTAGCATGCCAAGCTTTGTGTATTTATTACGGACAAGAGTTGACGCATTTAAATTCTAGCCATAACTAAGTTCGCAGCCTTTAATACTTTTTTTATAAAACGTACAGCTGTGGGTATAGTTCTTATTTCCTTTCCTATGTAATTTCTAACAAACGCAGCTTTCAACAGACACGGATAATCTGGTTATTTAAAGTACTAATCAATCACAGTGAATTATAGACCATGCTTTATAATGTTTTAACAGGGAAGTGTAGAAATCAATCGCATAATAATATATCACCGCACTAACCTTGTACAGACCTCTATGCAAGAATAATTTGTTTAAACTAGAAAATAGATTTAGGACGCAAATTTGCACATTGTACTTTATTCGTGATGTTCGCACGAACAAAAGAGTTTCATTGATCCGAAACTTGTTTCAGCTGCAATATTAACTGGTAACATATATTAGGTCAGGATCATGTTAATACAGGGACATAATACACATGTCTGCTTTAGTTACTTGACGATTCATAATAGCAACACTACCCCACTATCCTTTAACGAACAGTTACTTCTGTTTATAACCAAATTAAATTTGTTAAATATCGTCGGGATAAATTATATTTGCCCTTGGGACAAGCGATCTAAGTCGTAGGTGAAAACAACAACAATAGCTCTGCACTGCTCACTCCCCGTACAGTCGATTACGTGAATATATTCTTTTTATAACCTACCAATATTAATGTCCTCAAAGTCTTTTTGTAAAATTATGGCCTTGCTTTAGCATGGAAATAATAATCTGAATGCTTTAATTTTTATTTGGTGTTGAAGTCGCACCGACAGAAATATGATCACAACGATAATTTCCACTAGTACAGTTCACTGTATTTGTGAATAAGTCAGACGAATATCTGGGTAGAACCACAGGCGCCCTAAGGTCAACACAACATTCCTTTCAGTCAACAATGATTAGTGAGAAGCGGACGAAGAGCTGGTTGGTTATAAGGGGCTGATCAACTCATATATGCATCATTGTCTAGAAAATATTCCATGTAGTTGACGAACACCATTTGAGAAAACTCTAGTTTGATATTGAACGGAAAAAGAAAGACAATGGCAGTGATTGTTTTGTTATATATGCTTTTTGATCATTTGAAGATAATCAATGATATTATGTTTGTGTAAAAATAAAGAAAGAACGAACGAGTAAAACCTAAAGAATGCTTCGTGTATCCAATAAACACAAACCTGTACTAAGAATCAATTTCTCGGTCAGAGTGGGACACCTTTTACCGGATGTCTTAGACTGGAAATCTCCTAAAGCTTCTGAGAAAATCAATGTTTCTGCCTTTGTGTGTGTTTATTGCCCTGCACCGAACGATATAGGTACGAAGGTCAAACCGACGCATAGTTACAATAAGATTAAGCAGTATACTTCCACTAAGGTTTGTCAACATGCTCAGTTCAATAGTTAGGTGGTTAAGTTGTTAAAATGTATCAATAAGGGAACATTTAAGTGTTAGCAAAATGACAACGCTACAACCTATAGTAATATATATCACTGAAAGAGAACAGCATCGGCCGTGCTGCTCATAGTTACAGCTGTATAAATAGTCTATAGAATACGAATAACACAAACTGTGATGCTGAAATGTTCAATCTTCACGACTTATATACCCTTTAATGTTCGTATCAAAGAAACAGTTGCCAATTTATTACCTTAACATAATTGTGCCATTTTTCAATTTCATAACAACGCGAATGCCATAGCAAAAGACTCCGTATTATGCGGGTGGCTTTTATATTTATTCCTTTTTATTTTTTTAAGGAGCGTGTCATAGTATGTAATGATCAAAGTTATTGGCTATAGGCGACTATTAATTATCACCATATAGCATGTAATTTATCATGGGCGTGTGTGAAGAAGTCGATTGAGTATTCATGACACGGTGTAATTTTGTATAAATGTTATTTGAATTATAATGCAGGTCAATGAAGTACGCGTTTATAGGTTTTATATTTGGCGATATACCGCTCCATAACTGAGGGTAAATTGAAAACATTTAGCTGCGACTTATTATTTACAATTTTAACATTGAATTAAGCATAGTCCTAAATATAAAAAAATCGGCATTTCATGAAGGTTGTATAAACTATATATATACTTGTATTGTTTAAAGTGCTTATGTTTTTATTATTACTATAAACATTGATTAATTCCAATGACGTCCATGATGCTTGTGAATGGTGCTGAATTTACCTTAAGATTAATAAAGCTAGTTTTATAGTCATGGAAAAAAGACATTTTTAGTTTTGTTTTTTTTAAATACATGACAGCGACTTAGTAATGGCCATAATAGCGACGTCCAGCTATGTTTGATAGAGGAAGACCCAAAAATGTCTGAGCAGAACCACATAGGTGTTCCGCAGGTAAGATGGAAGCGTCACTTTAGCTAGATAAATGAATACTCAACTGCAAACTACAAATCTGCACATCACCAAGTTGTGCCCTATCGTTTTTACCGAAGGAGAGGAGTAAAGTTAGTTTACCGTAGATTTAGTTACTTATCCAAAACGTAAATATTGGTGATATGCAACCATTGAAAAAGAATGATTACACTTTCAATTTTCCCTTCATAAGTGCCAGCTTGAGCATTGAGGTTTTGAAAACATAACCGTCTGTTAGTCCAATGAAGAACTGATTTGACTGTTATCACGAATCATAATATTTAACCTGAACACCGTTTAGTTTAGTATGCGGGTCAAAAAAGGTTGACTGAGAGACGGCTCATTTAATTGTGTAAGATTGGCAGGTCATGCGTTTGTTAAATGGAATTGTTGATATTCAAGTGCAATTTGATCGTTATCATTATCAATCACGAATCAGTCAGATAGCTGGTGGACACATTGTGACAGATCAGGAGCTTAAAAAACATTTTATTGTTCGTTTGATTGAATGGTCAATTATCTGTGGGTGCGTTTTGTGCCTGTACCTAACAATTAACATAGGCAATCGTATATTAAATTTATAAACTGATATGCAAAATTCGTTCTTACAGACGTATGGGATAAATGGTCTATATACCATTAATGGTCCGTGTTCAGAAATGTTCAGGTCGAGAATTGTGGCACAATACTCGAAATAGTATATTTATTACTGTGAATGCTTGAATTCAATTGTCTCGGTGTTCATGTGTATGAAAAAGTTTTGGAGACCAATCT
Source organism: Sinonovacula constricta (assembly GCA_007844125.1). Taxonomy (NCBI): domain Eukaryota; kingdom Metazoa; phylum Mollusca; class Bivalvia; order Cardiida; family Solecurtidae; genus Sinonovacula; species Sinonovacula constricta. The sequence continues at coordinate 8,248,404 of CM017561.1, forward strand.
TTAAACGGATATACGTGATATAGACTTGTTCGTATTGGTGAAAATAAAAATCGGATATGTAATATCAAAGATTAATTATGATTCATTTTGTTCAATTCGTTCTGTAATAAGCACAGGCTTTCCTGACAACGGCGTATCCAACATGTCAGATTCAAACATAGACATTATAATGTGCTTCTTTCTTTTTTTTTTTTTCTTTTTTTTTTAAATTAACACATCTGACTTGTTGAAGAGGCTGTGATGCATTTACGATAAATAGAGATCAGCATTGTGTTTACCATGGCAACGTATGCGCTTAACGATTTACAAAAAATTACTAAAGAAGTGATCAGTGACGAAATAATTCCGAAGCTCTATGCAACCGCAGATGGCGATTTACGAACCAAAACAAAAGACTTGACTCTGCGGCGCTCTCATAGTCTTAAAACACCTCGATCATTGCAAGAAATATCCGACATCGTATCAAAGCGAAAAGAAGCACTCAGAAAATTGGAGTCTGAGTCTGATAAACGACAAATTCGTCGACAGTTTTCTGTAAGGGAAACACTTCAGGAGCGCGAAAACTTCTCCAGAAATAGGTTTCTTCCCAAACTGAAGGAGCGACCCATATCCGAAATCGCTATCCCGAACCAATGGAAGGATAAAGAATGGGATGTTAAACCACTGATTGAACGAGAAAAGCGACCTGACGGAAGGATAAATAATGACAATATTCTGTCCACAAGAAGCAGGAAGTCAACAAGCCAGTCCAGTTCTTTATTTGTTGCCGATGAGCAATCTGCTCCAGACAAGTTCAAGAAACGTTGTATTTCTCGCTCGACGTTTAAAACACAAAGCGACATGACATTTAATGAAAGCATGGAGTTTTCCACATCTGATGGCACTCAGACAATGTCTCTCTCTACAACATCCGGTCATTTCTCCATGGAACCCACTGCTCCGGCATCGTCGCCATCGGAACTCAGGGAGCGGAAACGGAAACGCCGACGATTAAAGAGAAGTGATCCCGACAAAAAATGCGAGTTATCCCGACGAAGACCGTCGTCAGAGATGTCTCGACCGACTTGGAGCCTGCGAGACGCGGGGGTGTCTGTGGCCCAGACAGAGATGGCACAGCCGGGCTGGGGTTCAAGGACGCTTGATGCACGGTTTATAGAGAGGCTGGCTGTGGAGGCGTTTGATCTGGATACGGTTAGAACTAGATCTTAAAATGATACTGCATAAGTGATATACACATAAATATGATATCGTTAGAGCTACATCTTAAAATGACACAAGATCGGTGATACACACATAAATAAGACAAGATAATAGCATCATTTTAAAATGATACTCGATTAGTGATACACGCATAAATACGACAAAGGTAGAACGCCATCTTAAAATGGTACTAGGTTATTACTACATATTTGGGTAAATGGGTGATTAGTGAGACACACTGTGTATTTTTAATTAATTTTAATTGTAATATTAAGTTTAATTGATAGTAAGAATCAGAAAATAATCTAGTCAACCTCGTCTTATTCTTGACAATAATATTATTATACTCTTATTGTATAATTATTATATGTGCTTAAAATTTTTATTATATTAATTTTATGATACTATAAATAATCTAACGAAAGTAATATGTAAAATGTAGATCTTTTTATATACATGTGAAGAATTATATTCATATAAGCCTAATGGTTTATTGTGAAGTTAATGCGAATGTTTAACATATCCTTTAAATGTATATTGACACTGTGGATCGGAACTGATTAAATAAATCAGAGCTATACCCCCGTATACTAAAATTCTTTGTATCATTTATGGAGTGGTTTCATTATTATATCGGTTCAGTAGCAAATTAACCAATAAATATAATACAGGATCTTGTTTTACAGATACAATGAACAATTAAGTATTTCTATACCTAAATCATATCGTTTAAGAAACTGTAAAAGGCAAATCAGTCAATACACATTCAATTAATAATTTAAATCACGACAATATTTTATGTATTGAATTTGTTTAAAGATTTCAGCTCAAGCAGCGCATATTCAATGAATATCCAAATTTATATCCTTAACAGCTTTAGTACTGTCATCATTAAAGTTTAAGTTTACTTGTGTGTGTAAAGTTTACTTGTGTAAGTATTATACACACACAGACACAGACACAGACACGCACACACACAGACACGCACACGCACACGCACACACACACACACACACACACACACACACACACACACACACACACACACACACACACACACACACACATATATATACCTCCCTTGATTCAATCCTGCTATCAGACAAGATCAGGCAAGAGTTGATAAGGATAACACAGATATTGAGCTGGAGCTAGACCAGTTGCTGCTAGGTATGCTAATCTCAGAGTAAAAGATGTATTTCAATATACAATGCTAGCTAAATAAATATACAATGAAGGTCAAACTTCAACATTTTATTAAATCGACGTTGCGGCCATATTTTCATGGATTGTTTGTAAACATAGAAAATGACGTCAACGTCAAAATTAATCATGGCGTACTTAAGATATTATGTAGGCTCACATATAGATTCCCTGTACTGGTATTAAGCAAAGAAATGCATAGTTAAACATATGACAAGTACAAACTATACGACATTGTAGGTACACATAAAGAGACAAAGCAAGCAAATTAGTGTCAAGACAAGAAAATCAGTACAAATGTTTATAAATCATTTCATATGGGGAAAGAGTACCTAACTTGTATATCGACTTAGTTTATATATATTTATATGCAATGCTAGCATACGTGCCATTTAAACAAATCAAAACATACATGTACTTGAGACAACAAATACATACATGAATTAAATACATTTGCCATACAACAAGTGTTAGGAAACCGTCCTTGAAATATGGTATGTTGTGACGTATGAAAACACATGATACTATATTAGTAGTATTTAGCGCATAAATTGTTATAGTAAGTTGAAAGACAGGGGTAAGTTTATAGAGAAAAACTATAGCACATTCATGAAAAGTGTTTAATCACAAATTTAAATAAAACATGTGTTATAAAGATATGTTTATATGTTTCTTTGCATGTACTGGTAACCAAATAACTAAACATTTAGTGTATTGATCGGCTTACACACTTATGTCCTTCATCATACTTGGTATTGCTATTTGGTTTTTCTCTAGCCATGTACAGCGTTATATCAAAGGTGGGTTGAACCATAGGCTCTCTTTAACAGCGATATAAATTAGTATTACCTAAAATCCTGCGAAGTGCTGTTTATTGATGTCCTACATCTGTGTGAAAAGTCGAGGATAACACTCGACTCGTCATTAGAAACATGTGTTTCCTATCTGAGCAACGATACATATTTAGCATATTTACAACACACGGGACTACTCACTTTTGAAATCATATCATATCATAATCGCTCTGACTTCCATACCTATTTTAGCAGTGTTTATTTATAGATTTGGAAATAATGAACACTCAGAGCGAATTGTTCACGATTTATACATTTTAACGAATGAAGTACTGTTCACATTGGTCATCAGTTAGATAAAAGCATGAGTTTATACAAAAATTATGCTAAACTTCCCCAAACAGGGATAAGTTTTAACTAAATGTATGTGATATTTGCTTATCAGCAAACTGCCCCAAATCAACTGAGCACAGGGCAGCAACATAGCTTTGCTACGTTCTGTTGTGGATCTTTAACTTCTTTAACAAAATAAATCCATGGTAAAACAAGACATTTAACCTTTTATCATTTGTTGTTGCTTTCGAAAGCTGGTCGACTACTTAGCTGAACAAGACGTGATCGAAATATTTGGGTTACCGTCATTAGTTTATAGATTAGAAGTCGTTGGATGTTTGGTGTTTAGTAACGCTGCGATTACGATAGAAAAACAGCAATGTTAAAATAGTTTTAAACCCAAATATAATTGTACCATGAATAATGTGTCTTAATTCATTGACGAACATGCATGAAGGCATCAATATACGAACATCTTAGTAAATTTCAAGGGCACCGTTATCTCGCAACCACAAAGCAACACTTCTCTTACCATAAAACCATATTTATTCGAGTCATTTAACCTATGTATGCGAAGGTTTAACTTAATAAGCATATCATATCCGAACAGTTAAAGACAATTAACAATATCCCATTAGTCTCGCCCAGTCCCATGGGTTTTGATTTTTATGCCAACATTTGAACGTGAGGACGTCCACCATATACTGCCCATACCTCCTATTGCATTATTACAGACAAGGGCACATATGAGGTGTACCAGGGACCGAGCTACTTTATTCAGACAAAGCAGACGCGAAGACAACCCTTAAATCATGTGCAACAAGGAGGGAATAATTTCTACATGGCTTTGGTTTGACCTGGTCGGGGATTGAACCCGCGGCCTCCCATTCTGCAAGCGGACGCATTACTATTGTTTTATCGCCGGGTACCAAGTGGCATGCTTTGAGTCGCTAAATCTACGCGTACTTAGAAGTTGTTTGGTGTCTTATTGTACCAATAACAACTGAATGTCTCCTTAATTACCATTACTGAATCGTTGCGTTGATGCGACTTACTTGTATATTTATGGCAAATCAAACAGCAAATGAATGGGGTACATTGGTGAAATGGAAAATGTCTCCCTTGTTAGTTAATATCCGAGGTATTCCAAACAGTAGGTAGGTCTTTATCGCCTGTTCTTTTGTAGATATTGCAATAACAAACAGTGAATTTCTTACTTTTGCATAAATATGAGCTTAAAATTAAATTAAAAACTTATAGAAATTTTTATTTAAAAAAGAAAATGGACATGTTTATTGGTGATGGTAAACCTTCCTGTCGATTTCTTCATATTTATGTACATTTATCCACTCTCTTTACTTTCCACTATTTGTGCTAACATTCGGATGCTTCTTCCTGTTATACATGTTTATTCTATTTAGTATCGTACTGCCGACATATCTTAATACACCGAGTTGATGTGTGATTGTTTCTTTCTGTTTGTGTGTGTATGTGTGTGTGTGTGTGTGTGTGTGTGTGTGTGTGTGTGTGTGTGTGTGTGTTTGTGCTTGTGTGTGTGTGTGTGTGTGTGTTTTAAATATTTTTTATTCTGTTTTATCAACCACTCCGGGCCAAACCAAAGACCTATAAGGAGCTTTATGTCTATAATTAAGCCAATATTTTATCGTCAGCTTTGTTTTTAAGAATCTTATTTTGTTATTATTCATCTATTTCCAGAGCCGAGCCAACTCGGAGATCCATTCCAAGTACTCCGCCAAGTTTCGGAGCACGCCAGACCTCAGGACCCACCTCAGTGCCAACTCACCGTTCCTGCCAAAGGTGGGATATAACTACATTTTAATCAAAATAACCTTCATTACAAATGAATCTTTATTTCGTAACATGTTACAGTTTCTATGTAAGGCAAAGGCATGCCAAGTTTTTTTAATTATGTGTCATTCTTTCGAAAATACTAAAATGTCTGTCTTCTTTTTCAGTTCATATAATCTTAATAAAATTATAGAGCAAAGAAAAGTCTCACATGTGTAAATATTTTCCTAAACTAAACTATTCCGTTCTATTGTAATTCGTTAAGTGCTCCCATGACCGGCGGTTCATTGAGAAGCACTTTATGTTTTACATGCCCCTTGAATGTTAGTTGATATAAATGATGTTAACTCAATCAGCGATACATACATTACGCATTAACAGGACATCTTTTAATATGCTTTGGTCGGGCCTGGTAGACATACAGTAATCGCCTTCAGCTGTAGGTGCTGGATTTAAACCTAGGTCGACGTATATGAACATCAAGCTCTCAAGAAATACTACTGGTATAGATTCTCTTGCCAAGATCGGTATGCAGGGTGACATAGTAATTTATCTGGTAATTTCATGTGTTTCAGCCAACTGCATGTTTCAAGTTTACCCAATCTATTGATTGTAGGTAAAATGGTATTCATTAAAACACAATTATTATCAACTGATCTTGTTTTCTTAAAATGTGATCTGTGCTCCCTGTCTGAAAGGCAATCTAGATATGCAAAATTGCGCAGGTAAACTTTACATGTTCATATTCGATGTATTTTTTGACCATGAAAATGCCAAATTTAAATGAGATTAATAAAACATTGTAAAGGCTGTTTATAATTTATTAAAATAAATGTTACCCCTAAATTAAACTTTTATTCAAATACTTTGAAGATATTATTGCTCACGTGACTGTCACTATAAGTAATAAGAGTTGTATTGAAACCCACCTTAGAGGCGTGCACGTTCATTGACGTTAACTGCTGTTAATTAGACTTGTTTGGCGCCAACCTTTTGATAGCGAATTCAATACAATGACGCCAATGTTTGCCTAATGGACATGCATTTTACAGGTAACATGTCTCTTATTGGACCCGACATTTTATTCTGCTCCTTGTCATGCCATGCCTCATTTGTTGCTGTCTTAGCTAATGCTTACAACTTAATGTATAGGTAACAATAAGTACTCATACAGACTTAGCAGCAAATAGTGCCCGTTCTGATCAGATCGGTTGACCGCTCTCAGCGGGAGCCGGTCGATCTGGACAACACTATTTATACAGAACGCGCTGAGCAGGCTTAGAGTTAATAAATGTATCTCAATTCTCAGAAAAGGAAATATTTCGTTATATTTAGGTATAAAATACATTAATGTTCAGAATCAATGAATATGATATTATTGCTTATTTCATAATGTAGATGTTCTCCAAAGTATAGTTATTTATCATGTCATATATCACCTCCGATTATTATGAAATATGCATTTTTAATTATATATTTTTTTTTCAAGGTAAGACCATTCGTGATTTACAAACACGCTAATTTGGCATTGATCGTGGAAATGGATTGTACATGTCAATTCGTTTCCATTTGTTATTAAACGTTTAAAAATAAACGTGTCAATATGTCAAATATTTTTTATAATAACTTGACTTTACTTTTCTATTGCAGGCGACTAGCGAAGATTGTCTCAAATGTCTCCTCAAGATCCCTCACAAGAAATGCGAGTCGGTAAGTTTGTTTCTTTCAGTACATATCCAAAATGAAAAATCATTCAAACAAAATAATTATAAATACATATACATGTAGATATCATGTTTTAGAGCGCATCGGTAATGTTGTTTATCAAACCGCCAGGATTCGAACAAACATTTCGATTTAAAAGAACAATACCTACTGCGATACAGGTCTATTATACACAATTGTTTTTATTTTGGTACGATGCGCGCAGTTGTTACTATATATTTCAACGGAAACCACTGCGTTGAAGTGAAGTTGGCATCAACATGCCTTTATTTCCATTTTATAGTGACTCAATTGGAGGAATTATTGAATTAAAATATATCACAAATTAGTTCAGTTGTATTTTGACCATGGACAAAGGGAAACATGCTGCATCAATAAATATTTAACCAGTTTGTAATGTTTTAGACAATATGATACACCAGTACCAATAGAATAAAAGCCACGGTTTGTATTGCACTGTGCCTCAATATTTAAGAACAATTCTAAATATAAAGTGCATAACTATCTAGGTATTCGTATCATACAGGCCATGTTGTCAATTTCAGAACATAATTAAAGTCACATTCCTTTACTCGGTATAGGTTATTTACTCCTCCCTCCACTGATTCATAAACTGATTGCCATACGTTATATAAACATAGGTAAACAATAGTGTATCGGATTATCAATATTGTGCTTTAATCAATAAAACATTGGGGCTATTGTTCTATTAATTGAGAAGAACTTATTGACGTATCCGTTTTCAATATTGGTAAATTCAGGTTTGGATTTTGAATAAGTCTTGGTGAGAAATAGTATCAGCTTCAACGTAGAACCGAAATGCTTAAGTTAAATAATTTCAGATTATTTAATTAAAATTGTTATTTGACTAATTTATTAAATGTTGAAATGTCAATCGTTTTACTGTTCCTTATAATATATGACTTTTGAACTCTTAAATCAATTAAAAAAACGAGATTTTCCACGTACTTTGTTAGACAGTTTTCGACAAACAAAAATGGGATTTATCGATTAACGAATATACTTGATGTTTTATCGACTTACAAATTTACGATACCCTTTTTCACATTACTAACATACCTTATGTTGTATCGACTTACGAATATTCATCACCTTATATTGGTGAACGAAAAATGCATGATGCTGTATATATTTACGAAGTTACATTAAAGTTTTATCAAACCACGAACATATATGACGTTTTATAACTGATTGACTCTTTAATGAATATAAGTCATTTTGTGCTGAACGACATGCTATTTCCTCACCATAGTATCTGCTTTATGGAAACCATTTTGGAATTAGTATACTTTTTGGCGTGATATTGGAGCGTGTAAATCCAACAGTTGCGACTTTAAGTCTCTCTTGGGCTTGGTGGAAGGGAATGTAATTTTAGATTAATACGATTAGCTACAGTAAACCTAGTTTGAACGATTATACAACTTTGTAAGGGAATATGTGTCATACACATTAAATCCTTGGCCCGTGGCTTAAGAGAAGGTATAAAGCAATACCGAATAATAGCATTTAGTCGAGCGGCTCAAATATTCAATTACGCACTGCAACTTTTCAATCAACTTTAGCCAAATTTGTAATTAATCGACCTTGATAATTAAAATCTAAAATTTAAATTGTTAACTGGGTATACAATAAACGTCAAATCCGAATTAACAGATACACATCGTATAGTATTTCATCCTTGTATTCGAAACAAATGATTGTAAAAATTCCAAATGAATTGGTTTTAATTAAAAAAATCAAAAAGGATTGTCAAACAAACCCACCTATTGCATTGTGACAGTTTCGTATACCCGTCTATTATATCATACATCAATAAGCTCCACGTCAATACAATCATCCGATTTAAACAGGAGTGTATAATGGATATTCTAACGCTTTGTTCGCTAAGCAAAAGAAAATCATCATAGACAGACTGTGTAGATCCATCTCCCCTAGATCTCAGTGGGAGCTGGCAGATCAGGATCTGAACTGTATGCTACAAAGTCTTTAACACTATGTCTTGTTTCCTTTGTAAGGAGTTGTTAGCAAGTAACTACGCTCTGTAATTGATTACTGAAAAACGTGGAAGGTCAAAGGTTAAAATGAGATTTCTTTGGTTTGAAGATGCGCGTTGAAAATAAACATGCATAGATAAAAGCCGCGCTAATGTTGCTTAGAAAAGAGACCCGTGAGCGTTAATACTCTTTAAAACGGATACCTGCAAGTGGCAAACGCCACCAAATGGATCAATGTGTTGTATCCGAATGTAAACAAAGTCTTAAGTTTCTAATATCAGGCAGGTATGTTGACTGTTTGATACGTGTAGCGCCGCACATAATTGATTATTGATGACAGCTTAAAGCGATATTCTTGACAGACTTGTAATGCAAAACTAATTAATTGAATACACTGTGAAATAAATACAGGTTTTTTAAGGGAACAGCGCACAATCTTTACTTAAATGAGCATATATTTGTGCAAAGGCGGCTTAAAGTAAACACTGCCCATATTTAATACCTATAGGAATGTTGAATAGATTATTTTTTTCTGTTTCGTTCCTAAAAAAAAGTAATACATCTCTCCATAAGAGAGGTCTAGGACACTTTTGCTGATAGCACAATGTCGTGTATCTTTATCGCCAAAGGGTTTTGTTTCCTTATATATTTTGACCAACTAAAGAATTTTTGTTTATTGTTGCCCTGCTGTGTTTTTATAGGCTTACTATCTACACATTTAGGCCGATGCATTGCCTTGGTAAAAAAGATACCAAGATAAATGCGAAGAGACAACCTATGAGACAAACACAACCTATTTTAGAAAATTATAATAATTTCCGTTTAAAATACTAAATAGTTCTCAAATACATGCTAATCTGACATATGAGTGATTTCTTTGCCTCATATTAGTTGCCGACTTTATGGACAGCAAAATACTTTCGCAATCCTTAAGATAAAAGTTGTCTAAGGACTCATAAACAACAATCAGATAGTTTGGGCTTGCCTTGAAAAACCTTAGCAAGACTATATTGGTTTTTCTCTTTCCACCCCCACCCCCCCAACACCTGCCCCCCCCCCCCCCCAACTCCCCCGACAAGAAATATTATCTATTTAGCGCGGAGTATAAACTGCACTACTAACATACCATTTTTTGACAGTTTAGTAGTGGGTGACATTTCTGGCGCATTTCGGCGAGAAAATGAAAGTGACGGAAGAAATTTTTATATTAATATTTGGGCACAAACAACATTGTCAGATAAATGGATTGTACAATCCATTTAGGTTTCGTCTTTTTGAGATCGTTACAGTAAATGCATCAACTTTTGAACTTAAATTTTCATAAAGTCATTTCTAATAAATTATAACACTTTAAGTAGCGACGAGCAAATCAATAAGATGACTAATTGGAAAACAATTATCCAATTTACACGCAGATTTATTAACAACAACAACTATAAACTTTATGCGTTACATACACACATTTGATATTAACTTGTTGCATACTATAGTCCTATTACAAAATGCAACATACAAATAAAAATAAATCAATCAATATGTGTCTCAAAATGTTATTATAGACAATTTGTAAATATGTAAAATGTTGTCCACAGCACAAATACATCCGGGTGGGTGGAGGCTATCGCCATGGTTACTGGTACGTGAAGTGTTTGTTGGAGGAACTAGAACTGCAGGTTAGTGCGTTGACTACTTTTACCTTAAGTGGATGTTGTTTTTTATTGGGTTTATCGTACCACCAACAGTATTTCAGTTATCTGGACGGTGTCGACTTGAAGCAGATATAGTGCTGCCTTCACTGTGTATAGCATGCCTAGGACACCTGGCATGATACCACCCCCAGTCACATTATCCTGACACCGGGCCAATCAGTCGTGGAACTGTCCTTATATTTGCTTGAGCTTTAGCAAGGTAGCTATACGGCTACCATATTTAACGATTTTGGTTTGTCACGGCCCGGGATCGAATCAGAGGCCTCCGGTACCTTGAACCGAAGCTCTGCTGATTGCGCTACCAGGCCCGTTCCTTATGTTTACAGCTACTCTGATAAACCTTTCACAATATACTCATTCACTTACAAGCGATTACACATTTAACTTAAGTCGTATATTTAAAATCTTTGATATAGTGCACCGTTCAATGCTTGCCTTGTATATAAACGGCTGGTAGAAATGTAAGTTCTTGTTGGGCTTTTCTGAAAATCTCAGTATGTTTTTTATTTTCTGAATATTAAAATATGTAAACATATTTTTGCATATTTGATTAAAATTTTATTTAGATAATAATATATAAAATACAAAATAATCTTTACCACAGCGGCAACGAGAAGCCATAGCCAAACAACGCTTGGAAGCCATCAAGGAATCACGTAAGTAGTAAATATGATACTAGAATTGAAAGTGTTCGAAGCCTTTGAAAGAGCTAGGTTGTAGATACCCAACTTACCCAAATTATGGTATATTATAACTCAAAGCAGTACAAAACTCTAAGCAGTACAAAAAATGTTGTTTACGTACAACTACGAGGATTAAAAAGCATACATATGGAATGCCGGAAAAGTGCAGATTCTGATCAGAAATTTCCCAAATATCTACACTGGATCTACATTATTTGCCTAGGCGTGGCCATTTCACAATTAGTCGATTAAGATGAAGACAATCAGATCCTTTTATACTGATTAGGCAATGTACACCAAAGAAATGTAATACTGGACACGTATACGCTGAACCTTAATGTCAGAGTTGCGTCCCTTACAAAACAATATTTTATTTTATCATATATTTTATACAATATTCACATTATATAATGGTAGGTTGATTCCTTGCTACTTTACTTTTGGATAAAAATGTTGAATCACATAAACAACAAAAATCGCAATATATTAATGCTCGGTTGAAAAGTTATTTAATAAAGAGAACAATGTGTTTAAGCTTTCTTTCAAAAAGTTAACCAACACAGTTTATATTTGTTTACTTATTTACGAATATACCATCTGTGGAATCTAAACTTCATGTCTTCATAACATTTATAATATATGGTACTTATGGGATAAATGCATGTAACGTAAATATCAAAATAAAGAGGAACTGGCTGGTGATTATTTTACATTTTTTTCTGTCTATATGCAGAGGTGAGGGCCATCAAGACATATATTCGCACGAAGAGTGGCCGTTTAGTGGAGAGAATCATTTTCATGACAGAGGAAGATTATCAGGCATTTAAAGCTGGAAATGCCGAGGACATTCTCAAGAAATACCTCACTAAGGACGAAGCTGAGGGACTGGAATCCTGGGACAAGGACGAAGTCAAGGCCATTAAGACATACGTACGAACAAAGAGCGGGCGCCTGATTGAGAAAGTGATGTATGTGTCTAAGGAAGACTATGACTTGATTACAACGGGTAAAGTTGACGCCAAGGAGCTGCTTCAGAAGTACGCGAAGAGTGGAGAGAAGATTGAAGGCTGGGAGGAAGCAAAGATGAAAACGATCAAGACATACGTGAGGACAAAAAGTGGGAGGTTGATCGAAAAGACAATAATGATTTCGCAAGAGGATTACGATAAAATGATTAAAGAAGGCATTGATCCTGCGGATATCATAAAGAAGTATTTACCGTTAGAAGATGGACAAACCATTGAGGGTTGGGAAAGCAAGGAGCCGATGAAGGCAATTACGATGAAGGTCCGGACGAAGAGCGGCCGCATTATTGAGAAGACCATAATGGTGAGAGCTGACGAGTATGACCGACTGATGGCTGGTGGGGCCGATGCTAATGAGATTCTTGGTAAATACCTCGGCGAAGACGGAGGAACGGTCGAAGGTTGGGAGAAAGCCGAGGGCAAGCCTATGAAAGTAATTAAAACATATGTACGGACGAAAAGCGGTCGACTGATTGAGAAAACGATTATGCTGACGGAAGAGGAGTACCAGGCTTTCCAGGACGCCGGGGGAGATCCGGAGTTCCTGAAAAGATTCATCAAGCTGGAGAAAGGGGAGAGAATTGAGGATTGGGAGAAGGCATCAACAGTGTATGATGACGATGATCCGGATTTACAGACAGGTGTGCACTTTGATTTTGAATATGCCTGTTTTGTTTATTTCTAAGCTAATTTGTAATGCCTAGTTTAAAAAAGATATTATCTGTTTTAGACATCTATAAATCTTGCTCGTTTATGCATTGTTTTCAAAATAGACGTCTACTTGAACACTATGTAATGATTTCATTAGTTATACTTAGCAATTCATTTTGGAGCTGGGTTATGCATACGGTAATGTGTATCTGCCTTTGAATCCCTATTTGACATAAGAATGCGTACAGACTGCTACCATTAGCTTTGAAATTTCGGCCTGCTCTGTACAATCGTAAATGTCAATAGATTAGACTGCGAATTTATGTATGTGTACTTCCCGATAATGAGCAATGTTTTAATGATAATTTACACCGTTTGATTGCAGCGGTGGCCGGACAAAAGATTGTCGGCAAGGATGGGGCCATCTATGAGGTGGTTGTTGATCCACTGACTGGCAAGAAATACAAAAAGTAAGAGCAAGTATAAACATTTTTCCCACACAAACAACGGTCTATTACACACCGAAAGGTAGTTGTAATTTAATGCAAAGATGACATAAATCATTAGCAGTTTGCGGTGGGTTGTTAATTACATTGTTCTTTTAATCATAATTTGTAATGTAATGATAGATACAAAGATAATTAATCATGCGAATAAATTGATCTGATTTTAACTGTTTAATTATTGAATATTTACTTAATGGCATGATTTATTATATTTAAGAAAAATCGGACAACAGGAATCCGACGTGGATAGTGGTATTGCATCAATGCAAAAGGGCAAGAAAGGAAAAGGAGGGAAGATGGAGAATGTTGAGGAGACAGCCGAGGATCGATCGCGACGGAAGGCTGGCAAACGTGACGACAACAGTGACAGTGACTACAGTTATAAAAGTTACGTAAGTGCTGGTGGAACACGTCATGTTCAACGTCGACGTAAACGCGCTGACGGCACCTATAGTGACGCAGAGTCGTACCATAGCAGCCAAGATGAAGATGGCGCCGCAAGACGTCGACGACGTCGCAGAGAACGTGAGCACGCTAACAGCGCGCATAGTTATTACAGCGTGGTAAGCGAAGGTGGTACGCGGCATGTTCGACGTCGACGTAAACGTGCTGACGGAACGTACAGTGACAGCGAGAGTTATCATAGTGCGGACAGTGACAAACCTGGTGGTAGACTAGCGGAGAAAAAACGAAAGGAGAAAGAAGCGAAAGAGAAAGCGGCAAAAGAAGCGGCGTCCAAGAAGAAGAAGAAACGTGGGGGAAGTGGTAGTGATTATAGCTACACGAGTGAATACAGTGACGGTGGTACAAGGAAGGTAATCAGGAAAAAGAAAATCAAAGACGAACATGGGAATGTGATTGGGTATGATAAACCGGAGTCGTACTATTCTACAGATGAAGAAAGGTATGTCCTGTGTGTTGAATGGGCCCATGTTTGATGTAAAGTTAGCATTAGATCGGGTAGTTGCTAGCACGTGCTGCTAAATTAAAATGCATCTGGTCGTTAAGGGTATTTGTAGACATACTTTTGACGAAAGCTGTCACATGTTTCATAATTAGAAAATTGTATTGTATTGACATAAGATCGAAACAAGTAAAACACGATATTTGCTCTCTTTTGACTCAATGCATTTCAGGTTTCAGTAACTTATGAAGTACAATCAAACATCTTATTTAACTATTTTTATAATACCTAAAAACTACAGTTTAGTCATTTATATTGCTAATACTTATAGCGTTTATTGAATTATGACTGTAGGAAGTAGACATACATAGTTAACATTATCATATGTCGAAATACAACAATAACGAATGTTGAATAGATCTACACTTAAACATTTTACCAATGATCCATAAGCTATCCTTGTTATACACGTAAACTTGTTTAATGTTGAACCTTTTAGCTTGTCACCTAAGTGTATAAAATGCATACCATTTAATAACTTCTCCGAAAGTTAATACCTTCCGAATATATAGATCCTATTTATTTTTTTATCCCACGTATCTTTTTCATCAATGTTGACCCTCCTGTCTGATATTGACAACGTAAACAAATATATATATATTCCCTTGTCTTAACAAATGTTGTAATAATTATGTTGTCCCCCATCAACCAGCGTATACACTGAGGTTTCTGACGGAAAAGGTGGGAAAATAAAGGTAAAGAAACCAAAAATGACCAGTCAACAGAAGAAAGCAGTGGCTGCTGCTAAACTGAAAGCAAAGGTGGAAGCAAAAGCCAAAGAACAGATCGGGAAGATCAAAGGCGGGAAATTTGCTGATGTTGCTGACTTCAGCGATTCGACGATCTCAGAAGATGTGGACTTGGAGAATATGACTGAAGAAGAGAAGGAAGCATACTTTAAAGCAAAGGCTGAGAGAAAAGCGGCGAGAGAAGCACGGCGGAGGGAGAAATACGGAGAAGATTACGATCTGATGATGGAGAAGAAAAAAGAGTTCGTAACTTTGTCACGATTCACGCTTGTTTGTCTTCTGGGAAACTGTTGCTTGTAGTACTAACACTGTTTCGTCCTGCATGCCACTGATATAACCACATCCCCGTTCAGCTTGGTTTTCGTTTCAACTTCTTGTTTGTTTTGAAAATTTATAGTTTATAAGTGTATTATGTTTTGTTTATTGCGACCCTCTGTTTGCAGCATTCCTTGTTCTTTATACATTTATTTGTCATACTATAGAAAATATCGCATTTTTATAAGTGAATTGCGTGTCCCCGAAGAATTTCTGCTTTCGACTATACCGCACACTAATTAGACCAGTCGCCAACAGCCAAACATCTAATTAATAAAAAAGTTAGAAAGAACATGCATTAACGACTGTCATAAAATAACCAAATGATTGTTTTTGTGTTCTTTACAGCGCAATTATGTGGCACATTTAAAAACTTTGGTTGTGCTCTTTAATCTTCTTTTCTCATCTTACTAATCCCCCTTTTTGCTTGTCTACCTTTCCTTTCGGTGTTTATTCTCTAGAGCTCAAATGTTTGGTTACGCTTATTCGAATCATTCGTATTCTTTAATAATATACAACTCGCCTTTCTCTGAGTTTCCTAAACTGTTAGTTTGTAGTGAACGAATTAGCATTTGCTTGATCACATAAACATGTTTGTTGCTAATTTAAACAATAAAAGAATCAGCAACGTTTTTGAATGTGGAGAATTTGTATTTGTATGACTTTTGTCATGAATACACTAAACCCTTGTTATTTGTGTTATTTACAGCGCATTTATGTGACACATTTAAACAAGTTGGTTGTGTTCTGTAACCTTTTGTTCGGATCCCATTAAAACCTCCTTTCTGCTTACATATATCTACTCTAATTTTCTTTTTTGGTGTATAGTCTCTGCCCAAATGTATCCAGATTGCATGGCTTCACTAATACGAATCATTCGTGTTCTTTAAAATGTACAACTTTGTTTTTGAGCTCCCTAAATCCTGAGTTTGTATTGAACGATCATTCCTTAAATTGATCATATCAAAGTGCATATTGCTAATTTAAACATAAAAACATCATGCATTTGGATAGAAAATAAGATCAGTTACTAGTGGCAAACATCTTTGGCATAGAAAATGTGAACTCGTACTTTGATAGATTAAGAAAATATGTTTGCGTGTTTGTGGTGAAATAGTACATTCATTTGTATATTGTTAACATTCATAGAATATCTGCGTAGAAAAAATATTATAGGAACATTTAGCTCTATAAATTTGCTATTAATATATGACACGTGACATGCATGGAATGTCATTACATGTTTCCATTTAATTTTACATTTAGTCATACTAATATAAAATTTATTTTCTCTCTTAATAGTACAGTTTAACAATACAATTAATCCACCTTTTAACTTTTGGCTTATTTAACCGTAACCAGTATTTTTGTTATTCCGTGTGCTTTGTCTTCTTTTAAACTACAACTCTACTATAGTAAAGCAATTGACCGGTATTAGCATCGATTTACATAGTCTTTCCATTGCAATAAGTAATTTAAATTTATTATCATCGATTTAAATAGCCTTTTTATTGATGATAAAGCAATTGACCTGTACATGTATTAGTATCGATTACATTACCTGTATTAGCATCTATTTACATGACCTGTATTAGCATCTATTTGCATAGCCTTTCTATGGCGATAAAGCAATTGACATGTATAGCATCGATTTACATAGCCTTTCCATGGCGATAAAGCAAGTGAGCTGTATTAGCATCGATTTACATAACATACTCAGTATGATAAAGAAGTAGTTTTAATTTGCATCGTTTTACATAGACTTTTAGTAGCGATATTGCAGTTGACCTGTATTAGCATCGATTTACAAATAGCCGACAAACTGTCATAAAACTCAACCTCTATTTATTAACTCTATGATAGACAAGGAAGTTAACTATAATGCTAAAACTTTACAACATCTTTCTATTATAAGTGTGTTTCTGTTCGGCACATTATACAAGAAGCAACTTCTAACACTAATACACTGACTGTACTAGTTTTTTTTATTTGTCAGATTACGACACGTGTAAGCCATTATGGAAAATGGAAAATGGCCAGAATTTGAATAGCAATAATAATGTTTAAACTTAAAAATTAGTAGAGTATAAATGATAATATATTTTGATAATCTTTTTTCTGGTATTAATATAAATTCGAAGTTATGCAAAATCTATGACAATTTCTTTAAATTTCTTAGACAAAGCAATAAATCACTAAAGCATCAAGGTAAATCGAAACAACGGACCAAACGTTCAATAATATTGACAATACATATTTGTATGAACGATACACCTGATTCACCTAAAACACTGGACATGATGTCGATTTCAGGCTAGCAAAGCTGAAGAAGCTGCAGGAACTCCGAGAGAAAGGCCTGATCAGTCCCTCCAGTGATTGGTCCATAGACTCGGATACTGGCGAACCTGTCAAGAAATCAGTCAAGAAAGAGTAAGTATGGCATCTTTTTTCAAGACTTCATTTTGCAATTTGCATTGTAATCTGTCACGTGATTCGTTTCATAATTCCAACCATTTCATATATTTTGTTGTATGCTTATATTATCTTGCTTTATCTGCTATAAATTATGTAGAGTTTCGCTATATTGTCTTGTATTGTATTCAGTTATAAAAGATAAATACGAGTTGCAAAACACTGACAAACCTATGGAATTCATTAGGTCATGATATGTATTCGAAATACTATCTGTGTTTGTGTGTGTGTGTGTGTGTGTGTGTGTGTGTGTGTGTGTGTGTGTGTGTGTGTGTGTGTGTGTGTGTGTGCGCGCGCGTGTGTGTGTGTGTGTGTGAAATTTGTTTACTTTATCGGATGATTATCGATAAACTAAATGAATTGACACAACTGCCAAACAGTAATTTAATTGGTCTAAAGAACTTTCGTAATAATTAAGATTAGCATTTCCAAACTCCATATGCTTTAAACATAAGATATACTTTATTATGTCTAGATATTGACTGTTTAAGACAGCTTTGCGATATAATATTTCATCTTTACCTTTGATGTTAGCTTTGCAGATGAATCTTTACTCATTTCTAAGATAATTTATAAATAAGCTTTTCTTTATAAAACCACGACATCATTTTCTTACTGTATTTGCTATTTCTAACTAAATTAAATTGCTGTCTGAAGGGCAAAGAAGCAGAAAATTCTACAAGATCTGAGAGAGAAGGGGCTCATCAGTCCTTCCAGTGATTGGACGGTCGACTCCGAAGGAAACCCCGTTAGAATTAGTGAACTTGTGTAAGTAGACATCAGTTGTGTTGTAAGTAAAAACAGAACTTGCCTATTACTGTGTGGCTATTTGGCATACACGTACAATAGGGGACAAATGAAGTATCAACGCTTAAAAGCTTAAATGTGGACATTGCAACTTTTACAATTGTTGTGAATCATATTTGTTTTGAATAAGTAAATTATGTAAGGCATACAGTTAACATAAATATCCACACCCTAAATCTGTATGCAGTTTGAAAATACCTTTTACTACAACGTATAGTACAAAATGGGATATATTATTATACAAATTACAGCTCTTTTTGTCAATACGAAATACGTTTACTAATAATTGTGCAAAAACTATTTCAGACAATGATAATTTATGTATTGGATTTTTAGCGCCCAGGGTAAGAGGAAACCAAAGAAGAAGGATGGCAATGAGGGAGATGACGAGAGTGACGAAAGTAAATAATTTTTTTTATCTGTGTCTCTTGGTGTTTGGTTTGCAAATGCTATGGCATCTTGTATATACATATTAAAGCTTGCATGTAGTGTTCTGCTTTACACTCATAAGCATAATCATTAATTAATTGTACTTTTTAGTTTGTTTTCAATATATGTTATATTATCGTTGTCTAATATTCTATGATTATACTGTAGCTGTTTATTAATTACTCAACAGTGTGTGCTACTTATAATCAGTGTCGCTAATTATGTATATTCAGCTATCTACCGCCCTGGCTTATGCTTACGATTCTTAATTAACATGTTATCGCATCATCGTTTACACGGTATATGTTAAATACATTATCCTATTGTTAAAAGTCACATTGCTGACATTTATGCCTGTTACCATATTTATTGTTGTTTCTTATGAAAAAAGACATGTACATATACTGTTTTGCAAGAATGGAAGCAAGGTTCATAACAATTGCTTGTCAAATTTATATTTATCCATCAAAAACCAAATTGCCTTTCAAGGAAAGAAACACGACAAAGGTAAAACTGTCTACAAACATAACCCTTTTAGTAAATAATAGGCCCCCGCCCTCATTGTTGTGTGAAAGGAACATTCTCTGTTTATGTGATATCTATTTTATCAACCCCATTCTGTGATACATAAACATGCATGCTTAGTGGAAACTGTCTTTAGATAATTGAACAACTGACGACGAAACGATAAACGTATTAAACAATAAACATCTTACATTCTTAGAAACACACGTTCGCTTTCCACTGTGATCTTAAATAAGTACGTTAAAATTTATAGATACAAGAATTGTCCTAAAAACTCGTAGACTTTGAATACCAGTTTTGTCTAGATTAATTAGAAGTACGTCTATAAGCATCTTAGACAACCTTCGTTTAATGACTACATGTATGTACTTTTCCTACCAAGACATGTTTTCAACCTTTTAATATTTTACAGAGTTCTATAGAGTAAACGGTTTTAAGTGTTGCGTTTTGTTCCATCTTTTGAGGGACGCTTTCGTTTTTGTTTCTTTTAAGATACTAATTTAGAATAGAGTGCGTTCTTCAGCCGTCACCATTTTTATCTTCAGCGCTTTAACACTCTCTGTGCTAGCGATTTTCTACAAAACTATCAGTAGATTTTCGGTCTTTTCGCTCTTCGTCCATTGAATATTTCTGCTTAGAGGTAGACAACTACATGTGGTGAGTGCATTATAATTTCATGCTTGTGTTTACTGTTAGTTTCTAATATTATTACAGAAAGCTGTAGCTTAATTGCATAAGCTTTGTAGATTAACCAGCTAGAAACTAATGATTGTTTGCTACTGCCGCTCAGCCTTTTGTTTTCGTCATATCTTTTTTATTGTAGTGCACGCTTTTCCTTATTTAGACTTATTCAGTCTGTGAACATTATAAGACAATTTCTCACTTAAATACTTAAAGATGGTACTTCTGGGATATTATTCCTAATGAAAAGAGTAACGCAAGGCCTAGCTAACTTTAAATAACACTCATTTATTTAATCACGGATTAACATTCGGATACTGACATTATGTAACAGTAAAGTCCGACATTTCTTTGGTTCAGTATAAGACGTTACTCAGTGCACTTTTTAAATACCCAGTACATTATATAAACAATCAATGTATGACTTAAAAAATCTTAACTAATCCTCTGATCACCTTGGTCAGGTGAGTACGACCCAGTGACCGGGAAAAAGATAAAGAAGAACAAGAAAGCCACGCGACCTGGTGACGAGGGTCCGGACGGCTATGAATATGTAAGTGGGATAGGTACCTCCAGTCATAAACATATTAGCATATCTCCAATGGCGATTGTCAAATTAATGCTATTCTTGAACATACTTATACAAATACGATAATTGTATAGGATATAAGAAGAATAACATGCATATACTATATATTTTAGACTGAAGACAAAATCCATAGCATAATAAGTAATGTATACTGAAAATAGGTTGATTTAAGTGAGATCTCTCTGTCTAAAAATGCTCTTACAGTAAAGAGTGTCGTTTTTCTGTTGTTTGACAACTGTTTTAGATGTTAAATGTTACCTTTCACGTTTGTAGGAATACGATGACCAGGGCAGAGTTATTAGGAAAAAGAAAATTGGAGGAGGGGTAAGTGTGTCCACTAGTTAAGATATTCTTTAGAAATAGAACACACAAAAACAAATAAAGAAAACAATATATAATGCAGTAAGTTAGAACAGTTTTTAAATTCCTCTTAATTCACTGACATATAAGTATTAACAAGTGTAACAGTTCATTGTTAGACAACTAATGTTTTCTCTAATAAGAGTTAACAATCTAATGTTGTTTTTGTTTACTCCTTAGGATGGAGACAGCGGTTCTGAATATGAATACGAGTATGGTACGTACAGTATTTCTCCTCTAGATTCTCACTTTGAAAGATATACTCGTTTAATTTGATAAATAATATCAATTTCTTTTTTAAAAGTGTTATATTATTACATTTGAATAATTGTAAAAGTAAACTCAGATATATCGCGACTGTCGTGAAAATTACAGTCAAATGGCTCTGTTTTAGTATAACGTTGGCAACGTTTTACTTCTCAGATGAATGAAATGTCAATATTTTAGTAATTCGAATCGAAATAGCTTTAAATTAGTTTTAAGCATTTATTATTCAAGGTGCTTAAATGTTTTTTTTTGTATTTCATTCACATCAATGAAAGTTAAATGTTACCTGGTTTATTCTCCTTTATGAGATATTGTAGGATACTTTGATGTAAGAGTAAATGCCTTTTTTTCAGTAATAATACCACTTTAAAACCCAAATGAGAAGCATTAATTCTACGAGCATATTTTGTGACACAAGAATGTAATAAAGACAACTTTCCCGACATACAGAATAAACCCATTGCAAGAGCATAATTTGTATATATTGCACATGCTTACATTAATGTATAATATCTAAAAAATATGTATAATATTCACAAATCGTGAATTGTTTATAAAGGATATGTTGGTTTAAGTCTTTTGCATGGATGTCAAATTCAGTGAGCCGGCAGACAAATTTAATTTTTGACCTATACTCTAATCTTGTTACATCAATATAATTATAATGGATCCTTTATGTTTAATTGTCATTGTTATACAGATGCAGATGGAAATGTACGTGTAGTTAAGAAAGAAAAGAGTGCTAAGAAGTTTGGAGGTATGTTCACTATATTTTGCCATAGAATATACATGTATTAATGTATGTTTGCATTAAGACACCAATGTTCAAAATAATTGTACAAAATATTTTACTAAGGTCAAATTTACGTGTTTTAATATTTTACACACGATTTTACAATTCTTTGTTCAACTCAGTGAAAATTCATTAAGTTAAGTTATGAATCATATATTGTATTATTATTGTCCAGTAATCAAACAAAATGTGGTAGATTCTAAATCGGTGTAATAATAGATTTATTATAAAAAGTAGAACTTCCAACCTTTGGTCTTATTTCGTTAAGCATTACAATGTCGCAATGCTAACCAACCATGACGACACAAGTACACTTTTTCCTTTCGTATAACAAGGTGCTGATGAAGACGCAGCCTTTTGAGGTCGGCGCTGATGGCAAGATTCGCCTTAGAGATGGCAAGAAAAAGATCGATTTAAGTAAACTGACAGACGACGACCTAAGAAAGCTCGGCATTGACCCGACACTAGACAAGAAGGAGATCGCTCGCTTACTAAAGGAGAAATTCGGTAAAGACATCGCTATTACCGACGGTGACCGGATTATCCCGACCAGGAGGCTCAGCGACTACAGTGACGCCAACACCGACGATCTTGCCAACGATGACGACCTTGACCTTACAACCTGTAAGTTCTGGAGAGAAAATTTCTGTAATGTTTTGTCAGATAAAACTTGCAGTTAGCAGGAATGTGGATTCTATTATATTTTTGTCATTTATGTCAATAAGCAGGGTTTTTCTTTTACAGTTTTACACATATTATTTAGTTTTCTTCTCTTACTTATTTAGCATTGTAATTGATGCTTAGAAATGCACTGCGCCGATCGAATTTAATTTAAACACTGTACACTTATTTTGACTATATAGCCATAGCCTTTTAGAATGTTTGATGTTATTGTTTCTTTCAGTGCGCGGTATGAAAAAAGTGAACGTGGTGTGGAAGAGAGGTGGCAAGCAATTACAGGATCACCTGAAGAAGATCATGGAGCAGTGTAAACTCAAGGATGACTACGCTAAGGATCTGGATGAGAAAGGTAGCAAATCATATAATCCTTGTACGTGTATAAATGTTGCTTTCAAATAGCTCATTTTATTGTCCGTTTGTTTTATTTTAATTTAGATCACAGTAACTGGTCAACACTTTAAACTTAAATGACATACATTTCACTGACTATGGAATAACGAATTTGATTTTAACGTTAAATCTTAATAGAGACGACCTAAACCCTTTGTTAAAGATTGGTGCATACTTACCAAACCAAACGAGGGCTTAAGTTCAAGAATAAATCTAAACACAAAGTACAACGTAAGAGAGGACGTTTCAGAATCAGAACATAATAAGACAAACGGGATGCTGACGGGATGAGGACTGTTTTATATTAAAATCCCTAACCCTTTATATCAATCATTTGAATTCAATGTTTAGATGGTGACATTGACTTCTTGACACACTATAAGCTTGTGGATCCCGGCAAGCTGGAAGCGTATGGTCGAGCCTTCGTGGTGGAGGACGGGGACTGGGATACCGTCATCTCTTGTAAGGTGAGTGCAGATTACTGTCTGGGCGAGTAGAATCGTTTTTTTTTTAATATTTTTTTTAAGCTAAGATGTATATATAGTATTATGGATCAAAATATCCACTGCCCTTTATATTTTTACATTTTTTCAGTCACTTATATTTTGTTTCTATAGACAACGTATACAATAACTTTCATACAACTATTGATCTGTATTTTGATCTCATACAGGAAACGAAACAAGCATTGGAAGGTGTACCGACCGTTCAACAAATGACTCCGAAACAGTTCGAATATGTTTTCAAGGTAAGAAAGATTGTCAAAAATATTAGCTTGAATATTAACACCTGCTCGCTTTATAATTATTATACCAACACACAAAACAAACAAGCAAATAAACAAACAAAAACACACACAGAGCTTCAACAAATAACAATAAACAAACAAACAAACAACAACAACAACAACAAACAAACCGACGATAGTACTAATTTATAAACTAATAATATATTATAAAATGTTTTATTTATGGTTTATCGATTTCTAGCAGGTGTTCAGTAATGGCAAAATGTCACATTTTATGTACACATTTGCTTACCGATGCGAGGATATACATCATTGAACTCGAGTCATTGACATGTTTTAAATTTGACCAACACGTTTCTTTGCACTGGCATCAGATATTGAAAACTATTTCCTCTCTCTAGGTGCTTAAGATCGACGACGCATCCCAGGTCACGTTCCGGATGTTTGCCGTCATTAGCGCCCTCTGTGAACGGAATCACTCAGATGGAGTAAGAATTATATATTGCTTTATATTTTTCTTGCCACATACATTATATTAGTATGTTATAATTATTTAGTTCTGATCTAAATTTATATTTAGATATTATTAGATATTGCATATTGTATTATATATTTTATTTCTGTTTGAAACATGTATAATATGATATATGATATGATATGATATGACATGACATGACAAATAATATAATATAATATAATATAATATAATATAATATAATATGATATAATATAATATAATATAATATAATATAATATAATATAATATAATATAATATAATATAATTTTAATTAATATAATACAGATGATACATGCATAACATGTGAAAAGTAGTGAATATTAACATAATCTGTTACGTTTTCCCCGACAGCCCTCTGAGCAAGTACCTTCTGGAGATCTGCGACATGTTGGATATCCAGCGGAAGATGGAACTATACCGGTCTATGTTTTATTGTAACGCTGAGTCCGACAGGGACGCCAACTTCATCAAGGCGGAGTCGCTAAGGATCGAACTCATAGCCGGCGGTCTCAACTGGAAACAACAAGAGTTCATCATGGAACGACTTCAGCCTAACGCATTCTTTGAGGTAAGTTCATCGCCTCTGATATATAACATACAATTGATATATATAGCATACACAAAATATACATAATCTTAAAAATTTATAACTCTTTGCTTCCATATATGTTTTAACTATTTATACAGTTTTAAATTGAAATAAGTAAAGATATGGAGTTACTTTCATACATTATAATACAATCTTGAAACTCGCACCTCATTGTAGTTATTTATCATAAAGATTTCGAATCGAATAGAATCATAATTATTTATTTAATTCTTTTTACACGTGTTACATAATTTTCAATTCCGTTCAGTTTACCCCTAGTTCCAATCAAGGTACAATGTGATGATTTGCTCCGACGTCCGCCTTTTTCTTGTTACATTAAACAACGTAGATATTCTACTCATCTATTTTAGATATCCTTTCCTGGACTATCCTTTGTTACGTACCCTTGTTCTTGTCAATGCACGAAAACATTGTGGTCAACCCTCTCGACATGAGGGATGATAAATATGATCACATGATGAGGAAACCCTCAGGGGGTCACCGACAACGAGATATGAATCCACTAGGTACACAAAAGCTACACACTTTTCTTTCTTGAATGACAATTCCTGCAATATTTCATAGAATGAAACCTATATCATTCCATTGGTCGTTCCTTATATTTTGTAATAAAATGTTGAAAAGCTATGCCATGATACACGTTAATTAATATGTGGTTTTTTGTTTGTTTATAAATTAAATTTGGTTTGGATTTCAATACACCACACTGACACAATTAGTATTATTATTGGCGACGTCCAGCCATTATTCAGTAGAGGAATGAAAGTTCTCGCCCCGATCGGGACTCGAACACTCGCAAAGTGGGACTGAAGTGTAACCCATCGACTCTAACTGCCTCGGGTGACCCATGTAACTATACGTTAACTATATACGTCATTATTTGTCATTTCCCAAAATGCATTTTGCTGCAGGCCAGCCCCTTCGGAACTCCTCAGGTCTTTCAGCTTCGTCAACAAGCCCAGGACCTTCTTGACGGCAAAATCAAACCTGAGGACATCAAAGCTGAGAAAGTAGAAGCTCCTGAAGAAAGTAGCCACGTGCGTACTGGTTCCACACTGTGAAATAAATGTTACATTCAAACTACCTTAAATTCTTACGCTTAGCTTATTTATGCATTTTCATGTATTTGCGACAATTTTCTATTATTTAACGACATGCATAATTCTAGGTCAAAACATGTACATCCATTAAAAGTTGTATGCATGCATATGATTCAAGAAAGCATAAATGTCAGTACATGTTCATATCATTCCAGGTTACCGAAGCTGATCGAAGACGAACCAAAGATTGTGGTATCTGATAGTCCACCGCCCATGATCTGGTCTTGATACACCTGTGTTCCTATAGCAAACGTTTTAGTACAAATGTAGAAAATATTAGCTTAAGACATAACTGTTTTAGATAGTGCTTTTCTACAAATACCAATAATTCGCTTAATAGTGAGTGAGTTTATAAATGTTTATAACATTTGTACGTCAAATGTGCTGAGGGTGCTCGTTTTGCTATGCTCAAATTCATAAAAAAAACAAAATGCTCGTACTACATTGTTCCTCACAACGCCAATCAAATTTCGGTACAAATCTGACCAATCACATTCCTTGTTAGTTTTTTTCTGGAGGTACGACAATATCAAAGGTGGTTGGGGATGTAATGTTAGTTATTTTAAATCAGAAAGAATTAGATAGTAATCATTTAATTTAACACACCACTGTGTAAACAAAAATGCAACGTCCTTACATAAATAACACAATTGAGACAACAGCATTGAACAATTATTTTAAACCTTTACGGAAAAGAACGGGTATGTTTATTGAAACATAGTTTGAATTATTTAAGATGTTGTATTTACTGTATAAACATTGTACATCGTTGCGATATATAAAGCTGTTAAGTGTTAGTAGTGTTAAATTGAAGTAGGTGTATATTTTGTGTGTATTGTAGATAGACAAACCTTTACAAAAGGTGATACTGTGGTCATGAATCATATTTTGCATATACATTTCAGCATGTATATAGATAGGTTTTCCTGAATTTAAAAATATGCTTCTTTGTAATGAATATATATTGGATAAACATTAACAGCGGCGAATGTAAGGACATAATGTATTGAATGCGACTAAATCATAAACACATTTTTTATGTTATGGATTTTTTAATTTGTCAATAAATTTTAATCCCTACGCAACCTATTTATGTTTGAGTGCTGCAAAATAATACGCTATTATTATTCGATATTTTATATTATTTTGCTTTATTAACGACTTAACATTTTCATTTTTACAATATCTTTTTGCAAAACTTTTTTCTAACTACAGCAACATGTTTCATTCTTATTAACCTAAATTGATATTTGCTAAATGTGTACCACGTATCAGTCTTTACTTAAAGAACGATGGTAACATCCAATTAACGGTGTTCTAACCAGAATCATTGCTCATAACATTTAACAAATTATAACATAGAAATTAAAAAACAAACATTTAAGTATCAAGTTATAACAGCGATTAGGTCAACGGTTGACACAGGATCCTGTCGCGTGGATCCACACGAAATGTGTTTTAATTGTTGCGTCACCATCGAGCCAGTCAACATAGTATATATGACAGACGTATAAAACTGCATGCCAAGCTCCAGGATATATTGCTTAATACGGCTAAAACATGGTGAAAAGGATCGCAAAGTTTCCGATGATCACAAATTAACTTATTTAAAGGACCTCATATTCATATATTGTATTCCCTACATCATTTAAATCAGCAAAGTTTAGTTCGCTTTAATGCATTTATTAACAGTATTTCTGATTAAAACAAAATACACAATACTAATATATCATACAAAAATATTTACTGATGTCCTTCATATATTATAGAACTATCCTTTTATCCTGGTTTGTCAATATGTTAATGTTAAACATTACAAACATATTTTATTATTTCTATATAGCAGATAACACACACAATCAAGGACGTTTTTCATAATTATAATGTAAAAGAAGTATACGTTTTTTTTTTTCAAAAAAAGCACACACTTCCCACACATGTCTTGGTAAGATCCACAAAACCATTAGAAAGTATTATTGCCAATGCTACGTGCCAACTATTATTTCCAGTATTGTAGAGTGTGTATTGTAGACAGTTATAGCATTTCCCCAGCAGGTGCCAATATTTTGTTTATATTTCTATTATTGACGTGTGAAATAAATTGAGAGAAAATCGGATACTGTTGTTCTTTGTATTTAGCTAAGCTCTCACCGTTTTATGGTTGGTTCATCTCTAAAGTAAAATGTGGTTATTATCAATGCCTGAATTATTTTCATGTTTTATTACTTCATTAACATTTCCTCTACCCAAATCACATGAATATTTGAGACCGGTCTCGTTAATATCATCTGCATGTAAAACAGCATAATTTTTGGAATAATCTAAGTTGAACATTTTGTGTATTTTCATAAAATTTTCTGTAAAGTTAACTTAATAAATAGATATTTTAAGGTCGGATGCCAGTCTCTGCTTAAGTATAAGAGTATTTAGAATATTCTAGAACTGGCACATTTGTTAATAATCGCTTACGTAACACAATGAGTGTGCTGTCGTTTATAAAAATGAAATTATCACGACGGATTGATAATACTTCAATTTACTTCAGAGTTTCATTCAGAAATGTCATGAGATTGCTTTGTATAGATAATATGCATCAGATTTCAAAGGTCATATCCGTAACTGAAAAAACAACTTTTGTATTTAACAGAAGCGGGGAAGAAAGGGTATGTTTTAATATTTTTACCTATCACACGGTGTGTTTCCCAGTTTCACAATTAACAATATGTATCTATTATACACTTAATACATCCAAATGTCACGAACACTTATATCTACCATTTCCTATTCATATCCCAACTCAGCGCTTGGTGTAATGTAAAGGATATAAAGGCTGAATAATGGACAGAATGCATTGCTTACCAGACAGAAATTGTACAGAAATAAAGTGCCTATGAATATTTGAAAAATACATTGCCAATCCAAGTCTAAAATCATTACATTCTACAAATGTACAACTATAACTTAAAGCGAAAGTCGTTATGCGTTATTTATAAGCAATTCAATTTTACAAAGGAATAATAACGAGTCAAATCAAATATTAAAAAAAAATAATATACTTTTAATATATGTTTATTTAATACGCTAAGGGCCATTTTATTTATTAAGCTATTATATAGAAGGATGTAGTGACTCATCACATTTTGATTTCCCTAACAAATATCACGCCATCTCATGAGCACGAACTGATCAATTCTAGGACGATACTGTACAATCCAGATTTTGAAACTTCAGGACAGGAGTTATTATAATTGTCTTCAGCAATAAAGCTATCCACGTTTGTTTGCAGTTGTGTTCAAAACACTAGCATGTTGTGTTTTGAGATTATAGTCTTGTAAACTTTAAAGAACTGGGTTGTGTCCATGTGATTCTCATATTTTACTAAGCAACAAGAACGCGCATTAAAAGTACAAGATTACCTTATTGTTAAAAAAATGCAACTCTAACTTTATTACTAAAACGCAAATACTTAAATCACAAATATAATTTTCGACACACTGTTATATAAACCGGACAGAAAACAATGTACGGAACACTGTTATATTTATCATACAGAAAACAATGTTCGGCACACTGTTATATTAACCATACAGAAAACAATGTTCGGCACACTGTTATATTAACCATATAGAAAACAATGTTCGGCACACTGTTATATTAACCATACAGAAAACAATGTTCGGCACACTGTTATATTAACCATACAGAAAACAATGTTCGACACACTGTTATATTAACCATACAGAAAACAATGTTCGGCACACTGTTATATTAACCATATAGAAAACAATGTTCTGCACGCTGTTATATTAACCATATAGAAAACAATGTTCGGCACACTGTTATATTAACCATATAGAAAACAATGTTCGGCACACTGTTATATTAACCATACAGAAAACAATGTTCGGCACACTGTTATATTAACCATACAGAAAACAATGTTCGGCACACTGTTATATTAACCATACAGAAAACAATGTTCGGCACACTGTTATATTAACAATACAGAAAACAATGTCCGGCACACTGTTATATTAACCATACAGAAAACAATGTTCGGCACACTGTTATATTAACAATACAGAAAACAATGTCCGGCACACTGTTATATTAACCATACAGAAAACAATGTTCGGCACACTGTTATATTAACCATACAGAAAACAATGTCCGGCACACTGTTATATTAACCATACAGAAAACAGTGTCCGGCACACTGTTATATTAACCATACAGAAAACAATGTTCGGCACACTGTTATATTAACCATACAGAAAACAATGTCCGGCACACTGTTATATTAACCATACAGAAAACAATGTTCGGCACGCTGTTATATTAACCATACAGAAAACAATGTTCGGCACACTGTTATATTAACCATACAGAAAACAATGTCCGGCACACTGTTATATTAACCATACAGAAAACAATGTTCGACACACTGTTATATTAACAATACAGAAAACAATGTTTGGCACACTGTTATATTAACCATACAGAAAACAATGTTCGACACACTGTTATATTAACAATACAGAAAACAATGTTCGACACACTGTTATATTAACAATACAGAAAACAATGTCCGGCACACTGTTATATTAACCATACAGAAAACAATGTTTGGCACACTGTTATATACTATACAGAAATCAATGTCCTGCACACTGTTATATTAACCATACAGAAAACAATGTTCGACACACTGTTATATTAACAATACAGAAAACAATGTTCGGCACACTGTTATATTAACCATACAGAAACAAGTTCGGCACCACTGTTATATTAACAATACAGAAACAATGTCCGCACACTGTTATATTAACCATACAGAAAACAATGTCCGGCACACTGCTATATTAACATACAGAAAACAATGTTCGGCACACTGTTATATTATCCATACAGAAAACAATGTTCGGCACACTGTTATATTAACCATACAGAAAACAATGTTCGGCACACTGTTATATTAACCATACAGAAAACAATGTTCGGTACACTGTTATATTAACCATACAGAAAAAATGTTCGGCACCTGTTATATTATCATACAGAAAACAATGTTCGGCACGCTGTTATATTAACATACAGAAAAACAATGTCCGGCACACTGTTATATTAACCAAACAGAAAACAATGTACGGCCACTGCATATTAACCATACAGAAAATAATGTTCGGCACACTGTTTATTAACCATACAGAAAACAATGTACGGAACACTGTTATATTAACCATACAGAAAACAATGTTCGGCACACTGTTATATTAACCATACAGAAAACAATGTACGGCACACTGTTATATTAACCATACAGAAAACAATGTTCGGCACACTGTTATATTATCCATACAGAAAACAATGTACGGCACACTGTTATATTTAAAATACAGAAAATAATGTTCGGCACACTGCTATATTAACCATACAGAAAACAATGTACGGCACACTGTTATATTAACCATACAGAAAACAATGTTCGGTACACTGTTATATTAACCATACAGAAAACAATGTTCGGCACACTGTTATATTTATCATACAGAAAACAATGTTCGGCACGCTGTTATATTAACAATACAGAAAACAATGTCCGGCACACTGTTATATTAACCAAACAGAAAACAATGTACGGCACATGCTATATTAACCATACAGAAAATAATGTTCGGCACACTGTTATATTAACCATACAGAAAACAATGTACGGCACACTGTTATATTAACCATACAGAAAACAATGTTCGGCACACTGTTATATTAACCATACAGAAAACAATGTACGGCACACTGTTATATTAACCATACAGAAAACAATGTTCGGCACACTGTTATATTATCCATACAGAAAACAATGTACGGCACACTGTTATATTTAAAATACAGAAAACAATGTTCGGCACACTGTTATATTAACCATACAGAAAACAATGTACGGCACACTGTTATATTAACCATAAAGAAAACAATGTTCGGCACGCTGTTATATTAACCATACAGAAAACAATGTTCGGCACACTGTTATATTAACCATACAGAAAACAATGTTCGGCACACTGTTATATTAACCATACAGAAAACAATGTTACAAGTTTATTTTATTCAGTTAAATCAAAACACGACCATGAAAGGCAAGCTTAGACCTAAAAAGATAATTACATAATTAATCTGTTTGTCAGGTGTTTA
Organism: Sinonovacula constricta; assembly: GCA_007844125.1. Taxonomy (NCBI): domain Eukaryota; kingdom Metazoa; phylum Mollusca; class Bivalvia; order Cardiida; family Solecurtidae; genus Sinonovacula; species Sinonovacula constricta. The sequence continues at coordinate 8,281,250 of CM017561.1, forward strand.
AAATGTAAAAACTAGTTTTTTTGTGCGTTCAAATCTGTTTAGTAATAGTTACTATCATAGGCCATTACTTTGTGAATTCTGGTTTTATAAATTGTGTGGTCGGGAGAGGAAATCGGTAATTATTTTAAACAAATATAGACATATAGGCTCAACCCTTAGCAACGTCTAATTATTGGCGGGAGAAGTCCAGTACAAATAAGTTTGTTGAACAACAGGAGTACCGCATGTCGGCTAGAAGATGCCTCTCATGGTCTTCAGAATCTGTATAAACATTCAACATAACATTGATGCTTCTTATCTTTATTTATGGTTTCTATACAGGTGTTAAACAAATGATAAGGATGAGTACCCGAACTTTCTAAACCAAATATGTATGTCTCATAAGAATATTCTGAAGTTGCATATCAAAAGTCAATAATGCAACTTAAATTAATATTAATAATTCATTCGGAGGTACCTGGACCATTCTTGTAATTTTACCGATTTATTACAAACATTAAATTGATAGTCCTAAATTGATACATACAACAGATAAATTATTCTTGCATAAAAATCAGGATTACGTCTATTGTTGGGCACAATATAGAAATAATGAGTTGAGACTAAGAATTTTATCATCTTCAAATTATAGGTTTTTGAGCTCAAATAATTCTTACAAGATCTTTTAAATTGAGTACTGAACAAAATGAATGGACATAAATCCAGAATAAAATTCGTTTATGTCATCAAAATATCATAGGAAGAAGAAGACTTCAACGAAGACAGCGAAAAAAGGTCCAGGCTGGAAGGCAGCCGCAAAGAAAGCCGTCAAAGAAAAGCTAAAGAAAATGACGGCGGAGGAGAAAGAAAACTATCGTCGGGGTGGGCGGAATCCTGACAGTGAAAGTGAGTACAGCTACCGGAGCGAGGTTAGCGAGGGCGGCACCCGTCATGTTAAACGGCGACGTAAACGTGAGGACGGAACTTACAGCGATGAGGAATCCTATCACAGCAGTCAGGTACGTGGCGTTGTGTTTGGTAAAAATTCATTTAAGGTTTGTATATTAACTAGTTTGAGGGCTATAACTTTTTGTGTGCGAATATAAGCTAAGAAACTTACAATAGAATGTTGACATGTCGCATCACATGAATAATAATTATATGAACTATTATATGAGTTTAATACAAAAATATGTGATTAGCAGTACTTTTACTTTTTAAACTTTTTGGTGCCATTTTAAAACGCCAGAATTCATGAAATACAAGATTTCAATTTTATCATTACGGCATATAAATTATACCCAACAACCCTAAAAAATTAGTACTTTTTTTTAAAGAAAATTTGTTGGAGCTTAAACCAATATTTAACTATAAAACAACAACAACAACAACAACAACAACAGAAAACACAAGTTTTTTTTTCATCTACAAATATGGCCCACACAGGATGAGGAAGGACAGGCTCGTCGGAGACAGCGGCGTCGTGACCGAGAACACGGATCGGATAGTGAACATAGTTACTACAGCGTCGTCAGTGCCGGCGGCACACATCATGTACGTCGCCGTCGACGGCATGCCGACGGAACATACAGTCGTAGCGAATCGTACAAAAGCGACGCTGACCAGTCTGGAAGAGAGTCAGCAAACGAAGGTGACTTTATCATCGTCCGGTCTAACGCTTCCTCGGCAGCTGGGGGAGACAAGGAACGTCAAGGAAGCGGCACTTCAAATGAAACCGACGACTCCGACGTCAGTATTGTAAGTGAGACGAGTGAGGGCGGCACTCGACGTCTGATGCAACGTAAACGATTACGTGACGCGGACGGGAAAGTAATAGGGTATGGTGAACCAAAACCAGCCAAGGACAAGAATTTGAATCCATCTCACCTCGGCCAAGGTAATGCTACACTAGTTTTCATCTTATTTTATTTTATTGTACGCTAATGTGACGTTGCAAAACAAACAAAAAAACCCATTAAACTGGCAGTTATTAGTATTCGACCATGCACTAGCCAACCTTAGGAGAGGTCATATAAACAAAAGCAGGAATTCGTTGGCTTAAATAGATTTTTCAAAACGTTAAACATGCATTATAATGGACGAATGTTAACATCGTTACACTTTAAATAAAAAAAAGTTTGTGATTCGACCCCATGAGTGTCTTTCAAAATGGTGCCAAAATTTTGATTTTTTGCTATCTTTCAATAAAATGTAAACAAATATTAATATAAAAAATAAATAAAAATATAAAATTTAAGTGTTATTAATGTAGAATAATTAATCTCTTTGACTTTATAAATGAGACATTTTAGACCTTAAAGCAGCAGTGCTGTAGTGGTTATTAAGAATAAATGTGATAAACATTTCACAATAAATAATCACGCTTATGTTCAAATTGTTAAGCGTGATGTCATTATATCTGCGCCACGTATATGTACTCTCACGATTCTTAATACTACGCGTCACTGTATAAGTATGTGTAACAAAACAAGAATATTTTATATCTGCCATGACATTGCTCAGAAAACAACATAGTTTAGATGCATGGGTATTTCTTCTTGTTATAAATATAATTAAATTATTGTATTATATATATCTATTAATATGACATATTCTCGCCGAAGGAATGGGATATCGGTTGTTATTTATAGTCTTTATAGTATTTTATCATTGTAAATACAAATTTATAAATTAAACAAATGTGTCTAGATATATAATCGATTCGTTATCAAATCTGCATGACCTCGTTAAAAGTTATGGCGTCGGCAAACTTTAACCGCATTGCTAAAGATGCTTATAAAATGTTTATTTTTTATTACTTGTTTGCCTAATTGATTGGTTGATTGATTGATTTATTGATTGGTTGACTGACTGATTGATAAACAATGCGGGAGCAACAATTCTGAGGTCACCTTTTTTCTTAGAAGTTCATATTCATAGTAACTTACACTTGACATTTTTTTCAATTTTCAGGATCTGAAAGGTTTGTTTATTTTCTTTCTTCACTGCACCATGTGTTGAATCACACATCAGTATAGTTATACACGGATGAAAAGTATATTTTTTATAAGTTTAAAGAAAAAAGAATTAACATATTTACTAGGTAATGTTTTAACTTGATCATTTGTGCAGTTGACATGCCAAGAAAATAAAAGTACCAAGACATTTATTTATCATGCTGCTGTATTTCCAAAAAGGATAATGCCAAATAGTCATTTGACACACATGATTCGTTTTTTTGATGTTGTTGTTGTTGTTCACACTTAAACTGTGGAATTCCTTTATGAATTAGAACGAGACACCAATAATGCCTTTTGACATGTCGTCAATATTGCCATCTAACTAGCAGAATGATACATACTTGCACTAAATTTCATACACATTGAATCTGAAGTATACGATCTGATATAGTATACAGTGTAGATGTATGTTTCACATTTAGTCTCAGAGTGAATCAATCGAGGGCTTTAAACAAACAGTACTATCCTCATTCACGAAAGTAATAAATGATAATGATGATGATAATGATGATGATGATGATGATGATAATTATGATGAATTGATGGTGATGATGATGATATATTTTTACTATTACTACTACAACTACTTCTACTATTACTATTACTACTACTACGATTACTACTACTACTGCATCGACTTCAACTACTTCTACGACGACGACTACGACGACGTATTATTATTATTATAATTAAAATATAATTATAATAATAATAAAAATTATATTATTATTATTATTATTATTATTATTATTATTATTATTATTATAGCAATAATTGTTTATACCACATACACAATGGTATTGAATAGAGAATATGTAAACTGATGAATATAGTAGTCATAGGTGAGTCTACAAAATCTGCCCCATATATATAACATGTATATGTGTTATAACTTATAACACATATACATGTTATACATATGGGACAGATTTTGTAGACTCACCTATTTTGTATATATCATATAACTATCCAGTCTCAATTGATACTTTCATTGCTTATTCATTATGTAAGAAAATGGCTCAAACGATTTGACATTAACTGTTTTTCTAGAGACATGCTGGAGGCGTTGGATAGCCTCCAGCAGAAGCGACGAGGTAATCTGCTACGGGATAAAACCAATGATAGTCTTCGGTCACTCAGGAACGACGGCGAGCTTCTGGTACCCTCAGACGTACCCTGGCCAGGTACCACGAACTTATCTCATAACCATGGCTCTGTTTTTATTTTTATTTTCCTTTTGTAAATGCAGATTTATAAATCAGGTTAAGGAAATACCCCAAAAAATTTACATTGTGTTCTGTACTCTTTGGTTTACAAAATTTAGGCAATGTCTCGTATAAGTGTTTTTTTTTTCACTTTTACTTTGAACTGACACGTGAATAGCTTTGTCTTAAGCTTTTTTTTTTCAAATTTATATATGATTTGCATAATAAAAGGACTTTGTCGTATTTTCGTTAAATATAGGGAGTATAATGAGGATTAGCCGTATGCAGTTTTAAGAAGGAATAAATAATAATAATAAGTCACTTAAAGGAAACGAAAATGCTGTCAACTGTTGACACATACATCTGCTGAGGCATTGGCCCGTCAATACATAAATACAGATGAAGCGACACCGAACTTTATTAAATGTTTTTTTATTCGGTGACAATTAACTTTTTCCAACAATACACTATGTTATTACTCCCACTATATATCTGTATACATTACACAAAGAAAACATCAGATAATTTAATAATTCTTAGGCGACAAAATCCACCTAAGGAAACCCGTCAATATTTTCTGCAAAATGTTTATGCTGCAAAATTTGTTAAACTACCAATATTACATAATCGAAAGTAAACGGATTTTGGTCAAAATGTTAAATGAAATTTGTTTTAAAAAATTATTTCGATAACATCCTTTCAGTGTAAAGGGGATACAGTGAAGATACATATAAACAATTTTATATTTTAAGGTACGGACGCGGAAGAGACTGAGCAGAAGATCCTGACAGAGATGGTCAACGAGATCCCGTCAGATTTCAGTGACGCCACGACTGACGAAGACGTCGATCTGTCCAAGATGACACCAGCACAGCGACGTCAGTATTTTGCTGAGCGGGAACGTAAACGCAAGGAGCGGGAGCAACGCCGACGAGAGAAATACGGAGATAAATATGACGAAATCATGAAAAAGAAAATGGGGTACGTCAATGTTCAAATTATTATACAAAAAACGCACAGATCTGAGACATCCAAGGCGCCACAGAGAGCATATGCTTTAAACAAAAAGACTATTCCGGGAACTAAACACTCTGTTACATTACCGGTTCATTACATGAGACTGCGTGAGAATAACGAACTCTGATGAGAACTGGACTATCTGTTAGTTTATTTTCTTCCTTGACGTTTGCTACATCTGTAATAACAAGCTGCGTTGTTAAAATCGGCATACTCGGTTTCTGTTTTAAAACAAAACCTCACCAAACAGTTGCGAATGAATGCCTGCTACCTTTTAGTTGCAAGTTACACTTTATTGTTGCAAGTTACGTTGTTAAAAGCGAACAATTACCTCCTTTTTCAGGAAAAAATGTCTTAAATAAAACAGCTGCGATTTCCTATTATCGCCTGCTACATTATGGCGTTATTTCTATCCTAAAATGCATTCCGCAAGAAAGAGCACAATTTTAAGAAGCTGGCTATCTTGTAAAGTGAACACTTTTATACACTGTCAATTCATTACATTAATTACATATGTGCTGACATTGATAGCTTAATCATTGGATAAAAAATGCAAAAGAAGAAAAAAGAAAAAAATCGTTGACAGTTTAAACATTTGGTAGTCACTGCAAAATAGAAAGATATACAGATTTTCTTTAAGTGTACAAAAGTCAGCATACTGTAAAAAAACCCCAACATATATGTGGTTGAAAAAAACTTCATGTGAAAAACTTTTAAAGCCGACATTATATATCATGGAAAACACAAACAATAGATAGAAAATCTTTCTAAATTTCTTAAGTTTCTAAATTGACTTAAGACCGTCATATACAGCGATGTCACTCATACTGCCCTATCCCTTTCCCAACAGCAATAAGACGGCCGCCCAGCTGGAGAAGGAACAAGCCATGAAGAAGGACTGGCTGTCGGATGGACGACGGCTCTCCACCACACGCAGATCCAGCAACGCCTCCGCCATTAGTAGAGGTCACTTCATACGTTTATATGTTAATTAACTGTCATTTCAAATCAGGAATCTATTTTAAACCATTTGCATGATGGATAAGCTTTTTCATATTTGTGTCAATATTTGTGTAATAATATGCTGTTCGTCACCAATATTACCTTATTTGTAGAGGTTCGAAACAAAGAACCAAAACACCAAAGTTATCAGCAGAGAAATTAATTCATGTAATCACAGAAAAGTACTTCAAAGTTCACAGCATTAAGGGTATACTTGCATGTTATATATGTCAAAGTCTGAGGTTGTTTTCCTACTAAAATGATCAGTAAGAACCATTATATTCGCGTATTTCGTTTCGGACATTTTCTTTTCGTATTAATCACACCATTTCAATTTCTACCATTGCGTCTGCAAACATCTTTAGCCAAATTTCATTGTTGAGTCTAAATATACATAGGAAAATTAGAAAACGTCCATGAGAATTACCAGAAGTATTAAATAGACCATTTCAAACCAAGCGTCTAGCCAATCCTATTCCGCTGATCAAGTAGACGCTTTGTGAGAAAATCTCGCGAGACTCGACCTGTTTTGCAAAACTGGGGGCTCTTCACTTCCGGATTTTGTATTATCTAATTGAACGTAATACAGTGCTGAAAATCATGAAATTGACAAAAGTTCAACGTCTGAATAACCATAAGTTGCCAAATAGTGCACGTATACAATCATCAATTGAAAGTTAAATAAAACAACCGTAATAAAAACGAACTTATATCACGTCCATTTACATGTTAAATATTTAAAAGAAATTATAATCATTACCGCCATTAAATTTATCTGGCCACACATGATGATCATCATGATCCCATATTACCTGTATAATCACCTTTAATCATCATGATCAGCAGCAGCATCACCGCCATCACGATCTACATCGTAATCGTCATGGGCATCACCGTAACCGTTTTTACCATTTACATAATAATCATAAACAGCATCGGTATCACCGTCATCATTATCAGCAGTAGCAGCAGCAGCATCACCGTCATTTGCATCATCATTACTTTAGTTACAGGGGTATGGATCTTTGTCAAGCAAATTTTCTTATGCTTCTAATCTTAGTTGTTATATATCTTATAATGAACATTGTTGTAAATTTGGACAATGGTGTCAAAATCCCTATTTCTTAATGCATCGGTCACATAATGCGCTATTACGTATAAATGATTAATAGGAATTCGTGGACTGCGATTCAAAATCTGCATACAACTTTTGACTTTACTTGATTTGCAATTATTTGAATGAGGGTCTACACGCCTGGCTACGTCTTATGTTCCCATTTATGGCTTGAATGTTCTATGCCAAAATGTGGTCTAAAGTGGGCCCTACCGGGTACTTAATTTTTGTACCCATTTAAAGATAGAAATGTATTAATTTAAAATATCGTTTTGTAAATTCATATTACCGGGTATGTTTCTCTATGGGCGTGGGTCCCTTTCATACCATCATAAAGTTTTACTCCAATTGAATCCCTAATTTTATGACATGAGCGGACACCCAAACTAATTAAGCTAATTGGCAGTTTTATGACACCTTGTTTGTCTAGTGGACAGGAAGTGTGACCGTGTTTTGGCGTCTTTTCCCCTTCGCAAGAATTAACACATGCATCCGCTATGCAGCTGTGTTTGAAACTGTCACCATATGGCAGTCGTGTGGTTTATGACCTTCACCATTTACAGACCAATATGCATTGACTTACGCGAGGACAACAAAAAGGACAAAACACTTAGGTCTACAATATCTTTTTTGGCTCATAAAAGGACCTAACGCTATATTTAGCAGTACCCACAATGGTGCACTCTTTCCCAACCCCACTATTTTTTTCGTTAAGGAAGAGGAAACGTGGATGTTGGGATTTCAAGGAACACAATCTAATATATATTTTTCATCTCGTGTTTATTGCAAAGGTATTATTTCAATAGCTCGCCTATTCTTTTGTAGTTAATCCATACCTAAAATATAAATAATTCCTTTATAAAAATGCTTATGATCATTCAATGGACTAAAACAGTTTGTTAGGATATTTATATAAGTAAAAACATGCGCAGTCTGAAATATTACTACATAGTAAAGTTTCCCCCCTCCACTCTCACTCTTTTAGAACTTATATTTATGCCGCGAAGGTAAATCGTCAATAACGTTGCATATTTTTTCATAGCACACGCCGTTCACGTGTACTTATCATTTTTAATCTCTCAACAGTACCCAACGTTCACACCCTCTCTATCTTCTAAATGGCAGCTTGAAGACAATTATCGATCGATATCATGTTACACAGTATAATGAAATAATGGGTCGGTCAATTTGACACAAAAATATTTCTTTTCGGCGACTTCAAATGATAGTGACCGTCGATTGTTTCCCAGAATTTTCTTTGTTGTTGCAGTGTTAGCCAGAGAGCCCTCCGCGCCAGAAAGAAATAACACCGCATTTATTTTTTACAACCTTGAAGAAATTAAAATCAAAGTGATGTAATAGCGACTCCATGTTATAAGTGCGTGAACAATGTTGTTAACAGCCGTTAATTGGCGCTAATATGTGCAAACCGAAAAAAAAAATCCCAACTTGTTTTCTAAGAAAGTACGAACACAAATGATGAAATCCTTTGCGCAAGAGCCCCCAGTTTTGACAATCGAAAGAAAACGGGTCAAGTCTCGTAGCGCGAGATATAAATCGGCGCATGCGCACTGGATGTTTGAAATGGTCTATTGGAACCAACACTAAGCAAAATCATAAAGTGTCCACGTAAAGGGTCGCTCTAGAAGTTATTCTCATTAAATTCATTGCTATTCAAGACTTAAGGAATTTCCGATTTAAATGTAGAACATCGACCTTCACAAAACAAATACACTTACTTTTTCAGTGATCTCATTTATCCATGATTGTCTTTAATTGACACGTCTGAATAGATTACGCTCAGTCAAATCCACGGTTTTCTATTTCTAGAATCGTGTTTATGATTTCATTTTGCAAATTGTTTCTGATCGGATCAGTGCAAAGTCTAGGAGGTAAAATAAATCTTACTTAATAATAAGGAAAGAAATAGACTTGAATTTCGTAGTGTTGTTTCTTTCTTTATTGCATACAGATACCAAATGTATAACTTTTTTTCTTAGAGGGTGTCCTTAATAGGTTGTTTTAATTTCACTACAAACGCGTAAGAGGATAGAATTCAAATCGCTCATCATATACTGAGCAAAAGTTGTGTTTTTATAAAAACAACGTCAAAATGCCATATTATTTTTTTTTCCATAATTCTCATTATCTTATATTGCGATTCGGTCGCTTTTCACAAAGAACGTTTAGACCTTACAAACCTTGTTTCTAAATTGGAGAATTTTACTTTCTAGGTGGCGGGCGTCCAAAGTCGATGGTGACGTATGACAAGGGACCCCCGCGTGATATGGGCTATGACAACAAGATGGACAATAGAGAGATAGGGATGGCTCATGATTCGTGAGTTAAAAAATGGTTTCCTGGCAAAAATAACCTCTTATGTCATCTTTAAAGTAGTATATAATGTCCTGAGATAAACATGTTCTTAAAATCAGACTAATTCACCTATTTGTTTACATTACAGATTAGAGATACAGTATACAAATTAAGAGTTATGCTATCTATACACAGCAATAGACAATATTCTTTTGCAAAATTGTCAGTGCATGTATAGTAATTATATTGTGACAATATGAATACAAGAAGTGGCACGGATGTGAGACATCCAAGGTGTCCTAGACCGCATGTTTTGTAAACAAGAATAGTGCTATACTGCGGACTAAACACTCTATACTGTCGATTGATGATATGAATATTTTAGAAAAAGTCTGATGGGAACTAGACTACCTTCTTCTTGCCTTCTGCCCTGTTGTCTGCTACATCTGAAATTACAAGCTGCATCGCTTACATCGGCATACTTGGTTTCTTTTGCTGATCAAGACCTCGAAAAAACGGCCGAGCATTCCTATTTATCCCTCCTACTGTGCATAACTGGAAGCTACACTTTATTGTTTTAAGCTACACTGTAAAAAAGTGGAACTCTTTGTGATTTTTTTTATCTGAAAACGGCCTCACAGAACAAATGCGACACCGAGTTAGCGACACTAACGTCCCCATAAAAATTCATTCCATTAGTACCACCGCTCTCAAGAGCGGCGAATTAAAAAAATAGCAGCTTCACAATCTTTTACGTGGTATATTTTATCATAAAACTCGTTGTATACATTTGCAATCAAACCTTCATGAAATTTTAGCTGTCAGCTTTCGGGACAACGTGATCCAGTAAGTGATAATATGCATTTATAAATGCTATACATATCTAAGAATAAGGTAAATTAACATCCAAAGTTTATACAACTTGAAACATGAACCTATTATTATTCCACTTTCAGCTGGAGTACAAAGACCAAGGACGATCATTCCTCTAGAAGAAAAAATAGTGCTTGTAAGTCACATTTCAACGAAACCTGATAAAATGTTGCTTCTAGTTGTGTCGTATCAATGCATTGTAATACAATCTACTTGCTGGGAAATGATGCAAATAAATCATACAAGGCATGTATGTCTTGAAATTGAAAAAAAAAACAAAAACAATATACAAGACATTACTTATCTATGGTTGATCAAAAATGAAATTTAAAGTGATTTTTAACGTCTTCACCTGGCTGTCTTGCTGTCTTCTTTGTAAACAAATACATCTAGTTGTATGATTGTCGTATTTTCATAAATATATATAGGTTGAAACAAAACAAATTGTAGATTCTACAGAATCTGCTTGGTACTTTACCCTGGCCTGGTTACTAAAGAAACTTGTTTGTAGGAAGCTAAGTTTAAATCTTGATTATTGTATGAAAACATCGAACAAGAAGAGACAGGTAAAAAAGCCGACAACGTTAGAGTGTACTCTATTCATGTTCCCATTCCAGCGAGTGATGGGGGTGAGCCTCCAAAATTACACCGGGAGACCACCATGCTGAAAACTCTCCCCACCATTCCACAGGGAAAGCTTTATGAAGGTATATACATGTTTATGTTCTGGTTTTAAAAAAGTAACTCCGAATGACACACATTATGCAACGGAACAGAGATTTTTATTTTGTCTAGTGACAGAAAACTACGATTACAAAAATATGTCTGTCTTTTCATCAGCTAAACATCCATTTTATAACCTCTTCTAAATACATGTTAACAGTTAAATTTGTTTTCTTCTTTTAGAAGAGCCGACAGATAATAATCAACGCGACAGACCTCGAAGAAAAGTAGGTATTTACAAGATACGAAATATATGTTTGACTTTTTATGTTAAAATTGTACTTAAAACTTCAATGTTTCAAACTTAAATTTATTATACATTACATTGCCATATTATTTATCATATGTTTAAACACTATACGCTGTTTAAAAAATGCTTGTGTTTTACTTTTCTCCCACGATGGTCGTAATTCTTTTCACAAGCCGTGATGTTTTGACAATATTACACCTAATGTATATTTAAGCTCTTCGAAGACAGCAGTGATGAGGAACACCAACAGACAAAACGAAAAGAGGAAGAAGAAAAAGCTAAGGAGGAGGAGAGAAAAAAGGAAGAGGAAGAGAAGAAAAGTTAGTTATGTAGATAACATTTAAAGAAAACAAAAAGGATCAAACGGTCTTTTTGAAAACACGTCATATTATTATATGATATTTTTATGCAAAACAAGTTTACAATGTCCACATGTTTTGTGAAGACGATTTATAATAAGAATATATGACAAAGTCCTATGAGCATTGCAACATATACTAAACTCCGAAAAGGCACAGAACAAAGGCATTTCTCATGCAAGCCAAGCGAAAAGTAAGAACAAATTTGTGATGAGTCATTCAACGAAAAGAGCAAACCCGACAGTTACCGCCTTGGAACGGTCAGTCGGCCATATGAACCGACTGGGGTGCTTAAATGCATTTAGCTTTAAAGATAACGCTTAACCAACGTTACGAAATGTGTAAGTCAAAGTTTTGTAATGACGAAGAAATGTAAATGTATTCAGTGTACATTACAGAAGCTCAACCCATATATAAAAACTAATTTCCATGGATTGTAACAATGAAACAAATATTCATGTAGAGAAGTCCACGGCATAATATGTCCTGTTGACATACTTTGATGTCAATCTAGGCAATTTATGTCGACAATTCTGGCAATGTCCGCACAAGAACGGCTAACTCCTGCGCTTTATCAGCATGAAAAAATTACATTCTGGAACTGTCGACGTGGTAAACTAAATATACTCTTCAATGCAACGTTAAATGTTATGATAGCGGCATATATAGAAACTTTAAAATAAATTCATTTTTGCTTAAATCTATTTTTAAAACCAATTTAGAGAAGGCATGGCCGTTCGAGATAGGTTCTGATGGTAAGATTCGACTGAGAGGCAAGAAGATAGACCTGAGCCTGCTTACGGATGATGATTTAAGAAAACTTGGCATCGATCCAACGATGAATGCCAAGGAAATCGCTAAACGTCTAAAGGTATTTTTTAAAGTTTTACATAAAAGTATGACTGATATGAATCTATTTTCTGTCTGAAGTCAGTTGCCTGAACGCCAAATATGTGTTTTCTATTCAAACAGGATGAGCAAAAGTGCTTTGGCAAATCTATCTTGAATCCAATCATTTGAATCTGTTAACGAGATTTTAAAAAAATGTGTGTATATTCAAACGGAAATCAGTTGCAAAATGTGTTATCGTAAACTATTTTAAAACGGATTAACGTATGCTATTTTTAATTAATATTTTTTGTTAGCATTTCTAATTAGTAATTATTTAATATTCTATCCGAGTGTCAAGAAACATTATTCTCGTTTTCAGCAAATGTTTGGCAAGGACATCCAGATAGTCCAGAACGGTCAAGTTATAGGAACTAAGGGTGTTCACGAGTATCACCCCAACACAACAGACGATGAGCTTGCTAGGGATCCTGATCTTGACATGGATACACGTGAGTTATATATATACACAAAGGCGGCGTCAATCAAAAACGAATCACAGAATATGTTCACTTTTAAGCAGATACGCCGTCATTTCTACGTTGATCTTTATTCTTACAACCAGTCAACTAAAGGTCGTTCGATGCAGATTGACATTTAGAATGATTTTAGCATTCGGCTGTTTTTCCATGTATTGATCTTTTAAAAAGAGGCCTTTATACACCGTTGACAGAACGACCCGTTCCTTGTAGGGTTTGTAGTATGTTCGTGTGAATACATATAATTTTCCATTAGTTAGTCAATGATTTCTCCGTACCAAAAGTGGCCATCCCATAGCATGAAAATACAACATTCATTTACATTTTTTGCACGCTGATTGGCCACTGACAATGCATTCGTTCCAGTGACGGGCCTAAAGCGTGTGAACGTGATTATGCGGCGAGGTGGGGCGGCACTGCAGGAGCATTTGGAGAAGGTTATCAGTCTCAGCAAATTAGTCGACAAATACGCCAAGGACATCGATGAAAGAGGTGTGTTGTGGAGTCAAAGTCATAATTTACAAATCTAGAGTCTACATTAAATCTTCAATTAAAACCACATAAACAGTGTCTTATTTGCCAAAAGCTTGTTGTCAGTTTTGTCGCCTGCAAATGTTGCTATTGTCTTTTAATTTAGAATTCCACTTTAAAAGGCTTAATCGCGAAACCTTATATGCAGATGGTTAAATCTGGCTAGTTTTAATCATCTTTATTTTCTAAAACGAGCAAGTGTCAAAGTATTTTTGTTATATAATTGGTCATAGTAGATGTTAAACATAGAATCTTTCTCTGTGCAGACGCCGACATAGACTTCCTGTCCCACTACCGTCTGGTAGACCCCTCCAGGATAGAAAGCTACGCTAGGGCCTTCGTCGTAGAGGACAGTGACCTGGACACCGTGCTAAACTCTCACGTGAGTGCTTGTTATTGTACATTAAGTAATTGTGAATTTGTTTACTGACACTTTATCTTTGTATAGTGTGCGTACGGTTTAAAAGGTATTATGTTGTCGTAATATGCTGGTTTTATGTCACTGTATATTATTATTATATCTTACTAATTTGCTTGCAAAAGTTGTTGCTTACACTTAACGTTGTGGATCTACATTTTATTAAATTCTCTAATCTATTCCCTGAAATAGGTTGAATTTAATTTGCCGTTTGTAAAAGAAGGTTATGGTGTATTTGCAATGATATAAAATCTGACATCGTACATGCAGACAATGATAAAAGGGGTATATTTTTGACGCCCTTGCTCACCCATGCCACTAGTGCACTCAGACCTTTATCGTTTTCAGGAAGCCAAAGTAGCCTTAGATGGGGTCGCTTCTATTCAACATATGACCAATAAACAAATGGATTACGTCATGAGGGTTCTCAAAATAGACGAGGCAACCCTCATTACTTTTCGAATGTTTGCTGTCGTCACTGCCCTATGTGAACGGGTCACACACATGGAGTAAGTTATGTGATCATTTCGTATTCAACACCTTAAAATAGCATTTATAAAATGCGTTCGAAACCCTTACTCAAGCTCAGATTTGCTTTCAAAACTGCCTAAAATGTAAAATATTAGATTTGACCAATTCTTTAAATAATTTCATGCACAATTAACTATAAGCGATCCTGAATTTGAATTAGTTTTCTTAGTTTTTTTCTTCAGTCGTGTATGATTTTCCACCCAGTGATTCGTTCACCTGATAGAGTTTTAAGAGAACCTTTTCGTTTTTAGCACTCTCAGTCAGCGACTATTAGAAATATGCAACCTAGCTGACATCGAGAGAAAGCTGGACCTGTACAAGGCCATGTTCTACACGAACATCCAGTCGGACCGAGATTCGAACTATATCACTAACGAGTCTCTCAAGATTGAACTGATAGCCGGGGGACTCAACTGGAAACAACAGCAATATATCCTGGAGAAGATGGAACCCAACGACTGGGGAGAGGTGAGAATAGTTTTAACATACTGATTAACAGCGTATTTATGTTAAGTGTATAAAGACAGTTCATGTGTTGGATATATTTTATCACTAACTTTTGATTGATCTTTCAGCTCAATAACACTATCTATCCCAGGGAAATCCTGTGAAGAAACGAGATGTTGAAAAACACTTATATCGGAAATGAGCGGTAGCTTATCTCTGTTCTACGCCTCGGACCAAATAGCCTGCCCGTCCTTGTCTTAGCAAGGTTATTAAAACAAGTGTTTTTGTGCTGAAAGACCAATCAAATATTATACATTATACGTACTAATGATGACTGAAAGATAGGTATAAAATAACTAGTTGTGTTTATGCTTTTTAATGAGTTTAGTTTTAGTTATAATAAATTGCTTGTTTATAAGTAAACAACATTTAATCAGGGGTTATCCAATCGCATAGACAAAGTCTACCTGAACGCGAGATGTAAGCGAGATTCGGAGAGCTGCACATCTATGTATACTAGGTCTCCGATTAAGCATATTAATGTTATTACTTTTTGGATTTCAGATCTCATTCCTGGACTACATGTGTTACATCCCTCTGTTCCTGTCGATGCACGACAACATTTGCAACAACCCTCTCGACATGTCCAACGAGAAGTACCAGATGCCACCAAGACAGCGACCTGCCTCTGTACAACGGGACATGAATCCACTAGGTACAGCGGTCACTTAGCAGTATTTGAAATAACAAAATTAGCTTGACACGCGATGTTTCTTTTAAGAAGCGTTTAGCGCTAATTTGTATCAACGATATTCGAGTGTATGATATGCATAACTGACACGTTGGTCTTTGATAGAAAGAAACTATATCTAAAACATAAATATATGCTATAAATATATAGCACTGAATAGACGCATACAGACGCATGAAACATGAACACTTAAACTGTCTCGAGAACCCAATCTTGAACTCAAAGTTAATAACTACTGCCTCTCTAAATTGTCTGTCTGGAGAATACTGCATAAGTGCGATGTATGTAAAGTCTTAAAACTACCTTTATAATATTATATACACATAAGTCTTTTACATTATACTAATTGTAAATATAATTGACGGACACAATTTGTAACAAGTTACACGTCACAATTTAGACTTTTAAAACACTACTCAAATCTTTTTCATATATTCTTATTATCTCCGTAAAGCTTTTTATGTCTCCTTAATAGACGGACTTTATCATACCGAAATAAAGAAATAAGTCTTTAACTAGAACTATTTAAAAAAACCCAACAGCGTTATGTCTATAATCCGTTTTATTATTTGAGATAACTTCTGCTTCAATTCTTAGCTTATTTGCATAAATTCATTCAAACGTATTCCAAATCTATTAAAAAATCAATTTAATTTGTAAACATTTAACATTTCCCAGACTTTTGTTAATTTAAAAGTATAATGAAATGAATATTTAAAAATATTACAATTAACATTGAGTTTAAACCTCAGAAGACTGTTAGTTCAGTATCTTTTGCTATACGGTGCCAAAGAGTGAGAGCACTCTGAAAGTGCTTGGCCTGCGTGTTGAATGGATCTTTAATGACCCCTTACAATCAAACCCGAAGGTTGAAGGTCGTTTTCGGCGAGCACCTTTTAACCCAAACGCTAAAAAAACAGAGTTAATAAAACTACCACTGCAGGACTTGGAATAATTAAAAGATTATACAGTTGTTAACGTTCTTGTCATATGAATACACATTTCTGTTCAACTTGTTCTAATGCAAAACTAACAAGCTACTATTTTTCCAGGATGTCAGTTAAGCAAGCAGTCGGCCGTTTATGACACGGAAGAAAGTCCTGGAGATGATGCAGGGCTCTCATAGCAACGCCATGCAAGTGTCCCGCAAATATATGGATGTCCTTAACAAATACAGTTCCGACAAATACAACAGGTAAATATAAAGGCTGTTTATATCGCCACATTCTATGTTTTATATTTTTCTTAAAATATATTTATCATAATTTCATTCACTGTATAGGTACGATGTCTGCCCGTGAGAAACATAGTCCAGAAAACAAAATTTAATAAAAAAGAATACATATGTTATACACGATTAAAAATAACACCATGTAGATTACTTAAATGATTAAATGCCCACCCACAAAAACAGTTTAGGGCTTCAGTAAAGAAGCTTTATCATGTGTCTTAGTTTCTTAATCCTCCCCAAGATGCTCGATTCGCAATTGCATGACTTTAATATACTTTTTATGATCATTTCGCATTTTTTTTAAAATTGTTATGTGTCCTATCATATCTAAAATATTCCTCCTAAGCCATTTTATTGACAGCTCAGCCATGATACTGAGTTGTACAACACCTCAATGCGGTTGTCAATTCATGTCTTTTGAAAATTAGAGTTGAACTCGGTCTGCTTGAGATCGTTTTAAAGTATTTTAAGTATCCTGCCGCCTTCGGATCTGTTTAATCCAGCTAGGTTCGTGTACTCTCCAAATATTCAAGCCATCTTAGTAGTCTGAAATCTTAAAACTGTTAGAAGAACTCCAATCTCATTGTGGCTTTAATGTCCAGCATGAGATTTGTGCTTTGAGAGCCACTTAGCACACACCAGTCTTATCATAACTATAAATCACAGACTAGTAAACCAATACCTTCTAATCTAAGCAACATTAAAAGCTCATTTCAATCGTTTCCTTACATACATACTATGGTTTCACCTATGATGTAAACTATTGCTTTACGCTGAAAGATTCTTAGAGCTATAGCAATGGCTTTATTGAATCATCGTGGTGTTTTTGTTTCTTACCTGTTCTTATGCAACAATTGTATTAGATAATTATACCAATTGATATATATTTCCAGTCTACAGAAAGTCGAGAACTACAGGCGCGCATCGATGCGACCGGCACAGAGAGAAAATACAAGTTCAAGCATTACAAGCCAAACAAACGATATGATTTACTGAAAATAAAAACTTTTCGACATAAACATGTAACTAATTTGTAAATAAAAACGCTAGTAAATATTAGCAACAGTATAGTCATTTTCGTATTTTGTTTGTCTCTTTTTTGTTGGCAAACTTTAAAAGTCATGTTTATACCTTATTCAAGCGTTTACATAAAATCTGAAATTATTTTTCTCGTTGTTAAATTATTTACACTGATTTAATTACACTTTACCGTGTAATGGCTTTGAAATATTTATGTTCTATCATTTATGTTTCTTTTCTACAAATGTCAATTTAATTTTTATACTAAGAAATAATTTACAAAAATATGTCTTTAAAGTGTGTCTTAAAATTTATTATTATTTTACTGACTGATTTTATGTATTTTATTTAAATTGTGATATTTCCTTTATTGACTGCATGGTATTTTCAGACATTTTTCCATATCGACATTAATTTACTTATCATTTGTATTTCTTATATATTTGTGACTTGTTTATAAATGATCTTGTTAATGTGCAAGATTGTGCATTTTAAATATGTTTGATCAGTTTCAAGAATGTCTGTTTAAAAGTGGTTTAAAATATATGTAATACTTCTTGTTGAAGGAAAGGAAAACAAAAAACAGGTAGATATGGATAAATGCGAATTTGATGAATTCTTGTAAGTTTTGATTGATACTGGTATTATAATTATACAAAAATATTAAAATGGTGTTTTGTTTGCTGTGACAACTATTTTAAATATTACTATATCAATATTAATGTTACAATCCATTCATTTTGGAAATTTCAAGTTTACTAAGAATTTAATTGTCTGCATGAATGCAGTGTAAAAATATGATAGTAAATAGATATTGCTGTCTACAACATAATTTTATAGTAAAGTAAACATCTTTTTTTACAAATTTCGATGTTCGGGTACATGTACTATGATCATCTTATAAACACTACTATAGCCGAATGTTTGGTCTTTCCTTATTTAAATTAACAATATTTACCATTTGGGAAATTCCAACAAGTTGTCAATATTGTTTTGCTTCTAAACACGTAGTGAATAAAACATAAATACTCAGTATGTTGTCGTTAATCTTTTGATATCCAGTGAAGCACAATTTAGACCGCTTTAGAAAAAACACACATCTTATGCATATTTAATCTATCATCATCATATGTTTAAATAATTTTAATGTAATCATTGACTGTTAAATTCTTTATTGAAAATTATTATCTTGCTCAATACGTTGATCTCTGAAAATAATTATCTTTTTTATGAATGTGTATCTGTGCTTGGCGCTTTTCGTTTACAAAAACAAATGTAGTTAAAAATAAGGACATAATACAGTTGAATCTTTTTACATAAAAACAAACTTGTATTGGTTTATTTTTATCACGATCGACAGCCCATGATTGTATGCTTAACTTGACAACATTCATAAATATGTATACCCCTATCTGTATGTATACCCCTATCTGTATGTATACCCCTACCTGTATGTAGGCCTATACCCCTATCAGTATGTTTACCCCTACCTGTATGCATACCCTATCTGTATGTATACCCCTATCTGTATGTATATCCCTATCTGTATTTATACCTGTATGTATACCCCTACCTGTATGTATACCCCTATCTGTATGTATACCCCTACCTGTATGTAGGCCTATACCCCTATCAGTATGTTTACCCCTACCTGTATGCATACCCTATCTGTATGTATACCCCTATCTGTATGTATATCTCTACCTGTATGTATATCCCTATCTGTATTTATACCTGTATGTATACCCCTACCTGTATGTATACCCCTATCTGTATAACACTATTTGTATGTATACCCCTATCTGTATGTATACCTCTATCTGTATGTATACCTCTACTGTATGAATACCCCTATCTGTATGTATACCCCTATCTGTATGTAAACCTCTATCTGTATGTATACCCCTATCTGTATGTATACCCTATCTGTATGTATACCTCTATCTGTATGTATACCCATATTTGTATATATAACCCTATCTGTATGTATACCCCTATCTGTATGTATACCCTATCTGTATGTATACCTCTATCTGCATGTATACCCATATTTGTATGTATATCCCTATCTGTATGTATACCCCGATCTGTATGTATACCCCTATCTGTATGTATACCCCTATCTGTATGTATACCCCTACCTGTATGTATACCTTATCTGTGTGTATACCCCTATCTGTATGTATACCCCTATCTGTATGTATACCCCTATCTGTATGTATACCCCTATCTGTATGTATACCCCTATCTGTATACCCCTATCTGTATGTATACCCCTATCTGTATGTATACCCCTACCTGTATGTATACCTCTATCTGTATGTATACCCCTATCTGTATGTATACCCCTATCTGTATACCCCTATCTGTATGTATACCCCTATCAGTATGTATAGACCTATCTGTATGTATAGACTTATCTGTATGTAAACCCCTTTCTGTATGTATAGACCTATCTGTATGTATACCCCTATCTGTATGTATATCTCTACCTGTATGTATACCTCTATCTGTATGTATACCTCTATCTGTATGTATACCCATATTTGTATGTATAACCCTATCTGTATGTATACCCCTATCTGTATGTATACCCTATCTGTATGTATACCTCTATCTGCATGTATACCCATATTTGTATGTATATCCCTATCTGTATGTATACCCCGATCTGTATGTATACTCCTATCTGTATGTATACCCCTATCTGTATGTATACCCCTATCTGTATGTATACCCCTACCTGTATGTATACCTTATCTGTATGTATACCCCTATCTGTATGTATACCCCTATCTGTATGTATACCCCTATCTGTATGTATACCCCTATCTGTATGTATACCCCTATCTGTATACCCCTATCTGTATGTATACCCCTATCTGTATGTTTACCCCTACCTGTATGTATACCTCTATCTGTATGTATACCCCTATCTGTATGTATACCCCTATCTGTATACCCCTATCTGTATGTATACCCCTATCAGTATGTATAGGCCTATCTGTATGTATAGACTTATCTGTATGTAAACCCCTTTCTGTATGTATAGACCTATCTGTATGTATACCCCTATCTGTATGTATATCTCTACCTGTATGTATACCTCTATCTGTATGTATACCCCTACCTGTATGTATACCCTATCTGTATGTATACCCCTATCAGTATGTATACCCCTATCAGTATGTATACCCTATCTGTATGTATACCCCTACTGTATGTATACTCCTATCTGTATGTATACCTCTATCTGTATGTATACCCATATCTGTATATCCCTATCTGTATGTATACCCCTATCTGTATGTATACACCTATCTGTATGTATTCCTATACCCCTATCTGTATGTATACCCCTATTTGTATACCCCTATCTGTATGTATACCCCTATTTGTATGTATACCCTATCTGTATGTATACCTCTATCTGTATGTATACCCCTATCTGTATGTATACCCTATCTGTATGTATACCCCTATTTGTATGTATACCCCTATCTGCAGACGCTGAGATATCTTAATGGTCCAGTCAATAAACAGCATTTATACTGCTAGGGCAGCACTTAGTTGCCTACGCACAATGACAAAGTTAAATTTCCTCAGTCGTTTCCAGAGTTCACTACCCCCAAACGAAGAGTTCTAAGACTGTAAGTTTATGTTTATCCTTATGAAATGAATTGCTTAAAAATGAACAATAGTACGACAAGTGCTAGGGCAGCACTTAGTTGCCTACGCACAATGACAAAGTTAAATTTCCTCAGTCGTTTCCAGAGTTCACTACCCCCAAACGAAGAGTTCTAAGACTGTAAGTTTATGTTTATCCTTATGAAATGAATTGCTTAAAAATGAACAATAGTACGACAAGTGATGTGTGTTACCTCCCATGTGGTATATAGTTTAAGTAATAAACATACAGTTTTCCCACTTTTTTAAGTAAACAAAACACCCTAGGCTAAATCATGCATATGAAATTGTATGTTGTTGAATGAGATCGGAATGACTGAGTAGATTGAGCATTAAGATGAAAATAAGCATATTAAAATACAATATATAATATTTTTAGAAGTATATAAAAATACAGTACCTACGTTCAAGGGGGATAACAAATAAATGTGTTCCCTTTTGAAAATAGGGAATTGGCGTATAAATAGAAATGTTATGTGTCATTCAAAAAGTGCTTTGACAAAATAAGATATTTTCCTAGTAAAATAGTGGTCTTGATGTGACGTTGTTGTAATGGTTTAATTTGATAGAGAATAGAAGCATACGTTTATTTGGAAATTTTTCCACAATGAGCAAAGAACATACAATAGAAATGTCACACAGAAATTCGCTGGTAAATTTGCTTAGTACAGATATTAAATTATTTTTGTTAAATTACATGGTGTTGACAGAAAAAAACACGTATTTATAGATACACTCCATATGCTTAGATAAAATACATGCCGATTATATGAACATAATTGTAAATCGGGATTAATAGATACAAGAGATCATTTGACACTCATCGATTTTGAATCTTTGACCTCTTCTCTTTCTCATCAAAATATCAAAAATAAGCTGAGCATTGGCTTTGGACGGTAGTTTATGCTTATCGTGGTCTAGTAATTTTTCGCCGTTTGACGTAGGAAAATCCCATGTGCTGACGGCTGGAAAGCCATGGTGATTCAATTTCATAAATAATGCATAAGACTGAGGGACAGTGATTGGAGAAGCTTGCTTTCATTTGTTTAATGGATCGTCCTAAGCGGCGTTTAGCTAGTCAAACCTCCTACGTAGGTTTCTACTCGGCCAAAGTATTCCACACCACAACACTCTAATGTGACAGATTCACAATTATTTAACTGCTTTTGCAACGTTAAGAAAAGAGTCTTTGAGCATTATGTCTTTAATCAGTTTTTCGTTTAGAATGCGTCAACATTTAATAGTAAAATACCAAACCTTTTATTATTTTTAGATGAAACAAAATTTAAAATACAATCTGAATTAGTTCTCAATAAACCACTTGAAATAGGGCCCTCAAAACAAATCGTAGAATTATATTTATAGTCTGTAGATACAACAGAATAAATAGAAATAAGCTGTATTTTCGTAAAAGTACATTGAAAAGAAAATATAAACTATATAACTGGTGCATTTAAAAAACTGTTCTGTGCCTCCTTTTAGAGAGTTAGCCTGACACATGTTACCTAAACGTGCCTTTGTCTAGTGACAGTTTAAATTTTAATATTTCTGATCACTACCATGGGGCATTTTTATATCTCTTACACATGTCTATTATCACTGGGAAGTAACAGCAACAGTATTTTACTACTCGATGTGACACACAACCTATTTCAACTGCATTACCGAAGGCATGCATACACCAACATCTTAAAAAATACAGTTATTAGATCAGCAGACTCAATATACTTTCACAGACTATCTTTCTCGACTTCTTTATATTTCAGCAAATCAACCGATGTTTTATATCTCAAATTAATTTTCTCGTAATTGTTTCTGGCCATAATATGTTACTAAATAAGACAAGTCTTTATTTTAACATCTCATCACAACGTATTTCCCTGCATTAAAATAACAGTTTGTCGTAACAGAAACATTATTCATTTTTCTACATTGTCTCTACTGATGATATCACAGAAAACGCCCAAATGCACAGCTTGACATCTTTTATTAAGATACAAATATGTTTATATTGTATTGCACAAAATGTCGCATATGTAGTTCACCGAAATCAGCGTTGTAAGACAGAGCAGTTATAGCTCTAATGGTTCTTATTTAGTTAACCACTTCATTCTTCTAAAATAACTTTCACCGACTGACTTAGTTGGCATTAAATGAAAGTTGATACTATTAATTATCTACTTAAATGGATACGACATTCGAATAGTTCACGTTTACTTATTCCAGCTCATTTACCGAACTATCCAATAAGCATTCGAGTTTGATTGTTAGAATGAAACAATTGGCAACGGCATTAGATTGCTTATTAAGTGCTATCAAGTGACTGGTGATACACATTGGCTTTAATCGTACAATTAAATTCTTGCACACTTGAAGGAAAGGAAGATAGAGATAGTTGTGATGCTTTTTCACCACTCTCTATTCCGAAGTCAGTATAACTGTACACAATCTTAAAAAGTGCTAGCCAATATCTTTGCACCCTCGTTTAAGGATCTACTTCACTGTTTGTGTAACTGTCAAAAAGGAATGAAAAATACAAAGTCGATATGTCTTTTTCATCCCGTTATGCAACATCATATGAAGCAAGACATGCCTATATCAGTGATACTGAAAACATTACCATATGGAGCCGTCTTGCATGAGCCAACGGAAAATCATCCACAGAGGACTGTGTGTTTCAATGTCAGTGTATAGTATTTAGGTATTTATGTGATGTTGAAGTCGTTGGTCCCATCAAACTTATGTCTGATGTTACCTCGTTGGCAGAACATTTGATCAGAATGCTTTTGACGAGATGAAGAAAGTGTAGTCTAACAACAATATGCTTGTCAGCTAGTTATACAACGCCGTTTTTAATTGCACTTTTATGCATGACATGTAACTTGCTGTCTCATGACAGAGAGAAAAAGGGGCAAAGTTATTTTAACAATAGTTAAGTCATATCGAAATGTAAGATTGCGGCACAATCCTAACTTGGCAAACAACAAAGAACCATACCATCGTTATCGTGTTGTGCAAAGAAAGTCCTACATTTTATAAAAGACATATTATGCCATTCCCTGTTTATTTCATTTGTAACCAGGTCATTTTTGGATATTTTGTCTAAGTCCGAAAATGTTGTGTTTACATAAAGCGGCATGTCTAGTTTTAGACTCGCATGCCTTTTGTCATGTGACCAGCTTCTTTTCTTCTTTCGTAAAACCTTGTCAATAAGAAGGAAGTGGTTCTGTTTTTATTAATAATTCTGTCTCTTAAAGACATTGGTAACTGTTGCAGGTTACCTGTACTGTTGTAAACCACCACTGCCATTTTAGGCATGTGTGCCAGGGACACGTGCACACGAGATAAATAAGCGAGATCAGGCCAAAGTCTGGTCCACAAGCGTGATGCAAACTTGTATCTTTGTAATTGTTTAATCATCAGTATACAGAGTCGTGTTACTTCAATACAAATTCATATTTTTTATTCCACAATGTCATGTAGATTTTTGTGTGTAATTATAGCTTTAAGAATAGTTGTTATATTTTATATAAAACTGCTGAACAGAGATATCGATGAACGTCAAGAGGACAAGTAAAGTGACACCTTACAGTTACTTCACCTTATAATGAGTTCATATTATGAACTTACATGATTATAAGTTTGCTATCGTACTTTATTGTTTTATTAAATATTAATGTAAGTCTCGAGATCTAAGACCTGAGACCCGCAAGCTCAAGACCTGAGAACTTACGACAAGTCTAGAGACATGATATCTGACTAGAAGTCCCCATGTTCGATCCCGTGCCGTGACATTCCAAAGTTGTTAAAATGGTAGTGGTATAGCTCAATTGCTAACGCTCAAGCAAATATAAGGTTAATTCCACGACTGGTTAGCCCGGTGTCAGGATAATGTGACTGGGTGTGGTATCATGCCAGGTGTTCACGGCATGCTATACACAATGAAGGCAGCACTATATCTGCTTCATGTGGACACCGTCTCCAGATAACTGAAATACTGTTGGTGGGACGATAAACCCAATAAACAAACAAACCTGTCCAGAAACCTTGTTACTAGCCTAGAAACCTTATAGCTATTACAGATACAACTGTTCTTAGTTTGAATACAAGGTCGTAAATAAACAATACCAAGACATTATAAATGTATGTACGGTTATCCTAGCCAGCATAAAGTTATAATGAACCCGGATAACACATATATAAAACAAAACGTTGCTTTTGACAGTGTAGGTGCCACCTGGAGAGCATTTTCTTGTATTCGTTGCAACATGTTATTAGATGAATTCTCCATCATAAAGACAATCAACTTTTGGGAAGTTTATAATACTATAATAAATAATAAATAATAGGATTATTTGACTATTAGAAATGTTCGACTATAAGAAATAGTCTTAATGGTTATTATTAGGTTTGCTTTCAAATTTGGTAGACATGACTAATTCTCGAATTATTGTGCAAATAGTATAAATGTCACGGTAAAAAATACAGGGAAGAAAAGAGTTTTGGTCGTGCTTTTATTTCAGTAGTTTATTGTACTATGTATAACCAACATATTTTTATTTTAATGTCACTTTTAAACTTATTGACATTATATGATTGCGGCGATTTCAAAGCATTTATCGTTGATCATGCAGTCTCTAAATAAAACAAGTATCAAAAATAAAATTAAATGGTGTTTTAAGGATATGAATGAACAAGATATAAAAAATGTACAAAACATCCGAATTATCATCACTGGATTTGATATTCCAGGAAAAATGAGCATGATGAAATGCACAGCAATGCACAGCACGAGAACTGTCTGGTGATTGATGTATTTAATTAGCATTTAACATAATCAGTGAAAGACACTTCCTTCGCTAGAATTTCATGCAGTTAGTTGATCCGATTGGCGCCTTTGTCTTGGTTTTCCATCTGTAGTCTCTTTGTGTATTTCGACTAGAATTCAACTATACTCATATTGGCATTGCTTCATTTGCAAGTGGTCTTCAGCATGTTTATTGTCACATTCTGTAGTCTAATAATTCAGTAGCGTTTATATTTTGTGTTTATTAAGATTAAAAAGAGAAAACACGACAAAGTGTATTTCTTGCAAATTCTACTCAGAAAGTGATGGATTGTTATTCCGCTATTTAACATTATGCAATATCCCTACATTGATTTATCGTTTGTCTCAATTTTGTTCTTAAATGGTTAAATGTATGGGGACACATTATTATAATAACAGACAAGAAAAAAAAAACATATTTTATTAGGCTTGCACATAGTAAATTGTCTTCGATATAGAACTTTATAAATTCAGGTTCGGGTCATGTTAATTTGCAGAAAAAGGAAAATAATGAACAAATATAAACAAAAAAGTTAAAAAAGATAGTCGATTACGAGGGACAATAGTACGTAATTATTATAAAAATAAAAGAATTAAACTAATTTAATATAATGATTTAAACATCTATGTAAAATATGATGACCAGGAGAGATTATGAGTTTGATAATATCAATAGGATAATTTATTAAGTCTTATTTCGAAAAACCAACCTTGTATCTATTGAAAATGAGCTTGTCATATAAAGACCCATATTAAAACACTTATTTATCTAGATGAACATTAATAGATCTGAACAGAATTAGAATGAAAATTTCATTTGTGTAACAAAAATACATTTGTTTTTTTAAGTTCACTTCCATATAAAAATGAAAGAAAAGGAAATCAAAGCGTGGTAAGGACAAAACAAACGTAGTATTTCCCATTAGCTTTGTCATACAAAATACATGTATACAAATGAGGTGTAGTATTATATGAAAGTGCATAATAAACGGTGCACCGTTACCATTTTTAACATTCTGTAAAAATGTGTACAATGATAAAGGAGGCACAAGGAATTATTAAGATGTGAAATAATTTAACTACGTACAATTAAAGGTAAAACATATGCTGGCTTATCAACAGGCGTGATATTGTATACCATATTATGGATAGTGCTGATGGTATCTTTATTGTTCTTGGAATATAAGCCAAGATAAACTACAAGTGTGAACATCTCTGCCTCAATCTTTAGAAATCCATACTTTATCTCACACAATTCTTCTAACAGAGCTTGAAGAATGTGAGTGAATAAACAAACACCCCTACAAATGTCCAAGTGAGCAGTCAACTATCAAAAGTAATAAAACCAAATCGTCAAGGCCAAGTCAAATAAAACAACATTACACGAGTTACAAGTTGGCCATGTGGCACTTGCCAGAAGGCAGTAACATGGGAGCAGAAAGTAATCTGCTGCGATAGCTGTGATACCTGCTATCACATACACTGTCAGGGTATGAATACACATCATTATGAATATATGAACACCAGTTACATGAAATGGGAGTGCACAAATTGTGGAATAATCAACTTTTCCACCAGCCTATTTTATAATCAAAGTCACATCCCAATTGACACTAGTAACTGGTCTCTTCTAAATAATTCCTTGAATAACACTTTAGCTCCACAAGCATCCTCATCGCCTATGACTAAAACCAAATCCAAAACCATCCAACAAGTCTAAATCAAAGAAAACGCCAATTCAAAAAAGGAAAACATTAAGTATTCTCAATAATAATTTTCAATAAATTATTAACAAAAAAGAAGATTTAACCAGTTCATAGATTCAGCAAAACCAGATATCACTGATTGGCACTGAAACATAGTTAGATAAAAAAGATACATATAAAAAGACAAAAATAATAAAATCTATGGGGGCGTTCTCATTGTCATTAATAGGGAGGGAACTAATCAGCACTGAAATAACAGATTTGAAACCAGACTGTGAAATAGTTTAGTCACAAATTAACATGTCTTGACGCAGAAACTTGCTCTGACTAAGGAATATTGCCAGAACAACTTAAATTTACACTCAGTAGGATAAACCACACATCAAATACCAACATACTGATATGAGGTGACTTTAACTTGGATCACAATGACTGGTCTGTTCCACAAATAATACCAAGAAAACTAGAACTAAATTTAAAGCTTATAGATTAAACTGATAAAAATAACCTCCAACAAATAGCAGACGTACCAACAAGTAAAAAAAAAGAACATTAAATCTTGTACTTGTCTTAAACCCATCTAAGCTTAACAAAGCCATTACACTGCCACCCCTTGATCACAGCAACCATGAAATAGTATACGTAGAAACTGATGTATGTCTGAGAAAGGTACGTCAACACACTAGGAATAGTTTAAAGTATAACAAAGACAAAATGGGATGAAATAAAATTAGATCTTCAACATACATTAGACAAATTAACAAAAATGAGCAAAGATGAAAACAATACAGTTAATGATATGTGGAATCTTTTAAAACATCTCTCAGTCAATGGATAAAAACATCCCAGATAAAATGTTGACATACAAACATATACTCCGATGGATAAATGATAATTCGATAAATAAAACAAAAACAAACTATCCTTCAGCATGAAAAAAGACACAAAAATTATTGAAAAATATAAAAACGCAAATATCAGGTGGAACAAGAAAAAAGACAGGCATACAAAACTGTATTGAAAAGCTCATTCTAGAACTGCCAACAAATTACCCAGACCAAAAGCCAAACAATTGCTCAAAACCACTAAAAATTGTCTCCTATATAATGCCTTTAAGAACTGACAAACAGTGGTGTAGCATCCTTAAAAAAAGAGGCGCAGCTGGTACATGTAGCCGACACCAAAGTCCATCTTGTTAAATGAGCAGTTTCAATCGGTCTTCACCACTGAAAATAATGACAACATTCCGGACAATTGCCCACACCCAGAAATACCATCACTAACTACAGCTGAACTTCGTTATCTCAAAGTAATTGGAGCCTGGCAAAATACTTTGACTTTAAAGAACTTTGAGATATCAGAGTTTATGTTAGTATTGTCATGATAAGGGAACTTTAATATTTTTTCTACATGTTTTTGTATATTCCTTATATGTCTAATTGTATGCATTTCCTATGTGTTTAATTAGCTAATCATTTATATCAAAATAAAAAAAAATGTTTTTATTTTATCTCTTTATTACACAAAACAGCTATTTGTATTCGATGTTAAATGGAACTACATATACCGTATTGTCAAAAATAATGATAAATAATGATAATAGCACAATGAAAAGATAAAATATAGTCCATGTAATGAAAATATAAACAATGGACAGCGCAAAGCCAACATGTAGCAGTATATGTTAAACAAGAGTGTTTGTGCACCACACAGTGTCCAGTCAAAAAGTTTATTGACATAAGCCACATTTTGGCCATCGCCAATAGACATTGATACATTACAAAAGATGCATTACAAAAAATAGAGGATAAATATCTTTCAATCGTTGTGTTATCAGGCAAACATCTCCTTTATGATACAATTTGTTTAAAAGATATATGCTAGACCTTTATCGTGAAGTAATTCTTTAATCTGTGCTTTCCAGTACTAAAAGAATTGGTTAAGAAGGCATACACTTTTTGAAGTAGTATTCCAGAAGCAGACTTCAGTTTAGACCAATATTTAATTATTTCTTATAATATAAAGAGGCAAACAAACGTCCTGTTTTCCCATAAACAGCTACATTTGCGGTTTTAGGATCAAGTCCAAGTATTTGTTTTAAAAATCTCAAGTTGATTTTCTTTATATCTGGACTTGAATGAAAACACCAGACTTCACAGCCATACATTAATATAGGAAGAATCGTTGCATCAAACAATTTAATTTTATCTACAATCTTAAAACTAAGTTTATCAAAAAGTCAGTTTAAAGAATATAATCCCTTTGCAGCTTGTGCTGATATGTATTTCTGCATTTTAATAAAAGTGCCATTATTTGATAGTGCTACTCCTAAATAACTAAAGGTGTATCTAAGCTTCCCCTCCATACTTTATATCAACATTATGCAAATTTCTATTCCTTTTATTAAAGACGATACCTTAGTTTTGCTTGAATTTACAGTTATTCCCCATTCAGAACAATAGTCGTGTAATTTATTCGGTAGGACCTGAAGACCAGAAGCACTATATGAGAACAACACAGTATCATCTGCAAACATACGTAAAATATTTTCATATCATCAGTGTACAAATGGTCATACATATCATTTATAAACATAATGAACAAAAGCGGTGTGCGTGTTTCTCCTTGTAAGTGTCAAAATATTCTGAATATGCACAACTACTCATGAAAATATTATTATAATTTTCACCATTTTTTTCTTTATCTAATGACTGAGGTTCTATAATTTTTTTCGTGTTTATATAAGTTTTT
The DNA here is from genome assembly GCA_007844125.1 of Sinonovacula constricta. Taxonomy (NCBI): domain Eukaryota; kingdom Metazoa; phylum Mollusca; class Bivalvia; order Cardiida; family Solecurtidae; genus Sinonovacula; species Sinonovacula constricta. The sequence continues at coordinate 8,312,376 of CM017561.1, forward strand.
GCATTTATATATATAGCCTAAATCATTTTGGTAAATTTTGAAGGTACATTATTTTCAACAATTTAAATAGCATAAAATTTCTGTAGACCAAATCGAATGCTTTCTTATAATCTACAAAAGCACAATATAAAATACGTTTTTCTTGATGTAAGACCATATTAATTAATGAATGTAATACAAAAATACAGTCAACAATACTTTTTACGTCGGAAACCAAATTGAAAATCACTCAGAATGTTATTGCACTCTAATCAAGTACGTAACTGATTATCATGCATAATAGAAAATGTTAAAAAAAAAATACTTTTTAAGGTAATACCTCTGTAAATATTAACATCGTTCCCATCACCTTTCTTTGGCACTGGCACAATCGCGCCTTGCCCATGACACTGGGTAAATACCTCTATCATATATATAATTAAATACATTACATAGTAATGGAGCTCAAATTTTCTTCTTTCCATCAATAAATATTTCAGGGACTAAATTATCAATACCACTACTCTTACCCCTCTTTAGATCCGAAATAGCTTTATCAACTACATTTATACTGATTTCCTTGTCTAGATTTTCAATAATAATGTTTTCGTCTATAACATCATTAAATTCTTAAATTTTCTACAACAGGGTTTTTAAAATTGTCATCACTAGAAAATAATTCTTTAAAATGCTCAAGAAATTCATCAGCTGAAATATTTGTATTAGATGATGTTCTATTTATTCTCTTTATTTCATTCCAAAACTTTTGTGGGTCTGACTTAGAATTATTATGTAATTATCTTGTTGACTTGTTTTGTAATGAGCATTTGCTTTCCTTTAACCCAAATTATATTGTTTACGACTCTGGATAAACAATAAACGTTAATTATAACATCTATCTTAAATATATGAATAATACGCATATCTAAAATTCCTTCTAGCTGTTTCACATTCCTTATGAAACCATGGACTTTAATTTACGTCTCTTTACATGTTTAATGTTAGAGCGTGTCTTAACTTTTCCATGAACACTGAAAGCACAATTGTACAATAAATCAGAAAGATAACCAATACCCTGGTCCACACTCATATCATTTGAAACAATAGTTTCAGTAATTTGCTGCAGTTTTTTTACATTTTCTGACAAACTTGATAAGTAAGATATTTTTTGTCATTATCCTTACTCCAACAGAGATTCATATATGAATAACTAATGTCAGGATGATGTGATTTTTAACTTATTAAATCAAACAAAACTTAGAAAGGTGCATATGGAGAATGTGGATACAGATTCATGGACAACAAAATTTCTTATAAAAGGAAATAACTCGGAAGAAACGAGGACATAATCAATTAAGCTGTCCCTTATCAGAAATAAAGGTTACCTCCCCTTTCCCCACGTCATCCACCCAACGACCATTGACAATCTTTAACACATGTCAATCCATTTTTTGCCGGAGGAATAAATTGTGAAGTCGGAATTAAATCGATCAGGTACACTCCAATCAATATTATTATCGAAAAAAATCGATTGTATTCACAAAACGATTAATATCTTAATTGTATGTCAAGTAATCATTCTTATTACCACAGCGTGCATTAAAATCACCATAAACGGTCACTAAATCCATACTGGAGAAGGTTCTTACAGTACGCTCTAGGTAGAGCTTGTGGGCATAGGAGTAATAGTACTAATACCAGGCATGAAAGGCTGCTGATAGCCAGGATATTGGTAGCCCATATGATATGAATGATTGAGGTGTTTGTTTGTTGAAAAGCGCAAGATACTGGTTGCATTGGAGTACTCACATTACCCTGCGGTACCACCTGTACGGCCGATTGCATACTAACGGTAGTTTTGCGTCATTGTTGGGTGGGGTTATTACTTCGCTGTTGCGTTTGCTTGATTTGCCCATCAGAGTCCTTGAAGATCGAGAATATCACAATTAAGTCCAGAGGTACACAGATACACAAACTTATCACAATAATGACAATTTTGTACCCAAGTTACGAGAAATTAACATCGATAAAACCCAATAAAAGCGATATTTTCTCAGATTCAAAAAATGCAGACCGCCATCTTTTGACACATGCGCAGTACTGTCACTTTGACAATGAAGCTATGGCATTTCGTGTTTATTATATAAACTGAACAACCATCATTATTAACACTATAACGCAAACCCAAAACAATATGGTGGCATCCTCAGTTGCCCTTACCCAAGCTAAAGGCTAATTACCGATCACAGTCCATTTAGCAAACTGTTTTAATTGGCATCAATCCAAATCATATCATCGTTAATCCCCTCACGGGCTAGTGCACGTGTGAATTGCTCTATGACGTCACGTTCACACTTTGTCAAGCTGTCGTGTGACAAGAGTTGGTAGCGGCCTTTGATCTTCAGGTCTAGCCAGTCGGTTAAGTAAAGAAAACACGATTAGGGACCAGCAGTCACTTTGGGTGAAAGGGGAATGCAGTTCAAGCGAATTTGTCTTATGCGTTTTTATATGATCAAAAAAGGATACAAAATGGAACTTTTTGAGTCAAGTGGAATTTTATCTTAAGCGTTTGTCATAACGAAGTTCAACTGTATTACAACACCAGGCATAAAAAAAATGATCATTAACATAAAGCCAGCGACCCAGACAACATCAGCGGTAAAATAGTAAAAGAACTTCAAGAAATTACAGCACCAATTCTAACAATGATCTTTCGAAATCTTTACAAACAGTCTCTATACCAACAGACTGGAAACACGCCAATATGGCACCAGCTTATAAAAGGTGAAAAGTACAATGCAGTTAATTACAATCCTATCTCCCTCACTTGCAACAGTTTAAAATTATGGAGCATATCTTTACAAAACACATACTTAATAACTTGGAAAACAATAGCTTATTATATGACCTTCAACACGGCTTCGAACACTCTAGATCCTGTGAAACTTAACTGTTATCATTCATTCAAGAACTTTCGGCTTACTCTGATCAAAACATTCAAGACTGATCATAAAAAAAATATATTTGCTAAGGCCTTTGATAAGGTCCCACATCAACGACTTCTTTACAAAATGCGTTATAATGGCATTAAAAACGAAACTCTTAACATGATATCAGTCTTCCTGTCAAATCGGACACAAAGAGTAGTTCTGGAAGGAGAGATGGCCCCTGTCACCGCTGGGGTACCACAAGGAACAGTCTTGGGACCAGTTCTGTTATTAGTATTTATAAATGATTTACTATGTTTCCTAAAATCTAGCCAACTCAGACTGTTGGCCGACGAGAGTATCATATACAAAACTATCAAATCTACAAAAGATTGTGATAGTCTCCAATCTGACCTGGATACTTCTTTTGATAATTATATATTGCATAAACATACTGTGGAATCTGTCTCTTCAGCCAAATATATCGGTATAATCTGAACTTCTGATCTAAATTTGAATTAACATACGAACAATATTATTTCGAATGCAAATAAAAGTCTTGGCTCAAAATAAATCTCAAAACTTCAAACACAAAGATGAAATGAGTATGCATGCTTTGTATGGGAGCCCCACACTGCAGAACTTAAAATTGAGTTTTTTTCAACTAAGATTGTCTGTAACCACTACCATAATACTTCCAGTGTAACAGACATGCTAAGAGTTCTCTCACGCCCTACTTTACAATAACGCCAACAACCCTCATAACGTTCTACGCAGTTGTTAACCTCTTAGTGGCAGAACCATCAACCGTTCTTATACCAACAGACCCAAGAACCAGACAATCTTATCCTAATACATACATGCATCTAAAGACATATACAAATATTCATTTTTTTCCAAACACCCTAATCTACTGGAACAGCTTACACCTGCTGTTCTCTAAAATCAAATTTTTGGCTGTAAATTGTTTTAATCACTTCCATTTTGAATATGTAAATATGTAAATTTTGTTAATTTGGACTATTGAAATTTTATCCACGCATGCGCGACAGTTAGTTTTCATCCGAATACTTTACAGTGGATGGAAAACTGCATACCACAACAACAAGAAGAAAACCACAGATGAAAACAAAGGGAGAAAATTCATATAGATGACAAGAAATTAGCTTTATTTGTGAGTAAATATTTTGACTTTTTCGTTATGTGGCTAATAATTAAAAACAATGTACACAGTAAATAATACTGCCAATATCAGCTGGTGTCAAAACAAGCTTTATCAAATATTATTATGCCACCATAGTAGTTAGTACAAGTCTTCTATTGATCCACAACAATTGGACTGGATTAATTAGCCAGGTAAGGCAGAGCCAATGTAATGCTGCACCTCCAATTGAAGAGTATCAAAATAAGAGTCAAAAGGCTTCAAAACAAGAGTTGAGGGTTCGGATCCCGGAATGGGCACGTATGGACAACTTTTTTTCTTTCTACGTTTTCACTTTGACAATTGTTTCTACATCGCTCTACCAAATTAAAACGGAAACATGTGTAGATTTTATTGTCTCTATCTCGAAATCCCATTTTGCAGTCAGCGCAAGTTGTTTTTGTCATGTTTGACAAGAAAGGCATTCGCCAAAAATGTTCACAAAACCCCTCGTGACATTGATTCATAAAAACTATAAATAATTTAAAATTAAATGAACTGTAAAACAAACAACACATATACAGAATGGTCAAATATAAAGAGAATACCCATAAATGAATTCGGTTCCCAGGTATGAGAGTGAAATAATGTTTAACTTGGTGAACTAATATTTGCAGCTTTGTTGACACATTACCTATTTATTCGTCTCTGGTCATGTTTGTTCATGATTCAGAAATTTAATTTTATTTGTGGTCAACCATTTTTGTGTTGTTTTTCAAATCGGAATAATACCATATTCCTTTTCTGAACACTATGTGGACATTATTTTCGGTGACGTCACTACTTTCGTCTTAACGTATAGAAAATATCAGCGCATGGACATTTTGTTTTCAAATAGATCGTTTTCTTTTCGTTGCTTGCATTTGAGAAACTCGTCAGGAAGTGCGAGGTTGGAGCTCTGTAAAACCGGTTTAAGCACCCCAGTCGGTCCATATTGCCGACTGACCGTTCCAAGGCGGTAACTGTCGGGTTTGCTCTTTTCCTTAAATGACTCATCACAAATTTGTTATTACTTTTCGCTTGGCTTGCATGTGAAATACCTTTGTTCTGCGACTTTTCGGAGTTTGGTATATGTTGCAATACTCATAGGACTTTGTCATATATTCTTATTGGTAAAATAACCAATATAATAAACCAATAATATTAATATTCCATCCAGAAATAAAAGTGCCGATGGGAAACCTTACGATAACTAGAAGCCAAACAATACATCGGGTAATCGAGATGGAAGAACTTGTGTGCAGATTGTTATAACATAGTGTTGTATTTATGGAACTTATTGTACAGAACTACTTTAAACCGGTTTAAGTGTCAGGCGGGAAGGGCCAATGATCGAGTCCACTAATATACACTTTTCTTACATGGTCTAAATACTTATTACAACAAAAGTAACAGTATGCCATTTATTCTCCGTACGAATGAGCTGAGACTCCTGTTGTTCCGTTTATCCCCAGCCAGTTATTAATAGTAATTCGCCTGCGTCCGTATCCTCTTGTTTGACTTTAATACAGTAATATAAGAATTTGTATACGATTGATTGATTAGTCACATGGTGTAAGTTCTTTTGTAGTAAACAGAAGGTCACCGGTTCAAATTCAGTTAAAGGGTATAGTTTTATATAAATGAATAGCAATTACAACTAAGTGATCAGTCGATGGAGAATTTAGTTATCAACTTGTAAATTGGCTCAACGGATTCTGCAGACCGGAGTTCAACGGAAACCCCCAACGAACCTGAATGTTTAATTTAAAATATTCTGTATTTGGATTGTTAGTGAATTGTTATGAAATACAAACAGTCAATCATATTAAGAAAAATGATAAGAGAAATAAAAAATAATTAAATACAACGAAGTGTAAACGAAACAGGTTTGTATTCGCAAGCCACAATGAATGTAGACTTCTTAACATTATTTAATAAAACTGGAAATGAACAACGACCTCGACTTACTAAAATCACAGCTTAAGAGCACTTTGTACAGCCATTATAATGACTCTGCCAGCTCTCCGGATATTTTGTATTGGACTGACTTTTAGCACTAAATCACCTGCCTAACTGAAATTTAATAAAAAGGGTATTGGCAAAACAATACGAATATAAAGAAACAAGACAAAACTTAATACTTCCAAGGAATATGGGAGTAAGACTGGGAGTGTTCTCTACTGACAGTAAATTTTACACAAAGGAAACATTTTAATTATTGGATCGTAAAAACAATACGAATAACTTTTGCGGCGATTCGAGGCGTTAGTGAAAATGCGTGTCATTTGTTTTCCAATAAGATCTTTTCTGCAGACATATCAGTCTGACTAATCTTCACCATACCTCTACTATGTTTACACAAATACGCTTTAGTCGCAGACATCTTTTTCATTAGAGAAGATACATCATGTCACGAATGCCTGATTTAATTAGCCTCGTTCCTATTTCTTTTATCTTCTTGTATGTCCTTTGTATGTCCTTTGTATGATTCACTAAGCACTAAAAAGAAATAAAACTGGACAGTGGACAACAGTGGACAACTTTCGACAAGATTAATACCATAAAGCACAACGCCGAATATCGATTATTGTTTCTTATTATCAAAGTTTATTTTGTATATATATCATGACCTCATATATATACAATAAATACATAAATGTTGTGCGGTTTACATGATTTAGATTGGCTTTCAATTAATTTCCATCAATTCAAAGTAGTTTTATATTGTTTGTTTTATATAGTAATTTTACCCCCATCCAAAACTGTTTCTAGATCAAAACATATGAAGTTGATTGCTGTGAATATTTTTTGTAATATGCACGAAGCACTATTTAAACAGATACCTTAATTTTTTTTCCTATTCACTACACACTTGCAGGCAGGAATTAATGAAAAAAGTTTGGGCGTTTTCTTGGGTGACTGTATGGAAGAATTAGTATGGTATTTATTAAAGTAATGCAACAGTTTTCAGTACAAGACAATATTGAGAACAAATATTAAATAATTAACAATCCAAACATATAACCTAGTAGCGCGTGGAAATTGACAACACACAAGTGCAGTCATAGTCAGACTAGAATAAAAGATTTATAGTCATACGTAATAAGGCCTTTTTGCAATACTAATTTTTAAATGAAAATAAATATATTTTTGTCACTCGACAAGTTCAAATCATTTCTCTTATACAAACCATTATAGTAAAAATTATACTTTAAATAAGAAAACAAACATGATAACAGGCACGGTATGTGAAATCTTCAATTATAATGAAGAAATAGAAGGAATTACAACATAAGCAATTATATTGCGCTATGCATTTGGAAGTCATCCGAGATTTAAGACGCGTGGGAGGGTGTTTGTGTGTGCTCGCGTGTGTTTGTGTGTGTGTGTGTGTGTGTGTATGGGGGTGGGGGTGGGGGATGCGGCGAGGGCGGTGTTGTCACTAACATACATAATAACACAGACTGGCTAGAGTAAGATTAAGATGTTACACTAATGGGTCTATTAATCTTTTAATCTTTTGATAACAAATACCCTGAGAAAAACTCAAATCATTAGCTTGATTAAGTATCTTTTTTCATTAACAAACCTTGAATAAGCATACGTATATAATATTTAAAATTGTTCGTACTTTAAAAGATTAGAGTTTCTGTCAGCATCGAAACACAAACTTTCATTTCGTTTATCCTCAATGTTCTATTTTTCTTGAGAGAATAACATGCGTATAAAGAATTTTTATTATTTTATCCCCATTTACAACATGCGAATCCATTATTAGCTCAAAAAATGAAACAAGCAAAACTGCATTCAATTTGGAAACATAGGAAATCTCTGCAAAAAGTGTAAAATAATGGGAAATATCATATCGGTTACATATTCAGACTCATAATAAATAAAAAATTTAAACAGTGAGGTTATTCGAGACATTTGCTATTCACACAAGGCCGCACTTGAAGCTAATTTCCAGAAGTATGCAAACAAATTGTAAAATGGATTCCAAAAGCAAATAAAATATTCGACAAAACAGCTTTAGCATCGTGAAATCCAGTGGGACGACAATCGTAATTTGCGGATGAAATTAGCTTTGAAAGTAAGATCACAAAAACACTTTTCACTAAAACAAAAAACAGATTTATTTACAATATTTTTTTCTTTACTTTCAGAACGTAAATAAGTCTATTTAATCTAAAGGCAATATTTTTCTTTTCATTGTGAAATCATATTAGGACAATATGAAGAACAATAAAGTTGCAATCTTACTCAGACTCAGCAGATTTGGGTATTCATTCATACTGACAAAGATGAATTTTCAAATACGGCCATTGTTATCGAGACACTGTCGCACAATATTTTAATGTCAGTATAAACTCGACTTGTCATTTTTTGTATTGTATCGTAACAATTTCATGATAAATATCTGTTTGTGATTGCAACAATATTAATAAAAAATCACACAAACTTTGACTATTTTTGACATAGTTGGTTTCGGCTAAAAGCACCACGACGTTCTCTGTAACATTTTTTGGTATCGACAATATTCTAAGACGTTGCTGAATATTTTTATACAGATATCACAGCTATTTCATCTTAAAGGGTAATCTTAGCTGTTTATAGATCATGTATACTAGTCTATAGTTTCAACATGTGTAGGTATGCACAATAACGCTGTCATGATAAGTAAATGTTAATTTAATTCGATCGTGTTGACTGACGAGTTTTATTGTTTTCTGTAAAACAGTAAACTTTTTAACTTGAGTTTTCTGATTTGATTTATACAGGCTTGTCCTAGGCATGCGGTTGCTATAAAAGGCAAAACTGCATCATAGATACGTACATGTAAATTGTCAGGATAAATATGCCTTATTCTACGTCTCTTTTTTGTTTCCTGTGACGTCCTCTGCACTTTTTGTTTTTTAAGTCATCTGTCTGTATGTTTTGATGTGTGCTTATGCATCTACGACTCCTTTTTAATTTCGAAAAATATATCATACGTTTGTTATATGAATAAGTGCAAAAAGAATGCCATGATAGCAACATAATAACTTTCCACAGTTGCTCACAATCAGCGGTCAAGAAAGGGAATTGGTATGAAAACATATTTCGAAATAATGTATTTTTGTTAATATGGTACATGTACACATGGACCCACATTTTAGGTCATTCTACAAATGTGTCGGTTATCCTTAAAATTTGATTCCGTCTCTCTTACTGGTCGAAAGAGAACACGGCATAGTTGGTTTGACTTGATAGCTTTATTTCAACTTTTAGCTGAGAATGGACGAGAATTGTATATTTTACTATATGTGGTCATGGGGACTGTATAAGCTATTATTTTAATTACATTTATCTATATTTATCTGAAATGAAAGACTCATTTTGTGTCTTTTCAATTGTTGTATATGTTGCAATGCTCATAGGACTTTGTCTTATATATACTTATTCATGATCACAACAATGTTACTTGTGCAGTGTGGCGGTCGTAAATAATCTCCCCGTGCATGTAATCTATGTTATCATTTAATTCACCCTATAAGGATTGTTACGTGTATTTCCTTTGATGGACATTGGACTTTGGTTGCACAATTCCATCTCCACATGAACAGGATGCTACAACCACTTACTCTTCTCTGGTCATTTTTTCTTGATTCGGAAAGTTAATTTCATTTACTATTAACGTATATGTAGGTTTTCTAATCAAAATAATACCTATCTCTCTTCTAAACACTATGTGGACATTATTTTTCAATGACGTCACTGCTTTCGTCATAGCTTGTCAAACAAAACGTCAGCGCTCGGACACTTATTCAAATGGATCAGTTTTCTTATCATTGCTTGCATTCGAGAAACCCATCTGGAAGTGCGAAGTTAGAGCTCTGTAAAACCGGTTTAAGCACCCCAGTCGGTCCATATGGCCGACTGACCGTTCCAAGGCGGTAACTGTCGGGTTTGCTCTTATTGTTAAATGACTCATCACAGATTTGTTCTCACATTTACATTTGGCGTGCATGTGGATACCTTGGTCCTGTGTCTTTTCAATTGTTGTATATGTTGCAATGCTCATAGGACTTTGTCTTATATATTCTTATTCATGATCACAACAATGTTACTTGTGCAGTGTGGCGGTCGTAAAAAATCTCCCCGTGCATGTAATCTATGTTATCATTTAATTCACCCTATAAGGATTGTTACGTGTATTTCCTTTGATGGACATTGGACTTTGGTTGCTCAATTCCATCTCCACATGAACAGGATGCTACAACCACTTACTCTTCTCTGGTCATTTTTTTCTTGATTCGGAAAGTTAATTTCATTTACTATTAACGTATATGTAGGTTTTCTTATCGAAATAATACCTATCTCTCTTCTAAACACTATGTGGACATTATTTTTCAATGACGTCACTGCTTTCGTCATAGCTTGTCAAACAAAACGTCAGCGCTCGGACATTTATTCAAATGGATCAATTTTCTTATCATTGCTTGCATTTGAGAAACCCATCAGGAAGTGCGAGGTTAGAGCTCTGTAAAACCGGTTTAAGCACCCCAGTCGGTCCATATTGCCAAATGACCGTTCCAAGGCGGTAACTGTCGGGTTTGCTCTTATTGTTAAATGACTAATCACAGATTTGTTCTCACATTTACATTTGGCGTGCATGTGGATACCTTGGTCCTGTGTCTTTTCAATTGTTGTATATGTTGCAATGCTCATAGGACTTTGTCTTATATATTCTTATTCATTTTTAATGTTCTGTCTTAAAAAAAAGACAAAACGATACAATATTAGCTTGCGTGTTTGTAATTTGACCCATATATAAAGCAGGGTTAGTTTTCATGCTAGTTTAAGAATGTACATTTTTTGAATTAACAAACAAACAAACGACCAGTATGCATTTAACATTTGTTATCAGCAACAGCTGACAAATCACCCTTCAGCTCCCTCTGTATCTTCCCTCACTATCACTGACCGTTCATGTTTGCCACTATGTGTGTATATATAATAGTAACCATGTTGTCACGATTTCTCCCAGAACATACACATATAACTTAAAAAGACAGGTCTATTCGGAAGGGGGTAGTGTTGTCCAATAACTTCTACAACTGTACTGTTATAAAGACAACATCCAATCATTAATCAGTTTTTCGTTTAGAATGCGTCAACATGAAATTGTAAAATACCACTCCTTTTATTACTTAAAGATAAAACAAAATTTAAAATACTATCTAAATAAGCTCTCAATAAACCACTCGAAATAGAACCCAAAAGATTGTAGTCTTATATTTTAGTTTGCGGATACAACAGAATAAATCGACATAAATTGTATTTTCGTATAAGTACACTGAAACTTGAACTCTTAAACACTTCCCTCGTAGATTTGAAACACTTCAAATCACATATATGCAAGTGCATATTAAGAATTTGTCTCTTGTTTGACCTTTGAACAATAGTGCTATAGCATGCGTGTTTTTACGGTTTTCGGTTAAGCCTATAAAGAAAATAATTATAAACTATATAACTGGCGCATTTTGAAACCTGGTCTGTGCCTCTCTTTAGAAAGTAAGCCTGGCACAACTAATTTCAACTGGATTACCGAAGGCATGCATACACCAACATCTTAAGAAAATACAGTTATTAGATCAGCAGACTCAAGATATCTTTCTCGACTTCTTTATATTTCAGCAAATCAACCGATATGTCTCAAGTTAATTTTTTCGTATTTGTTCCTTGCCATAATATGCTACTAAATAAGACTCGTCTTTATTTTAACAGTTCACCACAACGTATTTCCCTGCATTAAAATAACATTAATAACTGAAACATTATTCAATTTGCTACATTGTCTCTACTGATATAATCATAGACAACGCCCAATTGCACAGCTTGCCATCCTTCATTAAGATACAACTATGTATATTATGTAATGCACGAAACGTCTCATATGTAGTTCACCGAAATCAGCGTTGTAAGACAGAGCAGTTATAGCTCTAATGGTTCTTTCTCCTTATTTAGTTCACTACTTAATTCTTCTAAAATAACTTTCGTCTACTGGCTTAGTTGGTATTTAATGAAAGTTGATATCAATTAACTACTTAAATGGATACGACATTCGAATACTTCACGTTTAAGTTATTCCAGCTCATTTAAAGGGCTATCCAATTAGCGTTCGAGTTTGATTGTTAGAATGAAACAGTTGACAACGACATTAGATTGCTAATTAAGTGCTATCAAGTGACTGGTGATACACCTTGACTTTAATCGTACAATTAAATTCTTGCATACTTGAAGGAAAGAAAGATAGAGATAGCTGTGATGATTTTTCACCACTCTCTATTTCGAGGTCTTAGAAAGTGTTATCTTTGTTCCCTCGTTCAGGGATATATAGTCGATTTGTCTTTTCATCCTGTTATGCATCATAGCATCATATGAAGCAAGACATGCCTATACCATAGTGATGCTGAAAACATAACCATTTGGAGCAGTCTTGCATGAGCCAACGGAAAATCATCAACAGTGGACTGTGTTTCAATGTCAGTGCATATTATTTAGGTATCTATGAGATGTTGAAGTACTACATCAATATGCTTGCCAGCTAGTTATATAACACCGTTTTAATTGCATTTTATGCATGACATGTAAATTGCTGTCTCAGGACATTTCCGTTTCATTTGTAGCCAGGTCATTTTTGGATGATCCGAATGTGTTCTGTTAATTATGGCGACATGTCTTGTTTAAGACTCGCATGCTTATCGTCTTGTGACCAGCTTCTTTTCTTCTTTCGTAAAACATTGTCAAAAAAACAGAAGTGGTTCTGTTTTAATTAATTGTTTTGTCTCTTAAAAACATTGGTAACTGATGCAGTATACTGAATTGTTGTAAACCATCACTGTCATTAGGCATGTGTGCCAGGGATACCTGTGCTCGAGATTATTAAGCAAGGTCAGGCCAAAGTCTGGCCCTCAACTGTGATGCAAACTTGTATCTTTGAAATTGTTTGATCATCATTATACATTAGTATTAATACTTTCACACCACTTCATATTTTTATCCAAAATGTCATGTAGATTTTTTGTGTAATTATAGTTGTAAGGATACTTATATTTTATATGAAGACTGCTGAACAGAGTTATCTATTAACGCAAGATAAGTAACACCTTACCCTGTTAGGTGCATATTATGAGCTTAAATGACTATAAGTTTGCTATCGTACTTTATTGTTTCATTATCTATTAATGCAGGTCTCGAGATCTTAGACCTAAGACCTGAAACCTCAAGACCTGAGAACTAACGACCTGTCTAGAGACATGATACCTGCCGTGAAGTCCCCGGGTTTGATCCCGGTCCGTGTCAGGATAATGTGACTGGGTGTGGTATCATGCCAAGTGTTCACGGCATGCTATACGCATTGAAGGAAGCATAATACCTGCTTCAAGTGAACACCATCTCCAGATGAAATACTGTTGGTTGGACGATAAACCCAATAAACAAACAAACAAACAAACCTGTCTAGAAACCTTGTAACTAAGCGAGAAACCTTAGAGTTATCACAGATATTACTCTTGTTATTTTTAATACAAAGTCGTGGATAAACAATACCAAGAAAGATCATAAGTGTATGTACGGTTATCTTACCCAGCATAAACTTATAATGAACCCGGATAACACATATATAAAATGTAAATGTTGCTTTTGACAGTGTAAGTGCCACCTGGAAAGCATTTTCTTGTAGTCGTTGCAACATGTTATTAGATGCCTTCCCCATCATAAAGAAATTGCAACTTTTGGGAAACATGATTAAGATTATTTTACTAAGAAATTGTCCTGATGGTTTTTTAAAGGCTTGTATGCAAATTTGCTAGACATGACTTATCCACGAATTATTGTGCATTTTGTATAAATTTCACGGTGAAGAATATAGATAAGAAAAAAGTTTTGGCTGTGCCTTCATTTTAGTCGTTTATTGTACTATGTATATTCGACATATTTTTATTTTATGTTCACTTTTGTGCTAATGGACATTATATGATTTCTGCAATTTCAATGCATTTTTCGTTGGTTATACAGTCTTAAAATAAAACAAGTATCAAAAATAAAATTAAAGATGTTTTAAGGATGTTTTAAGAAGGTACAAAATGTAATAAAAATGTACAAAAAATCCGAATTATTATCACTGGATTTGATATTCCAGAAAATAAAATGAGCATAATAAAATGCACAGCACGTGAACAGTTAATCGGCATTTAACATTATCAGCGAAAGACACTTCCTTCTCTAGAATTTAATCCAGTTAGTTGATTCGATTGGATGGCATTGTCTTGGTCTTTTATCTCTAGTCCTCTTTCTGTATTTCGACTAGAATCCAACTATACTCAGTTTAACATTGCTTTCATTTGCAAGCGGTCTTTTGTAGTCACGAAATGTGGTCCTAATAATCCAGTAGCTTTTATATTTTGTGTTTATTAGGATTAAAAAGAGAAAACATGACAAAATATATTTTTTGCAAATTCTATTTAAAAAGTGATGGATTAAGTCGACATTGCTTTTCCGCTGTTTTAAATGTTACAATATCACTATATTTATTTATCGTTTGTCTCAACTGTGTCCTTAAATGTATGGGAACACATACATATAATAACAACCTAATCCAGATATAAGACAGCACTGTTCTTTGATTACACTTTTATAAGGACGACAGTGTAGCTTTTGTAACATTCTATATTTTTCTGAATAACAATATGGAAATATATGTAAAAAACAACAACAACTTATATCTGCTGGTATTTGTTTTAAAAAATCACTGACAAGACAAACAACATACAATGTGAAGAAGATGTTTGTGCAATGGTTCTTATTACAGACGCCACAATCAACACCTACTTATCACTATGATTGTTTCCTAATAGCTAGCTGGCACCAAATGAGTGCTCAATAATATAGAACTTCCAGCAATAATCTGAAATGATACTGCAAGATTTCAACGCATTTTTCCTCTGTACTAACCTCAAATTAAAATTAAAATTAAATGAACTGTGAAACAAGCTACACAGATGGATAATAGTCAAGTATAAACAGACAGACACATAAATTAATTCGGTTTCCGGGAATGAGAGAAAAATAGTTTTTAATTTGGTAAAATAATATTTACAGCTTTGTTGACTACGTTACTTGGTAAAATAACCATGCAATTGGGCGAAAGTATTCAAATGGGATAAACAGACCTGTCACATTCAATGAGATATAGCAAATATGGAGTAGGAATAGTGACATTGAAATAAATTACATTGGCAATACCAAACCTTATACACAAGTACAAGTAACTCACAGCAGGTCAATCTGAATAGTATTCCATACAGGAATAAAAGTGGCGATGGGAAACCTTACGATAACTAGAAGCCAGACAACACATCAGGTAATCGAGATGGAAGAACTTGTGCGCAGATTGTTATTACAAAGTGTTGTATTAATGTAACTTTTTTACAGAACTACTTTAAACCAGTTTAAGTGTCAGGCGGAAAGGGCCAATGATCGAGTCCACTAATACATACTTTTCTTACATGGTCTAAATACGTAATACAACAAAGTAGCAGTAGCAGTATTATTAGAAATTCCTCTTCGTCCGTTTTATCTTGTTTGACTTTAAAACAGTAATGTAAGATTTTGTATACAATTGATTGATTTGTAACGTGGTGTAAGTACTAGTGTAGCAAACAGAAGGTCACCCGTACAAATTCAGTATTATGACTCGTAATTAAAGAGAATGTTAAACAGTGAGGTTATTCGAGACATTTGCTATTCACACAAGGCCGCACTTGAAGCTCATTTCCAGAAGTATGCAACAAATTGTAAAATGGATTCCAAAAGCAAAAAAAAAAATATTCAACAACAACAGCTTTAGCATCGCGACATCGAGTGGGACGACAATCGTAGTTTGCGTATGAAATTAGCCTTGAAAGTAAGGTAAGGAAAGAAAAGTGATATTGATATAAAGCCCGCATTTAAAGTGATTTGATTGGCTAATACGGCAAAGCCAAAAAATGATAAAGTTTTCAGCAAAAAGCTCTGGGAAATGGCAGCCATTTTGTTTAAACTTGGTCTATGTGTAGACTTTGATAGGTTGCATAAATTTATGAAACAAAATATTTTCAGTTTTCAAACATTTACGGCATGAATTGGTAGTGTTTAACCAAATGTGTTATAAATTTATAACGTGTTGATTTCACAAAAACACAAACAATCATTTTCTTACTTGAATTAATGCAAAAACTAAGTATTAAATGGGAAATGCTATAAGTACAGTGTAGTTATTTAATAAAATTGTCAATAAATATGTGATTCTATACTGGCCCTGTATTTTGTACTCGGTCAGTGGTATTGGTCCTTGACCTTAGTCCTGCGGTCAATACGACTGCCATCGGACAAATAAGAGGGCACATTATCAATTCACTTATTTATTAACATATAATATAATTCGATTGTGTTTTATTGTTTTCTGTAAAACAGTAAACGTGTTGTTTTTCTTGTGCTTTTTGGTTTGCTCCTTTTTAATTTCAAAAAATATATCATACGTTTGTTATATGCATAAGTGCAAAAAGAATGCCATGATAGCAACATAATAACTTTCCACAGTTGCTCACAATCAGCGGTCAAGGAAAGGTATTTGGAATAGAGGACAAACTTTGAAATAATGTACTTTTGTTAATATGCTGCATGTTCACATGGCCCACATTTTAGGTTTTTCTACGAAAGTGTCAGTTATCCTTTAAATTTGAGTCCGTCTCTCTTTACTGGTCGAAATAACACACGGCATAGTTGGTTTGACTTGATAGCTATAATTCATCTTTTAGCTGAGAATGGACGATAATTGTTTATTTTACTATATGTGTTCATGGGGACTGTATAAGCTATAACTTTACTTATATTTATCTACATTTATCTGAAATGAAAGACTCAGTTTAATGTAGGGTAAGTTTTCCATGCTAGTTAAAGAATGTACATTTTCAAACGAACAAACGACCAGTATGCATTCACCATTTGTCATCAGCAACAGCTGACGTATCACCCTTCGTCTCCCTCTGTATCTTCCGTCACTAATCACTGACCGTTCATGTTTGCCACTTATGTGTGTCTATATAATAGTAACCATGTTGTCACGATTTCTCCCAGAACATACACATATAACTAAGAAAGACAGGTCTATTCAGAAGGGGGTAGGTGTTGTCCAATAACATCTGCAACTGTACTGTTATAGAGACAGCATCCAATACGTGCCAGGCTGGTCGCATTCGGCTATTTAGCATCCTAAATTACGTTATCATGCTTTCTCATGATTACAATGTGGAAACTTTCCATTTATGTAGCAGACATATAGCAAGACAGATAGCAGGCTTCTTGACAAAGGGTAAGTGCAAATGATGAAAGTTTATCTTCCGTCGTTTTCCCTTAAATATTCAGATATTTCTCCTTATGAAATGATTTCACCAAGTCAGATAAAGACCCTAGAAACAGTAATGATGCTTTTAAATTACCAATTACAAGAGCTTGAAAGGTAAATGTCTGTATTCCGTCAGTTAGTTATAGTATTTAGTCATTGTTATAATCAGTAAAAGTTAGTTACATCTTATACCGAATATTTAAAATATACACATTGATTGTTAATATTTGTTTTAGACTTTTAGCTGCATAGTTTGAAATTATTATAATTAAACACGTTGCCAAATCAATAAGACATTTTGCTCAGAAGAAATATGCACACATGTAACATTTTTAAGTAAAATATAAAATATGAGTTAGAGTCAAAAGCATGCAACAATAAAACAAGGATATAAAATTTAGTAAATGAAAAATGCTTTTAAAACTTACATTAATATACAATTGAAAGTAGAGTTATTGAAAATATGGATTTTCGTCACAAAGTGATATGCACGGTTGAAATGTTATACTTATCAACATACTCGTATTCATGCATGTAAATTTGCTCACAAATATTTCATAACAAAGATTAACCATCATTCTTTATCTTTACTCATAATGTCAGCATCTTTTTAAAGGAGTTATTCAAAACAATCAAACGATGTTTAAGTAGTACATGTGTGTTTCTAAAATGACTCAGTCACGTGTCCGGTAATATCTAGAGAAATGACAAAACAAAAACACCAAAATAAAATATTTCTTGATGTTAATAAAATTTCACGGCGCATTGTATCGGCTTTATTTTTTAAACAATAAACTTTTAATTATTAAATCGACTCAACCAGTTCCATGTTGGAATGGTTCATAGTTTTTATGATTGTGCTCTGTCGACGGGTTTTCTCCGTATTCGAATTCATTGTTATCAACATGACAAAACTGTTATTTTAAGAGTAAACACATAACGAAAAGAAAATATGTCAAACTTGTTTGAGTCCGCGTGTATTAAGGACATACCATTCCGTCCTGGGTTAATCAAACATGTACCTTTGTCGTCACAAAATAATACTTACGCCGACATGTCAAATCTTTGAATTATAATTCGCCTATTTTTGAGCCTACTAAACGTTCCAGAAAAAAGCGATATAACTGAAGTCAATTGGCGACAGAATGCTGCCTGTCGTTTTTTTAAATGTTCAAAAGTAAGTTTGTGATTATAATATTTAAATGTTTATATATTCAAATGTACACAGAACAATTACAAATTACGGCTAAAATGTGTCTTGTGATCGATATTGCTCTGTGAAACGCCCCAGTTATAAGTGCAAATATGACTGATGAAGACCAAACCTCCCCGGCTTAGTGTATTACTGAAAATGTGGTTTGATGAGACCAAACCGTCAAAGTGTTTTACTGCAAATGCGACTTAATGAAGACTGAAGAGTCTTAGTATATTCCTGCAAACGTAGTTTGATGAGATTAAAGCAGATTAGTGTATTAATGCAAATTTGGTTTGATGAGACCGAAGCATCTTAGTGTATTACTGCAAGTGTGGTTTGATGAGACCAAAGCGTCTTAGTGTATTACTGCAAATTGTGGTTTGATGATACCATAGTGACTAAGTGTATTTCTGCAAATGTGGTTGGATGAGAAAGAAGCGGTTTAGTGTATTGCTGCAAATGTGGGTTGATGAGACCGAAGCGTCTTAGAGTATAATCGCAAATATGGTTTGATGAGACCGAAGCATTTTATGGTATACCCCAAATGTGGCTTGATGAAGACCGAAGAGAGTAGTGTATTACTGAAAATGTGGCTTGGTGAAGACTGAAACGTCCTAATATGTTACGAGAAATGTGGCTTGTTAAAGACCGAAGTATTACTAGAAATTTTGCTAGATGAAGACTGAAGAATCTCAGTGTATTAATAAAAACGCGGCTTAATGAATACAATATCTGCGGTTTAATTATACTGTACCCTTTCATCCTATCTGTTGTCTGCAAACTTACTTATTTGTGTGTTATTAAACGGTCTGCTTGTGTGTTTTCGGGCACAACTCTCCTTCTAACCAATATATTTTGTCACGAGAACGATTGCGTGTAGGTGTGCTTCTGCAAGCGTCACACAACAGGTCTCGTAGACTAAGTAATTTAATCATAAAACTTTTGAGAATTCGGATTTTAGGTTGAATATCTATTGTAACCAGATTAGAAAACGTCACCACGTATAACAAGCTCATAAGGTATCCAGTATTTATTTGAACGTGCTTACTGCTTTTAATGTTTTGCTTCATCTGAAGTATATTATTTATACAGCTTTATCGTTATATTCATGAACATTTAAGCTGTCGTAATCTAATAAATTAAATATTATATATAAATAATAAATGTGTGTCTACGATCGAAAGTGCTTCACACGAAAACAACTACTGCCAAAAATGCGAGTCAAATAAATTGTTCAAGAGTATCTTCGGACAACTATCTGAGTATATATAGATCGATGCCATGGTCCACGTGAATACCATGGGTATGTCCCGCTGGAAAAAACACAGCTTTAACTCTTACAAAGCAATTCGAAAAATTGTGCCGAAAAGGGGTGGATTAATGATAGCTTAAGCGACCACACGTGCGAGATCATCAGATAACCTCATCAAATCTTTTCATCACAATTGGTCTTGTATACATGCTACATCTTTCGCAGTTTTAATCTTTACGCTTTTAATTATTCATCAATTGTTAGAGAGGCACATATTATGGATCAGGACTATATCTTTACACAATAATTTCTATGAAATAATTATGAATACATTTGTTTTATAGATAACCAATGAGTTAAAAAGAATGCTTAGATAGACAAGAAAGAAAGACTCACTAATTCGAATTAATTTATCGTCATTTAAGTCAATTTCAATATCTAATGGTATCATTTGTTCGTTCTTTCTTAAACGATATGCTGCCAACAATAAAAGTAGTAATGACTTCTTCATTGCTGTCTTTAAACTACAGTGAATCACTTTGGTGAATCAATTTCTCAGATTATCCTAACACCAGCCTTTTTAAATCCGTGAAAAGTGACAATACATAATTACTCTGAGATAATTATACCGAAAGGGATGCACATATCTTTTTGTTTCTAAGGTCATGATGTTGATAGTTTCTTATATAACTAGTTATTTTGTCTGTAAATACGCTCCTTTTATCATTAATAACTCCCATTGCAAGTTCTTAGTGTTACCAAGCATATTTTTATTAAAATTTTGACTAAGTAACTTATACATGACAAGAAAATGCCTACTTAGTCAAATTGATTATTATTATCCCCTTTAAAACGACATAAATAACATTATATAACTAACTTACCATGAACTCTCTTGCAAATTGACGTTAGAGCATTCTGAGAAGATACTATTTTGCACTCTGCAATTTTCTCGCTTAACATCTCGAATGTTCTATTCTTCGTCTTTTATCAAGAGAAATTCGCCTTGGCTGCGCTCCCTTTTTATGTTTGTTCCCGTTCACTTAACTTTATTATTGTATTCCTTAAATGAACAGAAACACAAAATCGAACGAAAGTTCGGAAATGAGTTGTAAAAGCTTGATATATTTTCGAAGAAGTAAGCATATATAAAGCATGTTGTTTAGAGTCGGATTTTTACAACCTTTGCATTGCACACGATTTAATTTGTTTAGAAATTCTGGTGTATTCGGTGCATTTTAAACTCCATTAAAATCTAACATAAACTATGCCTATATATATAAGTTTATGCATAATAAAGACATTTTGTTGTTTCCTGCCATTAATCAAATAGTTGAAAAGGACCACCAATAATTAACTGACAAATATTGTTGATAGAAGTAAATATTACGTGATGCATAGAGTATTTCTACTAAACCTTTAAGATAATGGGAACTGTGGTATTATCATAATTAAAAGGAAGTTTTTTAAAGTTTAACTTAGTATTCATTGGCTTGTAACAATAATATTCCCGTCAATCCATCAAAATGACAAAATCGGTCAAATTGTCAGAAAATACACGCGACATATAAGGCGGGTCTCCAGAAGTTTATTTCATCATTTCAGTAATTGTTTGGAACTGGAACAAATTACCTTTTGAAGAGCATTAAAACACTAAAATTCATTAAAAACAGGTCCGTTCGAAAGAGATATGTGTACTTTAGTGACAACCCCTTCTTTGCTGATTCTTAAAACGTCCCCTTTGTGCAAGACGCGGAGCAGTGCTCTTAATCGGTTATTTTGTCATCGTTGTCTGTGTAATCCTCTCGAAACAAAATTTAAATCTGAAATCTTACAGTTACGAATAAAGGTCCATAGAAAATGGAAACTCACGCTCCGTGGCTTCCTGATACAATTTTGACATTTCAATTAAAGCTGTAGAGTGAGCGTATCCATCAATAGAAATAAGTCTATAAAAGAACTGAAGTAGCTGCAATAACAGCAACAAAAGGTTGGAAATTACTGTATTTTTGTTTTATGACGATATTATGTACATGCATACACGAAGAACATACACTAGAAACTAAAGACGCGAAGAAAACTTTTTATCCTACCACCACTTCAGACATTAGCTATGTAAATCACTGTGTGATAAAGTTTGTTTGATCAAACACAAGTGTTTAAAACCTGTCACGCGCATCCGAGCGGACTACTTTTTTAAATGCATTAATTCCATGCCACATTTGGAGTTCCAAACGTTGTCAACTAGTATTAATTTTAAGAGTTTTAAGGACGCAACAGCTTATAACAAAAACACAATAGTTTAGAAGACATTAAATATGACGTCACATTGTGGTGACGTAAATGTCTTTACTCTAAACGAAAATTATACGACATTTATCTGTGGCAGTTTGTCAACACGTACTTAAAAACAACAGAACTTGGTGTTATATATATAAACTTAAGTTAAATCTGTTGACTTTGTATACCGCCCATGCATGGTTTAGTTTGAGTTTGATGATACGGAGATGCACCTACTTTACAGTTTTAGTAACTTTGGCTACAAGTTAGTATAACATTGTTCACGTTTGTCGCATTCGGTATTGTAGTCACCCTCATTTATATCATCCTCCTTTTTACACTACAATAACTTGAAACATTCCACTTACTAAGGACAGAGAAGTTAAACATTTTTAGATTCTCGACTAGATTCTATTAAGTTGGGTTCATTATATGTTATAAATAATTTAGTTGTTGTTTCCACTCGGCGTTGGTTCCTGGTGAGTTGATTCCAGCGTCAAGAGTCCAGATAAACAGGTACGATATTCGCGAATAACACTAATGTTGTTATACGAAAGGAAAATCCCACCAAAAACATTTGAAAAAAAAATACTTCATTTGTGTCTGTTTCTTTTTTCTGAACCGCACAGTAAATGTTCCGGTTTCTTAATGGAAATATCAATGGATTAAAGCTTGGTTTGTTTATATCAGCGTATTTGTTGATCTACTAGAGGAAATGCTGACGCAAGGTTAAAAGTATAAATATCAGACCTACTCTTATTTGTATTTGTAGGTGACATTATATACGATATTGTTCCTATGAAACATTTCCGGACGGACAAAACATTTCTTAAATTTGCTTATTAATGTCATAAACTGTGCCAAATCAATTCGCTGCAGTACTAGAGATATATAGGGAATCACAGGTTAGTGTTGATATAGATAAATGGTATCATGCTAGGCTAAGAAAATCAGAAAGCACGAGGCGAAGCCACGTGCTTTCTGTTTTTCTGACCGAGCATGATAACATTTATCTCTATCAACACTAACCTGGTATTCTTTTAGCCCACAATCAATAGGTTTTTTTTTCTAATAGTTTTAAAAGGGAAACATTTAAACATACCGATATTGCTCCTCCTTTACATGATCTGACATTCCATTGCAATACTCGAAATCCATGCGCATGCATAGAGTAATTCGGCTATAAGCAATTTTACTATTAAAATAAGAAAATAAACATGTTTTTTTCTTTTCTTTTATTTGCGCTATACATAAGTTTGTATTTTTATTGATTACAATAATTAAAATAATGGTTGGAAAATAGCAAGAACAAAAATCACAATCTCGTGTAAAGTTATACATGTAGTGTGTAATGTCAAGGCCGAGTAACACTTAAATTGCTACGCACATGACATTAAGAAACGCTAATTACATTCGAGGTTTGTGTGTGTTTGTGGTTGTAAAAACACTTTGATCATTGATTTTAATTGTGGATGACATTGAAATTCTGAACATTGAATATAGTGCCATAAAATTGCGAAGGTAGTTGTGATTTTGACAGGGTGACTTGCGAAATTTGGAGAAATGTTGGGATTGGAGGTGGTGTGTTGGTGGTCATGTTTACGTCGAGAAACTGTGATTTATTATTATTTGTCTAGATCTGTGCAGTCAGCTGTATTTGGTTCAACTAAAGACCAAGCTTTATTTAAACCATTTGAAATGTTCATCATGTAACGACATTTGATCATCAGGTCTGTCCTCAGATTAAATTCAAATTCTTTCAATTCACACCAAAAAACAACAGGGACTCACATAATCTGACATTTTTACAGTTGTTTTTATTGTTGCAGACTACAAATTCGTAATTTTTATTAATTCTATTACTATTCCTGAACAGTTTTAATTATGTGCCTGTATTACATTTTTAGATAGCGATCAACTCTCCGGTTAGCTCAGTCGGTTAAGATGCCGCTACTTAAATTTTTAATCCTACAGGAAAAAGATCGAGACCTCGCGCAACCGCACTTTTTTAATACCCTCGTTTGCTCTATTTAACCAATCTTTATATTATGGACATTTTTGGGGTGATCACAAGAATAATTACGCGATAAATGTGTTTCGTTCACGTAAACATTCCTGATCGTTTCGTCAAAAAAAGTAGTCAGGCTTAGAGCAGGTGCGCAAATATCGGTTGATAAAGCTCATCTTTATCACACTGGTTATATCAACCGATATTTACAGAGATGGTGGGATAAAATGCATAAAACATCACTTGATGCTATTAGTGTCTATTTAAATGGGAAGCTTAAAAAGAGCGAGCGACTGTTGAGAAAAAGTATAATCATTTGGTGTATCTGTTTTAAAAGGCCATTTAAAAATGAATCATGAAATTTTGTTAACTTATGCCTCACGAATGCCATATATCTTCGTCTTTAAGATATTTTACTAATGGTTCATATTTATGATACTTGTATTTTGTTGACGATTTGCTCTTATTTCCTAGTGGTCGTCGCCGTCGTGAAATTTTAGGCAAAATGAAAGCCTAAAAGACGGTTGTTGAGTAAATATCTCGGAAATCTTTTGAAATGTAGTTCACTGACAGCTAGACTTGATGACGCCATAGCGTGCCATATCATATACGTTTAAGTGTAGTTTTCAGTCATTGGTTTCACACGTCCTGCCCACATCAGCAGACAGCTATTCTATTAGCGACGACATGGCCTATCACAAGTAATACATTTGAACACATTGAATATAATGTTCATATACAGGTTACAACTGATAACAAGTAAAAACTTTTATACTTAATGTTGTCTTTAAGGCATTCATTCCAGGGGTTTGACCTAGATATAGAACTAGCCTAACAAACTGTATAATTATCTGCTATTGTCTGATGAAATCTGAGCTGCATCTCAAATAAAAAATAAAGTAAATATAAAAGTAGGAAAATACGAAAACGTTCCATTAGAATTACAAAAATTATTAAAATAAAGATACCACTAGCCCAAAGCACTATATTCATGTCATTTACACCAATAGTCTCCGAAAAACAGCATGTAAAATTCAAAAAAAACAAAGTATTTTCTTACAAACGTGACCTTTATACAATGGCTTATTGTCGTTACTAACATCATGCTTTTGAACATTTTCCTATGCCATATATTTATATAAAGGTCAGAGCTGTAAAGGTGCAGATATCTTTATAAGACGCATCGTAAATCTAAATCGTAAACGTGTTGTTACGTAAAGATTTACAATGCCGTCAAGTGTATGTGTCTTAAAATTAGTATGCAGTAGCATAGCGCGGGAAAGGTCCGATTAATAATAGAACATAACGCTTAACTTATACAAAGTACATCGTTGTAACCAATGCAATTACAATTAAACAAATCATACATATACATATGGCGAATTAACAATTTCAAATGGCATATGATGTAGCAACATTTTAAAATACAACAATCTAATTTGAGATATTCGATAAAGGTGAATAATAACTGAAATTCAAAGTACGATAGCACCGCATTTCACTTGTTTATAGAACAACATGGTGCCATCCACAAAACTTTTCCAGGAACGATATACACGCCGCGCTTGCCCCACTGCCTGGCTACTGAAACCAAACAGCCTGTCGAATGAACCTTTACTTTTCCTGAGTTACTATTGCCAATCGGTAGATAAGAAAAGGTCCTATCAAAATTTCTACAGATATTTAAATTTCATATACCAGTAGACAAAGGCAAACAAGAAAATGTAAATGTGACAAAAACACAGAGACAAGACATAACACACATAAAGACAAAACATCAGTTACCGCCTTGGAACAAGTGCTACCAAAGTCATCTTTCAATGGAGGGATATACCTGCAAGCTACACCTTTCCACATCGTCGGACACATTGTGTTAAGTCGAAATTTCCAAAAAATAAATACATTGTGTATAAAGCTACTTGTGCTGTGCTTATTCCCTGGAATGACTCCATTTTACAATTCATCTAGCATGGTCCTATCCTATTTAATTGATAAACCTTGGCACGCAACACTGGGCGATATCGAAATCTTGATTGTCTTCTAATGGTTACGATGGGTGCCTTCATCAATATTTTGACTATTGAATATAAAACATCTTTGTAGAAAGATTGATGGATAAGAGTGTACTTGAACAAAATTGAACTACGATCAAATCCACACCTGCCATAATATAATCATGTTATTGAGAAAACCATTTTTTTTAAATTAGATATCAACACGTAAATTTGCCTTTCAAACATTTTGTAATTATAAAATACAGTTTTGCAAACTGAACGAATATTCGACGAATTTTTATTCTGATATGTAAAGACAAAGAACAGCATACAAATTTTGTAAACGTGCTGTAGTCAAACCTCGCACGAAGGTAATTATACCATGCAATCAAGCAAACACGTGTGCTTGCCTAAAATTCGTTTGTGCTATTATCAGCGCTTCTTAAACTATTTAATGGAACTTTGTGCACCGGGTTAACACGTAATTATACAGTTTCATCTCCGTCCAAATATTGCCTCACATATGTAATCAGTCAGAAAATTTAATGCATACTTCACGATGGCCAAGTACGTGATTTTGACTAGATGTTAACATTAACACGGCCATCCATTAATTATATGAACCTTCAACAAGGTACAACAAGGTACAACCAAAGGAAGCTAGTTAGCACCAGTAACAAAATTATTAAATCAAACTAAACAAAGATTAAGCAGACCCCTGGTGATAAAGGTAACATGACATATTTAAATTCGTCTAGCTCTACTGTACATACATATGACGTATTAGTAGGTGGCGTTTAGGCGACTAAGTGTTCAATATTAGTTTGCTTTTCATTATTAGACGAACTCAATTAAAATATTCATTCAATGACTGTTCTGATGAAAATTTGCTGGTTATATGTGATATGCCTTTTAAGAAGTTTTCGTTCCAATTTTTGTGCAATTCGATCTTTCTTTGTATTCAGCTTGCAACACCAATGGAAATACCTTTTTTTAGTCAACATATATGTCAAAAACTGCCACTGTCATTTGTACGGTTTTTAGTTTACAAAACATGTTTTCACATAAGGCCCGCAAAGAACATGACACAAAACGTTAATATGTTTACTTAACACATCTATTAAAATATTACAAGCATTTATGGAAGAGGAACTAAATCAAGATAATCGAGTGAGACATTAACAAAAAAAATATGTTCACTGAACAGCAGTCGTAATGTGGACTCATTTCTTAAGAAAGCTGGAATTCTTTACTGACAATCAATACATAAGTCTTCATTACATTCTACCTTTATTTTGGTTGAAATAGTTTGTTTTAGCAAATTTAGCCCTTTCCCAACTATATGGCGAGGGTATTTTTAAATCATATGATCAGACGAGAAACTCTGCCCGCCTTTTAGCTGTGCGTGTTGGCCTTGGTATTGAATATTCGTCTGTTGTTGATTCCATGTCAATGCTGTCATGCTGTGTTGTCTCTTACATAAAAAAACTGTCCTGGTAAGAAGCCTTGTGTCATACATCATCTGGTGTCAGAATATTCAAATATAAGACGAACAATTGCCAATCCAAGCAACATGATGCTTGCAACAGGGTTTTTTTTTCGTAAAGGTTAAAGACACTGAAAATTGGAATGAGCTCTTATCTGGCTTGGAACTGTGTTCACAGTGGGGGGTTCATGGGTTAGAGGGAAGTAGTAGGGGTCGGGTGGATCTAGGTTTTGGGGACATTGGTATCAGGGTGGGATTAGAGCGTTCTTGACCAATGACATTGCAGTAAGCCCGTGTGCATCATGTGTGTTTTACGACCTATTCCCCTATGACATCTCTGCTTCTCATAAACAAATCAAGTGTCCACTTGTGATTTCACAGCATATTGTTAATTTGGGTGCTCGGGGAGATCTAAAGAAGGCCATTTTAACGCCATAAAGATATTTTCTTCAAAGATAGAGATGTGTTTTATCACGAAAAGTATGCGAAATGTTGATTAGTGAAGGCTCAACTTTGAATTTGTACAAGACGGTAGAAACTTCTGGTACATATGAAATGTTAAAAAAACAGCATAAAACTATAAATGCCAAAGAAGACCAGTGTCCAATGAATAAAAACACGAAGGGCAATGTTTAGATTGTTCAATCAAACTCTGTTCAGACATGTGCAAGTAAACCTCAAAGCCTGGTACACTACCGAATAAGTTAACAGATTGTACATCAGGGGCGTGCAAGAAGCAACAAAACGTGCATTTGGAAAGAAAATGTCTGGCTACAGGAAACTTGTTTTGCAATAAATGTGGTAGAAAAGATCATTTCGTAATTACATACAGAACCAAAAATGAAACAAAAGCTAGTCCATAAAGTGGACATGGAACAAAAGTTTGACTTTGATGCCATATATGTCTGAGCTCTCTGTTAAACAAAACGAAAAATAAAAATTAAAAACATTGCAGTTGTAGAAACAATTACTGCGAATAATGGTAATGAAACTGAAATCTAACTGGACATGTGAATAAATCGCTTTGTTCTTTCAACCAAAAACTTCAAGAGACTATCATTATCGGGACACGGAATGGTTCATGAAGGCGTGATTACTGTAAAACAAACAAAATCTGAGCACAAGGTAGATTTCTATGTCGCAGACAACGTCTATAATAAGTGGAGAAACTAAAGAAACAACAAACAAATTGGACGATTTGGAACAGTATTCTAATAGAAACAGCGTTGGATGGCTAGGTTTCATACCAGGAGACCACTTAATTAAAACAACTAAAACGCCGATCCTGTTGTACATCCAGCATGAAATTTACCAATAGAGGGGAAAACAAAATGAAAAGGTTAACTAGAAAAATAGTATATTTGGAGTAATAGTAAAGCAACTTCCTCCGTGGGTCAATAGTATGGTTACCGTTACAAGGCCACGCGAATCTGTTAGAATATGTATTGACCAAAAAGATCTTAACAAGGTTATACAAAGTATGATCAGAAGAGAAACTTTGCCTTCAAGCTATGCATGTTAGCCTTGGACATTTCTATGTAAATAGATCGATTTTCTATTCACTGATTGCATTTGAGAAACCCCACAAAGTGGAAGTGCGAGGTTAAAGCTCTGCAAAACCGACTGGGTTTGCTTTAATTGTTTAATGACTCATCACAGACCGTACTAGACCGTACTTGGAACCGTACAACAATCGTATGAAAATCGTTTGCAAATCGGGTTCAAACTGTGACAAACATTGCTTGACCGAGTATATCCGTGCTTTGTTCGTACATACTCGTGCTACATTCGAGTCTAAATCGTACTTACTCATCCCCAGGAACTGTTGAAGCTCATTACTCGTACCAGTCAACCCGTGTATAACCGAGTATACCGTATTGGAACCGCGTGCCCAATTCCGATATCGGTTAACGTCCATTGTCGAAATACCTCGTACCTAATTAGGACAGACTTACTATAAAGTACTAAAATCGTGTATGTTATTTACAAAAGTCGAAGCAATGCTGAAACATGTTGATGCCTTTAAAACAGCATGAACGAGTAGGCTGATTTTCAGGTGAATTCAATCAAGCCGATTAGTTTAGAAGCGTATCCTCTTTTGTGACGAGTGGGACGCTGAAAGTTGTCCATGCTTCGAACTAAGTGTGGAATTTTAATTAATAAGATGTGCATGTTTGCCTCTATTTTTAATTAGATTGTTGAATTCATTAAGTTTATGTTAATTACTTTATACTAACTGCAATGAGGCTGCTTTATTTCCCATGTTACCTTTACTATGGAAAATGTGCTCGGATGTAGGCATTCATTGTACCTTGAATGCAAAGATTCTTTTGTTGTTTTTAATATTTTGGAATGTGCGAAAACATGTCATGTATGTTTAAACTTTGTCATCTAATTGTTAACTGCGTTAATGTTTGCGCTTTTTAAAAGGGAGATATATATATATATATATATATATATATATATATATAGTTTATAATCCTAGCATTTCATAATTTATTTTTGTAAGAATAAAGTTCTAAGATGTTTATTTAAAAATGTCATTGTTTATGACTTCTAAGCACCACGTTCCACCTTCAAAATAAATCGATAGAAACAGATATATTTATATTAGTGTCCTGCTGATAATAACTCACTTATAATAAATACAACTAAAGCTTCTACCCTTTCATTACTTCACAGAACAAATTTCAGTCAAACATACACATTTCAGCCAAATTAGTCAAATTAAAATGTTGCAACAAAACTGTCACAAGATATTATATTAAATAGCACAAAAAAACATACCACATTGGAATGGTCAGTCGTGAAAAAGGTCGACAAGGGTGCTATGGTGCTCAAATCGCATCCAACCGCGCACCTCCAAAGGGGCTTCCCGAATGCAACCCGCGAAAAGAAACCCGTGATCTATTTGAATGAAAACTATACAATTGATGATATTGCTAAGTTTTAAAGTAAATAGTGATGTTCACATTTAAATAAAAACCACTATTCACAATGCATTTAGGTGATGGAATACGTTTTATTTCTTTAGGAACTCCAATTTAGGTACACAATTTTTGTGTTTGTAATTCTGCCATCTAGCAGTACATATTTCTTATGTTTGTCATTCTACCATCTAGCGGTACATATTTCTTGTGTTTGTCATTCTACCATCTAGCGGTACACATTTCTTGTGTTTGTCATTCTGTCATCTAGCGGTACATATTTCTTGTGTTTGTCATTCTACCATCTAGCGGTACATATTTCTTGTGTTTGTCATTCTGCCATCTAGCGGTACATATTTCTTGTGTTGGTCATTCTGCCATCTAGCGGTACACATTTCTTGTGTTTGTCATTCTGCCATCTAGCGGTACATATTTCTTGTGTTTGTCATTCTGCCATCTAGCGGTACATATTTCTTGTGTTTGTCATTCTGCCATCTAGCGGTACACATTTCTTGTGTTTGTCATTCTGCCAGCTAGCGGTACACATTTCTTGTGTTGGTCATTCTACCATCTAGCGGTACATATTTCTTGTGTTTTTCATTCTGCCATCTAGCGGTTCATATTTCTTGTGTTTGTCATTCTGCCATCTAGCGGTACATATTTCTTGTGTTTGTCATTCTGTCATCTAGCGATAAATATTTCTTGTGTTTGTCATTCTTCCACCTAGCGGTACATATTTCTTGTGTTCGTCATTCTGCCATCTAGCGGTACACATTTCTTGTGTTCGTCATCCTGCCATCTAGCGGTACACATTTCTTGTGTTTGTCATTTTGCCATCTAGCGGTACATATTTCTTGTGTTTGTCATTCTGTCATCTAGCGGTACATATTTCTTGTGTTTGTCATTCTTCCATCTAGCGGTACATATTTCTTGAGTTTGTCATTCTACCATCTAGCGGTACATTAATCTTGTGTTTGTCATTCTACCATCTTGCGGCGGTGCGTATTTCTAACTTTTATCGGTGTACCTTCTCGCCGTTCTTATTTCCTGTGGGTAACTAATAAGCATGTTTCGGTGTCACTTAAACGGCAGTGGAAAAATTGCCATGAAATCTTTATATGGGAAGTCATATGACACTTGCTACATGGTAATCTGCTAGGTTATGTAAATAGTATATATAATAATTTATAACAGTTATAGCTTGCAACTTATTGGTATTTGAAAGTAACTAAAAATATACAACTACAATACAAGATCACATTATAATTTTTCATGGTAGATACAAAAATCAATGCTTTAAAGGAAAATCTTGTTACGACACTTCCTGCTTAACTTTCACTAAATTAGCACTCCTTGAATTATAATGAAAGCTGCAAAAAACTAATTTTAGTGACAAATATCGATCAATCTCGGCTCTGAAGAGTGTTGCCTTTATGGCATTTGTAAACACGATCATATTACATATTTGTTGGAGGATAAAAACATTTATCATTAAAAATTAATTGCGACATTTCCTGCCCAACTGTCATTAAATTAACACTTTTTATAATCTAATATTACCTACGAAAAAACTAAGTTTTGCTGACAATATCAGCGCCGAGGATCGTTGTCTTTAGAGGCATCGTTCCTTGAATTTATTGTTAATCATTCTATTGCACTTCACATGCAAAATTATATGCACCACACATAAGTATACCACTGCAGTGGACAATGATGCAAATACTAGCGGTGGAACGAGAGGCTATCGTTATAACTCAATCGTCTAATAGATAATGTCGTAAACAAGACTGCCTGTCGGGTGACGTATTAGTGCGTGAGAAACTTCCATTATTATTTTTGTCTTTTTATATGCATTGGCATGTTTAATTCAACTACTTACCATGTACATGAAACAGTATCAGACCTACACAAGTAACGGCAGAGAAAGATCTGTAGAGTATTAAAATAAGTCGACGAAAGGTTTATTATTTTTTACGACCGAACACTTTGAATAACATGGACTTCTAATAAAATTTAGTACCATGCCTGCCTAAATATTGCAAGGCATCATTTATCTTTATATTACCTTTACAAATTTCTTTATCTTTAATACTATTTAATATTGATATAATAATACCAATAACTAAACAAGGCGTATTTTTCGCAAACTGGCTTAAAAGAACACGATGTTTTATTGTTTTCTTAAAGCCTACTGATTAATGCGTTTCTAATTTCTTAATTTTGGGTTTCATTTATTATATTTGTGATTCTAAAAGAAGCAAGATATATTTACAAAAGAAAATATTTTTTCCTTTGCTATTATGCCATAATTACACTGGATTGCAACAACAAAGCAGGTTATACGCGGATTAAGAGGCTACAGTTGCTCATCGATAATATTCACGACGAAAAAGTGATTACACAAATGTCAGATGGATAAAAAAGTTCTTACGTCTACACTATTTAAGACAACATAAATGCACTACCTTTAGAAAGTTAATCAACATGAGTAACCAACGTTCTAGACCTTGACGACTGCATTTAGAAAGTTGATCAACATGAGTAACCAACGTTCTAGACCTCGACGACTGCTTTTAGAAAGTTGATCAAAATGAGTAACCAACGTTCTAGACCTTGACGACTGCCTTTAGAAAGTTGATCAACATGCGTAACCAACGTTCTAGACCTCAACGACTGCTTTTAGAAAGTTGATCAACATGCGTAACCAACGTTCTAGACCTCGACGACTGCCTTTAGAAAGTTGATCAAAATGAGTAACCAACGTTCTAGACCTTGACGACTGCCTTTAAAAAGTTGATCAACATGCGTAACCAACGTTCTAGACCTCGACGACTGCCTTTAGAAAGTTGATCAAAATGAGTAACCAACGTTCTAGACCTTGACGACTGCCTTTAAAAAGTTGATCAACATGCGTAACCAACGCTCTAGACCTTGACGACTGCCTTTAGAAAGTTGATCAAAATGAGTAACCAACGTTCTAGACCTTGACGACTGCCTTTAGAAAGTTGATCAACATGCGTAACCAACGTTCTAGACCTCAACGACTGCTTTTAGAAAGTTGATCAACATGCGTAACCAACGTTCTAGACCTCGACGACTGCTTTTAAAAAGTTGATCAACATGCGTAACCAACGTTCTAGACCTCGACGACTGCCTTTAGAAAGTTGATCAACATGCGTAACCAACGTTCTAGACCTCGACGACTGCCTTTAGAAAGTTGATCAACATGCGTAACCAACGTTCTAGACCTCGACGACTGCTTTTAGAAAGTTGATCAATATGCGTAACCAACGTTCTAGACCTCGACGACTGCCTTTAGAAAGTTGATCAACATGCGTAACCAACGTTCTAGACCTTGACGACTGCCTTTAGAAAGTTGATCAACATGAGTAACCAACGTTCTAGACCTCGACGGCCGCCAAAGTACTTGAAAAAGGAGGCCGTCGTTCTTGTGAATTAATTGCACAAAATATTTAATTTAAAACGTTTACATGAACTGAAAGTTTGATTTTTTTCGGGGAACCAGGTTGTTTTAAGTGTGTATTCTGGCACTGATATCTCTGATAAATTATTAGATAGATAAGTATAAGTTACAGTCAGATTAAGTAAATATTCAGTATTAAACAAAACAATGATGTGTATTTTTTTTCATGGTTTTAATATTACATTTGTTTAGTTATTTTTTCATTTTTTATACTTTTATATTTTGCACATAGCAAAGTATACCTACTTATGGACTTTTTATTTCGCTTCTGTGAAGACTCATACGTTTAAGTCATTTATGCTAAGGGCAACAATTAATAGTTGCGTGCGGGGTAATTGGTTGTGATTGTTAATCAATATCCTTCCCCGCAGAAATAAAGATAACTAGAATGCTTGAAGGATGATGGATAAAGTCCTGAGAAATCGTTCATTAACTAAGCATTAAGTCACGTGGTCCTGGGATATATAATGGATTAGCAGGTAATATTATAAAATGCTGGACGGAGTCTAGACTCGGAATATATGCTTTCTTATACATTTGCTTACATGATATATATCTTGAATTTATATAATTTGACAGAAGACGAAATTGTGAGTTGACAAATAATTGATAAAAGGCGATAAGCTTTATGCCATCTTTCACCTGTCATCCCTGCTTGTGTTGTTGATAAACATTTACATACTTTCTTCCATGTAATAGTTTCCCTGTCTGGAACATAGAAATCTTTGTAAATGGCCAAAGACAGTCTGTCGTTTGCAAATAAGTATTGAAAATTAAATTATTAATATTGATATTCTTAGGTGACTTTTATCATGGATCAAACTCTAAAGTATTTCAATGAAGTCAGATGAAACAATAACACAACAACGTTCCTAGACCTCTCGATCGCTGGCCAGAGTGTTTAGCTACTCCCTGATTTCCAAAGCAATGCAATTAAGAACAAACGGATAACTTGCAAAAATACAAATGAGAAATTTGCCAGACGTTTGTTCTTAAGAAATGGGGGTAATTGATTCAGAAAACGGGCGAAATTGGCTATAAAGGCGTTAGGAAAGTCAATTAATAAAATACTGCTGACTTCCAGTTACTTTATACATTACATTGATAAATTGAAATTAAAAAAAAGAACAGCGGTAAGGTTGACAAATACCTAAACAAAGTTCATAACAAGGCGATGTCTTTAAACAATATATAAATATTGGAAATTAGGTAATGTATTCACTTTTTCTAAAATTGTTTGCTGCAGTGAATTTCATTTAAAGGAACCGTTGAGATTGCAAGATTTACTTTTTTGCTTTGACATCTGCCAGAACACAGTTCTAGATGCTAACACGTGGCGTTGTCCCATACCAAGTAAGTATTCAATGAAGAAAACAGCGTCTAAGCATGTCATTCAAGTTTGTAAAGAAATGTCGTTGTTTGTTTTTTCTTTGTTAATTAATGGGTGTTATTTGTGCTCTATCTGTTCATCCATCTACATCAGTCGAGCATTCATATATGAGACATGCTTTAAGAAACAATTTTAACCCCCAGTTGAATTAATGATCAAATGTTTCATACAATTACATATAACATACCGCAACAACCCTGCTGATGTTTCTGTATTAACTGTGCAAACCATAATCATGATAAATCATGGATGGGCGAATTCTATGGCGCCAAAGACGGCATGCACGTGAAGCAAGTAAATGAATAACAAGCTTTTGTTATTATAAACTTTGTCAAATTTCAGAACTCATAAATTATAAGAGATCAATATCGATGGATCGTTCGATGTTCATTTATGATTCATTATTAAAAACAATAATATTAAGATAGTTACTCATTACGGTTTATAACTTATTGCTGAACATTTATGTAAACAAAGAACGATTGAAACCATTTAAAGAATAAAAGCGATAATCCGAAGTGTGTCCGTACAGCTAATGGACTGAAGCTGCAATTTCCTCTACTTGGCATAAATATCATGTTGTACATAGTTTATGCTGTTGTTTTATTTCATACTCATATCATATATCTGTACTATCCATAGTTTACAGTTGATGCACAAAACTCAGTGCAGTTAAGTTCCTGTGATAGCATAGCATCGTAACACACTAAAGTTAATGTAGTATGTTAGCTTTACCTCGACATATATTGAGTTGTTTTGTTCTTTAAAATGTTATTGGTGCATCAATCTGCCTTGTATGAAAGGGCATTCACAATGGGTCACAATATTATAAAATGTCGCAATATCACAATATGCGTTAATATTACAATAAGTCAAAACATCATAATATATGTTATAATATAAAAATATGTTATATCATAATATGACATAATATCATATTTAAACTTACATACTTGACATTTTATTCATCTAATTATCTCGAACATTAAAAAAATGGATAATATATATTTTTTAAACAGTCCAAAGATTAAGCAGTTAAATGATTAAGAATGGTTGTAACATCGTTCGGTTTGATTTAATCAAAAAGAGCTACATAACGCTTTACGGAATATGTCGGTGTAAATCGAGTTTCTCTAGCGGTTATTCCAAATGAAACCAATGACAGGTTTGCTTTCTAATATATCAATGTTATTAGTATATTTATCAAGATAAATGCCTTCGAATTGGCAACCCTTACTTATAGTGCTATTTGCAGTGATGCATTACAAGCACAGACAGTCTGCATCCTGCATCCATAAATACAGATGAGCTCTGGTTTGCTGGCTGATAATAACACCTGAGATATCCATTGTATATAGTTTGAACCTAGACAGATCTTTCAAAAGGTATAATACACTCGACAACCATTATTCTGATAAATCATGGAATTGTAATCATATAGTAGCCTAATACATTTGCTGCAAATTGGTCAAACATAGAAAACAAGAGTTGCAATACAAATATAATTGCAATTACCTTTTATATGAGGTTAATTATTGATTTTATAATGCATATCGATGACAATGGCATCTTACCTAAGAGCTGTACGAGACCCAATAAAGTAAATCGATTACGATGCAACTTCCGACAATGTCTATTACATGTGCTGCATGTTAAACTATGATTAAGAAGCCATCTGAGGCACATTCAGTGTCTTCTGAGCATGTTTATCGATCGACGATGCTTTATTGTTATTGTTTGCCAGAATGTCTATTATAAATAAGTTATAAGGCTCAGGTTCAGTACATTTTTGACATCACAAGTCATCAACCGGATTATCCGCTCTATTGTCTATTTTTTCGGCATAAAACCCCTACGTGCATATTTTTGATTGGAAATAAATAACATTTTGAGCGAAATATTTTTCAAGGTGTATTATCTAACAATTGTAGTAGTGGCCAGAAACGTTTATATTGAGACTAAGAGTTTATGAAAAAGAAAATTTCGTATTTTCCAAATCAGGGGTTAGATATTGCTTCAT
Organism: Sinonovacula constricta; assembly: GCA_007844125.1. Lineage (NCBI taxonomy): Eukaryota > Metazoa > Mollusca > Bivalvia > Cardiida > Solecurtidae > Sinonovacula > Sinonovacula constricta. The sequence continues at coordinate 8,349,927 of CM017561.1, forward strand.
GTATTTGCTATGAGCAGACTGTTGGATGCCACATTTAAGGCATCCAATTTTATTAGTTTTGTCAGTTATTGACATTTATGATGTGCTTTACGGCGATCTTGACATTGTTTACGTTTTTGTGCTGGTTTAGTCCACGTTTTGTAGACTGCTAGTGGCTGTTCTTTTTCGTTTTAATAAGTAAATAAAAAATGCACTTCGTGTGATATCAAAATTGTTGCCACACGATATGTATTTAAGACAACAAAACGTAGAGTTTTAATATGATAGCATGTACTGCATTGTTGATAATGACTAGATATACGCAATGAGATTAGGTAAAATGACACATACCCTCAGTAGCATTTTAAAAAGGTAGACAAAATACACCCCAACGCCACTCCTCTCCAACAGATTTGGTAAGGTTGAAAAAATCCAAACCCATTCCATTTTGCTAAATAAATGGACAAATAAACCCTCGCTTCGCTCTCCAAGCCCCCCACCATCAACCACACCCCCAACTTACTAGTACATTAGTCACCGAGTCAGTAGGAGACTTATTGTAAAAGTACTTCTCTTCCCATTTCGACATTTTCCTCTAGTCAAATGAGTGATGTTCGTACGCGGCATTGATTATTAATAAATCTGCCTTTCATGTAGATTTGAAATATACAATAAAAACTTTCAGTTTAAACAGATAATAATATTAATGTTAACATTTGAAGCATGTCTGGACATGACGCGTTTAGTCTTCATAGTTATACATATTTCTTCTGTACACGCACTACTTCTTCCTAGGCATGAATAACTGACCGCGGGTACATTTATTGCAGGGTTAATCCTGAGTGCTTCCGAAATCCAGCTTTCTCATAACTCTGGACGGTGTCGTAAGCGACACCGCTTCAAAAAGTGTATCTTAACTGGATGTTATAAGTTGCCTTTAACTAGTTTTTCAAGTGTACATTGTTTTTGACTCGGTATATGAGGTCCGGAGAGATTTTTACTGATATTGTCTGAAAGAATGCGAACCTCTATGTTGAAACAAGTGGATTTAAATCAGCATTCCTTCAAATTCGATGAAATTGTAAAATTGTTTTTACAAAAATGAAAACCCATATTTTATTTGCTTTTTTACAAACGCCTCCCACGTGGTTTGTCTTAGAAAATTTAGTACTTCTGCGAATCTTCGGTATTTTAAATTTCGCATCTAGAAAGCGAGAGCAGACGAACGAGATTAAGACGCGGGCAAATCAGACGTTTTACACACTCCTCACACCTTCTGTGGCACGCTATGCCACACTCCTCACACCTTCTGTGGCACGCTATGCCACACTCCTCACACCTTCTGTGACACGCTATGCCACACTCCTCACACCTTCTGTGACACGCTTTGCCATACTCCTCACACCTTCTGTGACACGCTATGCCACACTCCTCCTCACACCTTCTGCGACAAGCTATGCCACACTCCTCTCACCTTCTGTGGCACGCTATGCCACACTCCTTCTGTGAAACGCTATGCCACACTCCTCACACCTTCTGTGGCACGCTATGCCACACTCCTCACACCTTCTGTGACACGCTATGCCACACTCCTCACACCTTCTGTGACACGCTATGCCACACTCCTCCTCACACCTTCTGTGGCACGCTATGCCACACTCCTCACACCTTCTGTGACACGCTATGCCACACTCCTTCTGTGGCACGCTATGCCACACTCCTCATACCTTCTGTGACACGCTATGCCACACTCCTCACACCTTCTGTGGCACGCTATGCTACAGTTACTACTTACATGTAAGTATCAAGAAGCATGTTCACAAGTCAAGTTTGTATTGAGTCTACATCGAAACTTGTGTCGGTGTGTTTTAAATGTGTTTTTATATTTATCTGCTAGCTTAAACACGTGTTTTGTTCAAGTTTCAACGACCGCTCTAAATGCTATTCATGATTAATAAAAGTTAATAAAATAGTCCACTTGTGCGAATATTTAGGCACAACACATACTTTGAATTTGCTTAGGAACAGGAATAACATGGGCGACTTGTTCTATCAACGTGACTGGATGTTTTGCATACGAATAATTTAGTACGAAGTCAGTTTAGATGACTGACCGCAATAGCTCGGGTGGAAGAGCGTCGGCTTGCGGATCGGGAGGTCGCGGGTTCGGACCCCGGCCGGGTCAAACCAAAAACTTAAGTTGGTAGTAGTGGCTTCCCTCCTAACGCTCGGGGCTAAGGGGCCAGCATTACGCCTGACTCGTCGGTGTCAGTATAATGGACCGGCCGGGTTCAGTCCCTGGGCACCTCATACGTGCCTATGTGCTACAATGATAGAAATGTAGCTACACAGTATTGGCAAAATGCCGGCAAAATCAAATCCATTCCAATCCGTTTAGATGTCAAACAATCTAACTTGATATTTTAGATTATTTTACATACATGCTTCAGTTTTGATTCATAAATTTAAAGTAAGACATTCAAACAAAAATTGCGTCCATGTCGCCTAAAAACATTTCACCCGATTCAGAACATGCAGGGCTTATCGTAAATCATAAAGTTGGATACTTGTATGCTTTTTTATATGTACAGTTTGTTTTAAGTCTATTTTCTGCTGCAAATCTTTCACACTGAATATTACGAGTAAGACGAAGGCTCGCATGTCTTCCAATGCGTTGTGCAATTTGTTTACAAGATAATAATCTAAAGTGGCCAATATTTGCACATTTTAATGGATTACAGGGTAAAATAACACCACCCAACCTGCCCTTTTAGCGCTTTGATTTAGGGTTAAGTTCAAAGCACAGTTTCGAGTGACTGATACGGGTTGAATTTAAATAAAAACAATATTGTGAATGTATTTCTAAAAATAAAGCGTAATAAAATAACGGTTTCATGAGAAAGACCAATATTTCTTCAGGCGTTGTTGAAAGAAAGCCATAATAATATAATGTTACTGCTATCGTGTTAGGGTTTAGTGTTTGTTAGAAACAGGACACTTGTTTACTATTCAGCTAGAGATTTTATGTCGTTTTATGTGTTTAATAAAGGTAAAAGGCGTTATGTTGACGAAACTATAGCAGAACAATATGCTGTTTATAACTTACGTGCACAAAATACTGTATACCCCCCGCATTCATATGTCGGTAGCTTTTTAGGTAGCCGTGCTTGAAACGGCTTAAAAAGAAATAAATCGATAGCCGTTGCGACGTTTTGATTGTTTTAATCTAACGTATTTGTCCACAATGGACAATCAAAAAGAGTAATTGCAAAGCAGAAAGGATTGTAGTAGAAGCTGTTAATTAATTTGAGAATATTGCAAGAAAAATGCCAGAAATGTACTCCTGGTTAGTGAAAGTAATCAATCTGAAAAAATGTGTTAAAAACCCCAAACGAAATGGGAAATTTAGCCTTCTGGAATCAGCTGGTAAAATAATGTAAGGTTAAAAATTCAGATAATTCAGATTTTCGATGATTCTGAACCTTTATTCATATATATTGGAAAATGGTTTAGCATACCGACCTTATAGTTAGATAGCAAAGACGCAAAATTCCTTCTTTAAATACTCATTATTTTCTGTGTTTCATTAACTTTATAGTTGAGACATATATTGAAATGTGCAAAGTTAAATTAGACATTTACAGTAAATCGCTACAGATGTCAAATTATCAATGGTTATACCAGCTTATAAGTTGACTCTAAAGGCTTTGGCAATTAATGCAGATCTATCCTGACGGAGTAGGATCTAAATGGTTTGCTGATAAGACTTTCGTAATACATGGTGTAAACAAAGCACCAAGTTGTCAGCAAATAAGAATTTAGTAGCATATGAAACTATTTAACACACTACGAGTTAAATGCATCATGCAAAGTTTACTAAATACATGGACAAGGAGGAATCGATAACACGTGTTTCAGCAACATAGCTATCCGCAGTATATTTATTAGGATACATGTACATATTCATAGCCCTAGAAATGAAACAATGAAAGGGGAGATTAAATAGGCAGGATATATGTAACATATGTGGCATCCAATTATATAATATATAATATACGCAGTTATAGTTCCAACAATCATTCTATTACAATAGTGAACATATTGTATATCACATTTTATAGAGCCAGTGTTCAAGATCGTGAGCAAACCAAAAACTGAAGTTTTACATTGCATTACTTAAATGTGTCTTTTCGTGGAAACATGAAGTTCGACATTTCAATGAATAATTTGTAGACATTTTTTATTTAACTGCTGTAAAATATAGATTAATCTTAACTGTAAAGATCAGCGGTGTATGTGTAAAACTGAACTTAAGTATATTTAAGCATAAAAGTATCTCGATAACTTAAGACTTTAAAAGAAATAAGCAAATGCACACGCCTTGTGGCTATTTAACACCATGTAAACATGCAATACTGTTCACCAAATTGGTTAGATAATTAACAACTTGGTCCTCTATTATATTAGACAGTTGAAGCCAGAAACATAGTTATAAACATTTTAACCTGAAAACGGGCACGACTTCAATGTATAGACATTTACCAATTGAACAATGGATATTCATTTCCTTAGATAAAACTATGCATTTTATTAAGTTTTTGTACGCCAGCTAATATGCACGTTTAGAATTCATTGTCATTTTTTCCATTTCTCCTTATTGTTACAGTGATTAATAACTTTGGTTAAACAACTTCATACCTTAAAAGTATCAGAGAATTTACATTTGACTGCGTTTTGCAAGAACAGATGCCATAAGATCAACTTATTATAACATAAGTTGTCTGATTGATAAACTATAACCCACCAACTTGTGTTATTAATGTTGTTAATTGTTGTAATATGTAAAAATTAAGTGACAATACATGTAAGTATTCCGAGGAAAAGAATGTCTGTTCCGCTAGTGTCTACAGACCAACACAGGCACGTTGGAATGATGAATGACGTAGTCGCTCACGGAGCCCATGATCGTTCGCCGGAACTTGCCGAGTCCTCTAGTACCAGTCACGATCAGCACCGCGTTCTCTTCATGAGCAAGGTTGCAGATCACTTCGCCCGGTTTCCCGCCTCCGGTACGGAATTTGCCGACCAACTTAAAAACAAAATTAGAAAATAGTGAAAACGTATGCTTTGTTTGTGGCGTACGAACAAGTTAAAAAGACACACTTAATATTCACTGTTGCATGATTCAATTTGCCTCCTGCCTCTGTGTTCTGACATTCCAAACAAGTGACAAAAACAGGATGACAAACTAGTACACAGACACGTGTCTGAAGTTACTCAATAAAATACGTAAATTTATCAAATAGACTAAATTGTCCCGTAATCAATATATCAAAGTTATTTAAGCCGTACTAACAGTTGTTGACACATTTTACAGATAAACGTTTTAAAAATAAAATATACATTGTTCAATAATTTGAAAACATTTTCTAGCACTCATGACAATGTTAATTATTTCCAAATGTTCCAACTGATAACACAACACTGCTGGGTGGGCCAATTATATTGTTGCAAATAAACCGTTAAACCTTGTTACTGTGCTTTTATTTTCACACGCCATAGTAAGAATAAGCAAGCCTTTGGGGATTTGGGTGGAACAAAAGAACAACGGTTCAACAAATTAGTAAACGCTTTACATGAATTTTTTATGACTTGTCCACAGAACATTCGCTAGAGATGGGCTTGTGAGCTCCGACAAATCGATGAGGTTACTCTAACAATAGAAGTATAATTAGTGGGTTGTGTTGACATGGTACAGCATTGTGATTAAAGTGATAAAGGGCGCGTATTCCGATCCAAATAACGCTGTTACTGTGTGTAATCCCAGCAAAAACAATATTTATTTGTCATGTAACGTAGGGAGAAAAAGAAAGGTGCAAGCAGCCCTAGCCTCGAAACTGGGATCCTTTACTAAAGGGCAAATGCTCTACCGACTGAGCTAACCGGATGCTTACATTCTCTCTCTATCATCTGGCTACATACAACCCAGGCATCTTGAGACTTCTTCATCGAATTTTTTTCTTAACCATCTTTGCTCTACAAGCAGTAAAAAGTACTTTTCTAGCACTTCTACCGTACTGGCCGCGGTAAATGTACTTTGGACCTCAATTACATTATTAAAGGCACACATTTACATTTAAATACATATGTCTGGAAATAAAATGGAACTGTTCTAACAAGAACACGAACCAAACAAAAATTTAAGTTCAATATATCACAAAGGGATCATAACTGTATTAAACGATATTGCTGCAATAGACAAAATAAGCAAGTAAGTCAGTTTGTCTTTATGTCTATGTCGTCGTTATGTCTATAGTATTGTCTAAGACTATATGTCTATAACATATGTCTGTATCAGTTTATAGGCTGTATGTAAATGTAACTATCTTATGTCTGGTACCTTGTTCTCCTGCATTATCTCCTTGTATTTGGCCTCGAGCTTCTTCACTTTCTCGCTCATTTCCTTCAGTAATTGGTCCACGACTGCTGGGCCTGTATAATAGACAGTACATACATGCTATTTAGGGACGTAATTGTACTAAATTACAATTAGCGTATACAGAGAAGTCGTTGGTACTTTACGAGCGGAACTGCGCATAGCTAATCAATTAATGTCTGACTTCAAAGATTATCAAAGGCTTTTTATCGCCAGATATTTTTAGAAAAGCAGGTAATACCGTTTATAGTTTAAAACTGACAGCAAAGCAACGACAGAAAAAGAGAGGAGCTCGCCGGAACAATTGTTTAAATTAGATATTAGACAAAGACGATGACGGTGATAATGGAGACAGGGATGATACTGATGCTGTTGTGACATTTCTTTGTTTATGCTTATAATAAGGAATTATCTGTAATGATAAAAATGTTCATTTTGAGAGCGAAGAGAATAGATGATGATAATAATGGTAATGATGTTGAGGAGGAGGATAGGAAGAGCAGGAGAAAGAGAAGGTGGAAGAGGAGAAGGAGGAAAATGAATGATAAAGGTGATGATGATGATGGTGGTAATGTTGGTAATACTGCTGATGCTGATAATAATGATGATATTGTATAGATATTTTAGTTCCAGAACAATATTCACAATCAGTACCTTGAACATTTACTTAAAATCATATCTGATTAACATTTATTTCAACTCTTATGCACTTAGACTGTTATGCTTCATTTTGTTTTATATATCTATGAAATCTTTCGAACCGGTATATAACAAGAAAATAATTATTATATTATAAATACAGGCAAGAAATGAATACAGAAAGAGTCGTAAAGCGGAAATTCAAGTACTGTCTTTTAACAATAATGATTTGTTGATTTATGACTGTATTAGGGGGTCAGGTGGCTCTATTGGTACTAAATTGGAATCTCGTTATTTTGCTTGAAACCTTACATTTAAGAAATTTGTCTTTGAAAATAAGACCATATTGCGAACGTTTTAAAGATCTGTCACCATAGCAACGTGCTAGACTAAGCATGATAACTTACTAGCCATGGTCAAGTCATATGACTCTGGACAGTGGACCAGAACGCAGTAGTCGTTTTCCTTCCGGACATTCTTCAAGTACCCTGAAAAGAGAAAATCTTGTATTCTGATGTATATGCTAACATTTGCATTTTGAACGCTCCCGACCAATTAATTTATTGTACATGCACATTATGATTCATTATGTATGCAATCGTACCTATGAAAAATAAAGTTTACCGCAAAGCTACTTTAATTAGCATTATTACCAAAAAATAAATCAATTCTTTTCAAAGAATTGTCGTCGTTATCGACCTGTAAACATTTATAAAAAGCCATTATTGAAAAAGCTAGTTCTCTGACAACTGATAAAATAAGAAATGCACATTGGGGATAAAACCAGTAAACAATCTACAAGCCAGAGAGAAACATGAGAGCTAATTGAAGACAATCATGACCGACAGCTGCGACACAACTGACTGGTTTCTTAAAAACCGAAGGTTTCTATAACCGTAGGCTTTATGGACGCTATCAGACTTTTGCGGCTTCATTACAAACGTAAAAAAATCACTTTTACATCACCGATACACTGAACTTCAAAGCTACTCTTCGGTAGACTCTTAAGCGCGACTAATATGTTTCTGTCATCACAGGAAGTCGTATTATTACAGTGCCTACAGCCAAAGAGCATGATTTCAAGCGTCTTGGGCAAATAAAATGGTACTCGCACAAAATTAACATGATTTTATCTTCCTTGACATCTGAACACAATTGTCTAAGCTAGAATACATTTAAGTTTGTAGAAATAAATCAATTTAAAACAAAAGCAAGACAAGATTCCGCTTAATTATCTTCACCTGTCAACAGAGTACATCCGTGTATATATCGTAATGTATATCAACTGTGCATAAATAGTAGGTGCTGTAGGATGTACCATTAATAAATAGTTAATTTTAACAACAAAAAATATCAAGAGAAAATAATACGCTAATATAAACATCTTGAAGATTGGTTGATTGATATAAATAGCCATTGAAATGGATGCATAAGATAATAACAAATACATATTACTCATATTACAACTGACCGTACCTGCAATGGCAGAGCATCGGCTGCAGGTACGGGACTGGCATAGCTCCCTTGCTAAGGCTCAAGCAAATACATGGGTAGTTCCTCGACTGGTTGGGCCGTTGTCAGGATAATGTGACTGGGTGTGGTATCATGCCAGGTGTTCATAGCATGCTATACACGATGAAGGCAACACTATAACTGCTTCAAGTGGACACCGTCTCCAGATAAGTAAAATACTGTTGGTGGGCCGATAAACCCAACAAACAAACATATTGCTGCTAGCGTTTTCACTATTGAACATTTTCATGGCGTAAACACCGAAGTTATTGGAAGTTTTGCCTAGACAAATGTCTTAATATAGGCAATCGTTACTTATTGAGCTATTTGCAGAAGGTCATTATAATCACAGACAGCCTGCGAATTATGTTTATATAGATTGGTGATATATGGTCGGATGGTTGGCCCCCCCCCCCCACACACACACACACACACACACACACCCGCAATATCTATTAGACACATCAAAACTTGACCATTTTAGAAAGTGCTATGATTTCAAAATATTTAAAAATGATTATATTTGCAAGGGCTGCTTTGACAAACTAAAATGAGTTTTTAAATAAATGCTATTTTATTACTTTAAATCAAATTTACTCTTCGTCCCTCTCATCGCGTGGATTTGAAACACGACCGTAGCGGAAAATGTCAGCTGGGGCGGTTTCCGGCTTGCCTATGGCGATAGTTCTACCCAGACACTTGTCTGGTATTCTTTTGCCAAAATGACAAATTGTATTGATGTAGTAGTGTATCTGAAAACAAGAGTTCTTCATGCTGCCAAATAGCTTCAGACAGCTTACACTTTTAAGATATCAAAGTCATTAAAGACACGGTCTGGTCGTGATCAAGCAATTGCAAAGCTTAAAATACGGCAACTCTTATATACAATGTAGATCTATCATCAATTTTGTTAGACCCAAGACAATTTGAAGTGTACAAATTTATGCCATTTTGATAAAAAGAAAAAATAAAGTGTCGACTATATTACGTATCTGTAAGCACGTTCCATAAGAGATTCAAAGACAGGTGTCAATGGAATCTTTGAAAGTTGTCAGTCATTTTTGTTTCATAGGTATGTTACGGTCCTCGCACGTGTATCCTTTTGCAGTGAAACAATTAATATTTATTTGCGTATAACTCTTTTTTTACCAACATGATGATATATTGATCAGTGACCTTTCTTTTGGTCACATGAAGGGAATCTCCAATTATCATACGGCGTATAACGTAAGTATTATAAAAAAAACCGGCAATTCTCGAAGATGTGGCTGTTTGAATCTTTAGATCATAAGACACTATGACAATCTATCAACAGCCTCGTGGAGCTTGACAATACCAGATTATCATTAAGCCGTAAAAGTGCAAATAAGATTCTCCAGAAAGGCATCGCCTTTTTGTACAAGAACAACCATATAACTGTCGACCGTTCTCATCGTATCTGACAGTTAAAGGTTGTATTCGACAGTTTGCCAATATAAAAAAAACCCAAACATGTCTGATAGCTAATGTCTTGGCTCATTCAAAAGGGAGAGACGGCCCAAAGCACCCCCCAATATCGACTGTGCATATCGCCTATCAACAGTCTTGTAGACGTAACAAGAAATCATCAGATTCTTTACTAAATGGATACAATCGGACACATGCTTGATATAAAGCATCTTATTACCAACTGGTTTATATTAATTTAAATTAAATATGTGCGAAGACAACCTACGAACTTGATATAACAAAATATTATTTGACAACATTGCAGACTTTAAGACAGTGATAAGCTCCATATAACGCACAAACGACAAATTATCCTGCAACCCTAGTTATATAACTGACATCGCTTTGCTTCTACTAACAACTTAATACTGCACTTAAACATTGTAAAAGGGGAACCATAAAGACAGTCTAGAAAAACACGTTTACTTATAAAATGTAGACCAATAAATTACCTTTAAAGAGCTAGCAAGGGTTGACCTGACATAAGCATGTGGGAATGTCTTAAGAATCGGTCTTTTTGTGTACTCGCCCATTAGTGTCTTCATCTGAAGGGTGATCATTCACAACCAACCGCAAGTCAGCCAACAGAGTTCCTAAACGTTATAAGCAGTACTTGAATCTCCCTATGATACTATTCTATGCCAGTCGGAGACAGTTTCATGTGCAAAGGAGAATAATGAGACCTTCCACTGAACTTAACAGAAGCCTCATACCATTTTTCAACTTTTATTATTTAATGGTCATTTTTTTTTTTAAAAGACAATTATACTGTCTTTAAACTATGACAAAAAAGAGCTTGTTTAAATATGTTACATGGAATAATGGGATATTATAGTATACTATACACAAGTCTCATGAGATACGAAAAAAAGGAATTTGATGTAAGCGAAAGGTTTGACATTAAAGACCATTGTTCTATACATAAAACATGTGTAATGCTTAACCTACAGCTGTTAACATCATTTAACAAGTACTAAAGACGATGCGGAATTTGTCATGCCATTAACGATCATCTACTTGTAGGAACCTGTAACTGTTGTCTCCTCATACGACACCTGACCGAGTTAAGCCGACTCTTAGCCTGCTTATCGCAAATCGAGCAGGTATGTTGGCAAATTGTATACATCCAGAGCAGCCACCTCCTGCTTGCAAACTGGCTGACCAGGGTCTGCACCGTTTGGTATTTATTCTAGCGATTCGTCTATTGACCTTTGCATGTAGTTGTTGGCAATTATTAAGAAGTCATAAAGTAGAGCTGGTGAAGGCTTGGTTGGACGTGATAATGCATTGTTTGTCAAATACCACAAAAAGAGTTGATAATACAGGCAGGGGTGAAGAGTAGCCTCGCCATTCTTGGTTGCTGTGCAGTAAAGATATTTACTAACGTAACATCAATTTTGATAAGGTCTGGGTTTATGACCTTAGGTTAAGATTAGAAATCACGTGAAAAAAGTGGACATTGTATGCTACACCATCAATTACAAATTCATCGTCGTATACCCACGCTCGACTATTCCGTTTTACTACATTCGTCGACGATGGGTTTATTGGTAAATTTTCTGTCGTCTTATCGAACAGATTAGAACAACGATTGGCCAATCATAATACTGCTTACAAAATCCATACTCTTTAGCATGGAGACTAGAAGTATAACAATGACGTCGCCATTTTGACAAGTATGTCGAAACAATGAAAGAACGAGCTTTATTATTGGACTGAAATCTTCATCGGATTATGAAGCGACCAATGAAATATTATAACCAGAAACGACGAAAAGTGATCTAAATATCCCACGGGCGAGGAATGGAGAGTAACGGAATGGATCGGTCAGTGGGTGTCCGACGATGTTACAAATCTTATATTGTGAAAATGTATAAATGCCAGTTTACATAGAAATATTTTAAGAACAATGTTTAATAAGTTATTTATGTTATATGTTGCTCCTACGAAAAATTCGTGAGATCTGCCAATATTCGTTTTAGCAAGCAAAATTTACATTTTTTGTGATACAAGCAAATTAAGTAGTCAATAAATTGTACGCTTATGTTTGCATTTTATTTGTTATTTGTATGTAAATACATGTATCTGTAATGCGCATATAGAACGCCTTTTATGGTAATTTGCTGACAATCAAAATCAAAGGAACCATGGTTTTGAATGGCAGTTTCTAGAGCCATATTTCTAGTTTATTTGCAATTGTGGTTGACTGAACATATACACAATTCTACAACTTGAGAATCCAATGTCGAACGACAGCTTACACTATCTTAACTTGAGACGGGCAACCATCAATCTTTCACAAACCTGTCTCACATGGAATATCGAGGGAATGGGCTGAAAAAGTATCCTCAGTTAAGAAATAGTCATTATTTTACCTGTCTACTAGTGCACATATATTTAGGAAGAAAAGTGTTAAGTTCGAAAGGTTGTGGCTTCAAAGAATACCTTAATATTTAACACTCAGACTAATTGTACAGCAAGGTTATTAAATTTGATACAATTTAGAAGAAAAAACCATTAATTAAATAAGTAATGTAAATGTCTCTCGCGAGCTCACGATAAGCAGATAATGCTTATATATTTTTATATATAAACAGCGAGTGTGACTTTAACCTTTTGGGTAGCAATATGGGTCCTGTGCGCCACACACCGTCTATGTTAATTCCTTTGTGAAGTTACAGCCCAGAAAACACATGGGGACAGACGAGCGAAAATAGACGGACTGATTGAGCCTGAACAATAGTCTCTCCGCCCTCGGCGAGGATGTTACTGGCGGTACAAATATAAAATATAAGCAGTAGCCGGAAAGAGATCAATATACAGTTATAATGCTCCTATATGTGTGCACCTATAATATAGTATGCCGATATTGCTGACAACAGAAAGTTGACATGTTTCTTGACTTGTGCTAGGCTTCTGCCACCCTTATAATACATCTACATTGCAATGTACTTATTTGCTTTTGATCTAATGAACATGGATTTTCCGCGACTATTTCTAGCTCGTAGTTGGTAACTAATGTATTCCCAAATGTATCCTTCTACGTTTAGCAGGATTCCGAACCAATTCCATTATGTAAATGTCCTCAGGACGAAAAGGATTAGTCCGAATAGAATGGCAGTATGTTATATGATTTGAGAGGTTGACGTTGATTAAAGGACATACATAAATGGCTTGTGGTCAAGTGTAATTGATATCAATCATTCGTGAATAGAAGCATTCTCTAAGTAGTTCAACCAGATATATCATCCAGATACGCCAAATAGTAGCTTACCTAGTTTCCAAATTAAGTTCAGATAATACGATATTTATAAACCTCTTTCCATTTCACAAAATGACATATTTCGATGAACGATGATATTAATTAAACTCGCTTATTTACGCAATATGAGTAACTAACGACGATATTAATGAAACTCACTTATTTACACAAAATGAAGTATCGATGATATAAATGAAACTCGCTTATTTACACAAAATGGAGTATCGATGATATAAATGAAACTCGCTTATTTACACAAAATGGAGTAACGATGATATAAATGAAACTCGCTTATTTACACAAAATGGAGTATCGATGATATAAATGAAACTCACTTATTTACACAAAATGAAGTATCGATGATATAAATGAAACTCACTTATTTACACAAAATGAAGTATCGATGATATAAATGAAAGTCGCTTATTTACAAAAAATTGAGTATCGATGATATAAATGAAACTCGCTTATTTACACAAAATGGAGTATCGATGATATAAATGAAACTCGCTTATTTACACAAAATGGAGTAAAGATGATATAAATGAAACTCGCTTATTTACACAAAATGGAGTAAAGATGATATAAATGAAACTCGCTTATTTACACAAAATGGAGTAAAGATGATATAAATGAAACTCGCTTATTAACACAAAATGGAGTAAAGATGATATAAATGAAACTCGCTTATTTACACAAAATGGAGTAACGATGATATAAATGAAACTCGCTTATTTACACAAAATGGAGTAACGATGATATAAATGAAACTCGCTTATTTACACAAAATGGAGTAAAGATGATATAAATGAAACTCGCTTATTAACACAAAATGGAGTAAAGATGATATAAATGAAACTCGCTTATTTACCCAAAATGGAGTAACGATGATATAAATGAAACTCGCTTATTTACACAAAATGGAGTAAAGATGATATAAATGAAACTCGCTTATTTACACAAAATGGAGTAACGATGATATAAATGAAACTCGCTTTTTTACACAAAATGGAGTAACGATGATATAAATGAAACTCTCTTATTTACACAAAATGGAGTGACAAGGTGATATAAATAAAACGCTTTCCTTTTCAAAAAAATGAGTAACTGTATTAATAAACGTGTACAAAACAAATTAAAAAACACGATGTTCGAATATGCATACAGGTATGAATATGCCATATTTTACTTAAATATTCAATTTCAAAAGTAAATATCAACACCGTTATCAATTTTATAACTGTGTCGTTTAACACGGTGTTGTTGCTGTTGTTTTAACTTAAAGCAAAGTGTTCCTTTATCTTTGTCATATTTCTAAAAAGTATGAGTGCAGCCATAGTTATCAAATAACTAATTAAATGTAACATTCGGAGTATATTGTATCAGTATTCTGATGTTTTATATCGGTATAGTCATTATGAAAATGTCCACTTTTGATCATACCTGTACGAACAAAAAATTGAACTTACTGCAAAGGCTACAAGTGCCATTTTTAAACGTTAATATTTTATCATCGAAAAAAGACACACACACAAAAAAACCAAAAAACAATTTGGAATTCATCGTAGTAAGCGTGTCTAGCGGGGCACCCGAGTTGTTTCATAAACGTCAATACTCAATATAGTGGCATATGTTGTCATGAACAATGAGATAGCTACTATCAGTGTCATAGAAGTGTTTGTGTTTTTGTTTGTTTTTGTTGTTTTTGTTTTTGCTGTATCTAAATTCACCTTATTGTCCATTTATCAATATAACCGTCATGTGGGTCATTTGGGATGGAGTAAGACCCCATACACATGTCTGAGCAGAACCACCAGCGCACCGCAAGTCAGCTAGAAGACCTTAATACATCAAGGAAACATGACTCGAACCCAATGAGAGCTACGCAGTCAAAAAAAGAGTTTCTTAAGTTGACACTGTACTACTACGTAACGGGCAATATGAGTATATAGGTTTTTGCTATAGTGCAAATATGTAGGTATCTGTTCTAGGAATGCATTTGTTAATGTCTGAATGATAGTTTGAAATCAGCTTCATACTGCTAGATTTTAGACTTTTTGGAAAAAAAGAATAACGAAATAGTTAAATTCGCTCATATAACCAGGTGCCTAATCTTATCTTCGAATTATTTTACAAATTGGACGCTGATAGATTGTAGACGCTTATTTGATTTGCTCTTCCTTCTTTGTGTCAATAGGCTTGTGGTAGATTTCATGCAATCTACCAGGTCAAGTTAATTACGTCTAACAATGACTCACATAATAAAAACGAATTAATATATTTGTAATTATATTAATTTAAATAAACTAGGGGTTGATCGGTTTGTCGATTATTTTGTATCATAAGTCACCGTAATACAGAGTACATCGTCTAGTTAAGTTAAATTAATGCATGAAGGGATTGTTAATGCATCTCTTCTATTTGTTATTTCTGGATGCCACAGGGTACATACCTCCACTCGGATCGATACAACATACAGGTAATCAACGGAAGCAGAATAGAGGTAAACCTTGCATGGAATATTACTGGTGGTAGTGTGCCTTAATTACTCCGCTGCCAAAAATAGCCCTCTGACATTTCAGGAATAGTGTGGCTGCTTTATAAACATCTAATGATAATCCCCAGTTTACGGCACAATAAAGCTTTCGCAGAAGTCTGTGGTCGTTTCTTATACTGGTTTTGTGTTCATTAAAATTCCAAATATCTAATTAGTCAAATGTGATCAGTTTCTCAGGTTCTCCAAGCTGTCAAATCAGATGTTTACGACTAGTTCCTGGCATCGCACGAAAGCTATATAACATGCGGCTCTAATTGATCATGTTTAATCAGAACTAATTCTTATTAAGCTGGTACTTAATAACGGTTTTGAGCTTAAGCTTTTTTTCCTGACATTATTTTGACTGCATTGGCTTCAACAAAATTTAGGTTGAAAGTGTTTCATCTGGGCCGTGTTTCTTTTGATATGGGCGTCTGTTGTGTAAATGTAAACTGTGGAAAGAATGTTTAGAATTCTTTAGGTAAAAACAATGCATTTTGCAGCACAACTTTATAGTAAGCTTAATCTGGAACTAAATATTTTAAATCTCCAG
This sequence comes from Sinonovacula constricta, assembly GCA_007844125.1. NCBI lineage: Eukaryota > Metazoa > Mollusca > Bivalvia > Cardiida > Solecurtidae > Sinonovacula > Sinonovacula constricta. The sequence goes on from CM017561.1 coordinate 8,366,332, forward strand.
GAACATGTCATGATTTATTCCAACTGTGATTAAAGAATGAGCAGTGGTCTCCTTTCAATCTCAGATTGTTCATAGACCATTAAGCTCCTTTATAAGCCCATCTAACAAAAGATAGAAAAGTACAGTATTGTGCGTTGTTCTTTCAAGAATGTACGTGGGAAGCGCCGTAACAAGTTACCTGAAACGTATTGGCTTACACGATCATATAATAATGAGAGTCGAAAAGGGTCGATATCAGAAGAGTGGTTGCACTGGCTTGTGGTATGATATAATCAATACATACTTATACATCTCGTCTTTGTCGTCTTTCTACGAGCTTTTCTCTTCTCAGTCATAGTGAATACGTGTTGACTTTGATTATTACAGAACTCGACCATCATTATTATAGTGCTTAATGAATACGTGACATGCTATCACAAGTCATCTAATTCTGACATAGGACGAATTACTTCTGACACGTTCTTTATAATTAAAAAGTTAGCAAAGAATGGCAAGCTAATTTCATTTCATTGGCGCCGCTCTGGAAAGCGTTGCCTCTTATGGAATGCATCTTATGAGACAAAAGAGTAGCATGCAATAAGAGAAAATCGCAGATATTTTGTGAGAAATTTTTCAGAGAAAAGACAGAGTGTTCCGCTTTGCAGTGTAGCTGACAACAATAAAGCATAGCTTGCAATCATAAAAAAGTATCAGGCATTACATGTTTCCGCAGCTGTTTGGCGAGTTGCAGTTTATACGATGCAGCTTGTAATTACAGATGTAGTCGACAACAAAGAAAGAAAGCAGAGTAGAAGATAGTATAGTTGCTATCAGAGTTACTGCTCGTACTCTTGTTGGGTTGCATAGAATGGCGACTCTTATATTTATAAAAAGTTTTCAAAATGTCTATGGGGTCGCGTCACAGCTTTAAGAAGCGATCGTATTTTTAACGGTTATGTTTATACTATTTCAAGCACTAAACTGACCACATTGTTATATATCTATTATGGTGTTTGGTTTCATTTGTTTCTTAAACAACTACCACTTAAACTAAAAAAATAATAACCGTAAGATCTGTGATGAAAATCACAATTAAAATCTTACAAATATCAATTGTTTATTCTTATTTTTATATTACATGACTGGTCTAATTCGTTGGCGGGTTGCAATAATTATCACAGACTTCTACAGAAACATTTTTAATGATAGATGTGCAAACTTTCTTTGACATTCAAATTGTGTTAAGATTTAAACTCTTTGGTTGTACTTTTTATTGTTACTTTGTATTTAGTGCCTGCGCACTTAATACAGAAGCGGGCTGATAGTTCGCGATGGCACACAAGCTAATTCCCACGTATATACTGAAGTTGAGCTTTTTCTGTCTCTCTTAATTTTCAGACACTCATGTGACCTCGATCACATCGTGCTGTTGTGAAATGTGCCAAATATTAATTTACTGACTGAAATTGATGTGCTATGGATAACGGAGGGGATGCATTTTGTAGGGTTTTACATGTCTTCATTTAATTAATGACCAGTAATAGTACCGTAAATGTCCCTGACATACATACTAGGATCAATACATACAAAGTAAGTGAGCATATACGAAACAATATCGTTACGAATTAACATTGTAATTACCGAAATTGACCAACAAAGGCATGCATAGACCAACAGTTCGGGAAAATTTCTTAAAGGGTAAATTACTGAGTGTAAAAACAATTTTAGAGTGTTGATCTGGATGCTGATTTATTTATTAAAACAGGACCTGCATACATTTATATACTAAATGAGTTGTTATGTTAATTAATAATGTAAATGTTTGCCAGAGGTATAATACTGTTGGTCATAAACATGAGAAATTCAATGTACATACATGCAACTGCAAAACGAAAACATTTACTTTTGTTGAATGCTATGTTTACAACATTTTATCTTTACATTATTTTCCTTCGGCGCCGTATGACCTATCAAGAGTCGGTGTGCCGTAAAGCTCCCCCCCCCCCCACCCCCCAAAAAAAACAAACAAAAACACAACAACAACAACAACATTATTTTCCGTTGACTTTGCTTCTCTGCATATTTTTTTCTTGTATATTAATGTAATGGATCGACAGTTTCAGGTGGAGTTTATTTCCTATAATAGTCATCACCTTGTTTAAAGCTAATGCTTTCTGCGGCGCCTTGAATGTCTTACATCCTTGCTCTTTCTTGTTACATATATCAGACGTTGATCGATCCTACGATCATGCAATCTGCAGAACAAAGCGCCGAGTCTCTCCTCACTCGCAACTTTGTATTACTGCTGAAATTATGATGCGATAAACAATATTTTAATAAGCTACGCCACGCTAGTGAAGTTTTAATTAACACAAAATGATTTATACTTAAAAAAGATTTTATTTACCGACACACTAACAGACTCTACATTTTCATCACATACTATTAATGGTATTTAAACATTTTTTACATCTGACTACCTCCCCGTCTGTAGATCAACTTGACTTAACCTTCAATCTTCTGAAGCAATTTGTTGGGTAACTTGATTTTCGATACGGAAGTAAAAAGACGGCGACAGTGACAACATTGTGATATTTAATAGGGATATTTAAGCTGAAGCATATATAGGACCATGTGTTATGCATTATACACAACAATTTTGTTGGGATTTGTTATTTGATTTGTATGGCTTAATATTATTGAGTCAATAACCGTCTCTATTTTGACAAATGTTACGCCCCAGGAGAGTTTAACAGGCACAATACGGCATACAGGTGTTAGAACTTCTATCAATGACAATCGTTTTAATATTCATTCGAGTCAACTTTGCTTCAGCATTTGAAAGTAAGTCAAACATGAGATAAGACAACTACACCGAAAAAAAACATTACCAGTCACGGGTTTTAATACTTTCATCTGTACGAAACGCCTAGGTTGAAATTATAGATGCAAATGGAGAACAATGTCAATAGAACTTGTGAACAACCCTTGTACAATCATCATTTGATAAGACATGAACTCAGATATCAATCTAGGTTAAGTTGTATGTAAATAAAAAACGTTAACATTCCGTGCAATAAAAAAGCTTGAATTATGACAATGCTATAAAGAGTAGAATCCTATACCGTAAGTATATGTATAGCATACAGTAGGGTATGTGTTTTCCAAACATAAAAGGGGCAAACAAATGAAAAAAGATTCAACATTTTCATTCTGAAAATCTCATTAAAATGAGCATTATTTGCTGATAAGTCTGTAATCCCATAATGTACCGAATCATATGCGTGATGTTATAAGCAGATAGCTAAAATATTATAATGGGTTATCGTAAGTGACAATTGAACACTGACAAGGTTTACACCTTTGTGTGTAGGACAAAAAATTCTCGGATCGGAAGAAATCCCTTCAGGTCATATAGAAATAGGTGGACAGAATCTTTCCCCCACCCCACCCTCTCAGACACACACACACACACACACACACACGCGCGCGCGTACACACACACACCACCGCCCGTGGATTTTCCAAGATAGACAGAATCTCCTGTTTCACTCCAACGTCTGCTTGCAAATAAAAGAAAACCTGTATAATTATTATTCGATTTATGAAGTAACTGTAGTCAAGAAAGAAAATGTTGCATTAAATACTAAATTTGGCAAGACACGGACATTCTTAACAATCAACTTAAGGATCAAAATCCAAGCACACTTGAAAATTTCTCTGGTATACAGTAGAGTGTATGTGTCCAAAACAAACGGGCAATACATCGTTGTGTCATATTTGTTTTTGTAGTTTTAAAGTAAGTGTGTTTTCCATATATTTAGCGCAAACTGATCCTATATTATTACACACCTTTGAAAACTAGATATTTCTTTAGTCGTTATTCTGAATATCAGTTGCGTTTTGTTATAACGTGTAAATGGCAGTAGCTGTCTGGTATTGTTTACCTTCTCCTTTTACCTTATGGTTATTTAAAAGCAAACCAGGACAGTAATTTAAAACCTAAAGCTGCGTTCAGTTCACTTCTTTCAACGTTCACTGTCCTTTCAGCCTATTCAGTCTCCGTCACGTGGCAGGATATTTCAAACTTTCTATACAACTGTAATTTTATGAAGCAGTGTTGGCGTGTTGAGTGTTATTATTATTTATAACGTATATTGTTAACTGTTAATAATGAATTGGAGAAAAAAAGAGTATTGAATGTTCTGCAAAAGAATCCACCATGCTTTTGATTAGGGTTCATCATTCATTGATGGACATGTTCGCAATTTCGTCTCCAATATTTACAGTTTCCAAAAATCCTCAAAATGACAAGATAATCCTTAATCTTCAGGGAAAAAACAGACCTACTAATAAGATCGTATTTTAACTAAAGAAGTAAAAACAATTAAAACAAACACTTTCTGCAGCAATTCGACACCTGAACAGTTTATGTTCAACGAACCGTCCAAGAAGCTGTTTTAAATATAACAAGGTTATAAAAATACCCATAATAAAGACCATGTTCTCTTCAGTTCAAAACACACAATTCGTATATTTTATTGAATTGAACGTACTAATAATGCTTATAGAAGCCTTCTTTGTATCTATCTTTAATTTTGGCAATTAGACAAACAAGCAGATTTATGAGTCTTTTATGTCTTAAAGAGACTGGAAATCATTTTACGATATGCTGAAAACTTCTAACACTGAACGCCTACTGAAACGTAGAGGGTAAATATCGTATACTGCTTTTTAGTGAAGTATAGTGCATTTTGGTTAGTTTACATGAATGGGGTGAGTTGTGCATGGTGTTGTCAAAACATGCAGCTGTTGCGTACAGATCCCTATTCAACTGAAAGCCGGTTGTTATTTACGTGTTCAGACGGAGCCCTAGACTAGCTATCTAGAAAAATGTGTCGCCTTTGCTGTGCTAAAGCCGTTTTCACCGGTATTAAATCAATTTGGTGTTCTTTTATTGAAATTGTCCGATAAATCGTTTGCAATCGGTCATTAAAATGTAATTTGGTACATACACGTAAAAAAGCTGATACTTTGAACATGATACTTACATAATGCACACTTTAAGGCACGCACCATACGATTAAGTGTATGACTAATATGCTCTAGCATGCACGTTACAGACTTTTCCTATTTAACACACGCATTCAAACATTATTGAATTGTTTACATACTGGTGCGGTTACACGTGAACTCCCATTGTGCTTAAATACATATAAAACACCGTGTTAACTTATTTAAAATATATGCTTGCATACATTTTCTTGTTATTGTGCTTGCTTTCCTTTTTAGATAGGGACTTGGAATATAAACCATTCCCATGATGAACGACAGGAAAGATTTTTATTAGATTAATAAATAGTTTTACAACTTCTAAATATATACATGCAAATATAGCTAAGTAACAAAGTGTAGAATATGGGATTGGATGGGATTTGTCGGCATTTTTGTCGATACTATGCAGCGGCATTTCTATCATTATAGCACAGGGACACTTATTAGGTGCCCAGGGACTGAACCCGGCCGGTCCATTATACTGTGCAGCGACATTTTTATCATTATAGCACAGGGGGCACTTTTGAGGTGCCCAGGACTGAACCCGGCCGGTCCATCATACTGACACCGACGAGTCAGGCGTAATGCTGTCCCCTTAGCCCCGAGCGTTAGGAGGGAAGCCACTACTACCATCTTTAAAGTCTTTGGTTTGATCCGGCCGGGGACCGAACCCGCGACCTCCCGATCCGCAAGCCGACGCTCTACCACCTGAGCTATTGCGACCGGTGTGTAGAATATGTGTTGTTTCTACATTTTGTTTGTGAATTTCGATGATGACTCTAAACTTCTATTTTAATCCAATTGGGAATGTTCGTTAAAATGGTAACATGCATAATTTTTGTAATTACAATTGGGAATATGACCAAACAACGGCTGAAAAAATGACTGAAATCCCCTGCTAACGTACAATAATAAACGGTTTACATGAATATAAGATGTAAATAAATATTTACAAGTTGCGCCTCCATGCATCCATGTATGTGAATATGTTGCAACTTTTTGTAAAGAAAATTATACAAATGCACGATTATTCACGCTAGGACAGAGGCAAAATTTATGACTAAATTACGAATAATTTGCATTGCATGAAAGTCGTCCAGATAGCGGTCAGCTTAAATGTGCAGTTGTCTAAATGGGTGTTTAATTTTAAAATTAGGAAACGTGCTTGAGCAAAATTAGGCCCAAACTTATTACATGAAAGATGTTCGTATGTTCGTGTTCTAGTGGATGTATACACACGCTGATAATATCTGACTTACACAATCAGTCACCCTTTAATATATTAATACATGTGCAGCACATACGCACTTTAACCAAGGCGGTTGATAGATGCAATCTGCGTTTAACAAATAGAATAACAACGAAATATTTGTTGATCAGTGAACATGCCTTAAAGGTGATATCCGACAGTTTGCCCATATCTAATACATGCAGCAACTAAATACATTTGTTCTGAGGAATTTGTTAGAATTCATGCATAAACTTATGCTGTAGTTTATATACAACATTCCCTCAATTGTCAGACAAAACAAATCGTGAAATATGTCGCTTTAAATATCCACTATTTCCAAAGCTATAATTAAGCGATAGTGATCTCCGCTAAAAATAGATATCGACGTCGAAGTGGATAACCCGGATGACAGATAACGAGATCTCAACAGTAAGTTGCCACGTTGTTTTCTTAGTTTAAAAATAGCTTTCTCTACCGCGTGGCTCAGATAGGAAATAGCCTGTTAGCAATGACGAGTAAGAATCTATGCTGCACTGTTCACAGTGATCTCAAATGAATAGCATTTTGCACGATCTTTTTAGGTAACAATAACTTATTTGGCTATTTGAGAGAAAGAAAAATGGTCCAAACTGTAGGATGCCGCCTTTAAAACGAGTTAGAATCCGATACTATTCGGATTTGACATATTTGGATAGAATTCTAATATGTTGCATGCTCAAACGTTATCAACGTTTGTCTCATAATTTAGGGTTCAACTCTGCATTACCTTGCTTCTTCGTGTTCATATATTGTAACTGGTACAACTGTGCAATGTTGTTAATTGAATGCACCTACATGTATGATTCCAATTAAGATCAGATCTCAATTTGAGTAATGTCAAAGCTGGTTCGTGTCTGTACTCAAAACATCCAAGCAAAGCTGGTTAGTGCTGGCGCGCGACAAGAAAGACATGCACGACAAGAAAGAAATGAAGAAATGTCTGGCATATTAAACAAGTGGCCTAGATACTACGACAAATGAATATAATTTTGGACACAACATCATGACCTTATGAAAATATTGAACACAAAACATTGATTCCCCATGCATCACAGTGCGGAAATAATCGAAAAATGATGAAACTATCCAGGGATCTAGTAGACAAAGCTGTACCTTTCTTTGTCAGGTAAAACACAGTGTATCTGTAAACACTGAACAGCATAGACGCGATAAAGTTCCTCGGGCTAGAGTCTAAAGGTATGTACTATATCGTTTGATAAAATACCGCATCAATGAAAGCTTATGCACCACTGGTACAGTATTTATTCGGACTTTCACATATATTATTGTATACATCCAGATCTAATTAAATTATTTTAAGTACTTCAAACGTCGGCGTCGTATGACCTAGTAATTGTTGGTGTGTCCAAAAATACTACTTCAAATGAGTCGACGAATATTTAAATAATATAAACCGCGTTTTATCAAAAGAAAATGATTGTGCGCGTATGTAAATCCTTGTTTTCTGCAATACATGTATTTTTACTTTTTAGAATACGGCTTATGGATTGCATTGCAAATGCTATGGATATTAATGACAACTAAACCCAAATACATTCTAGTAGTCTTCCACTATCAGTTATTTACTTAGTACAAAGGGTATTCTGCATTCTTAACCCTTGACTTGCTCGAAACACTTTTTCACCTCATTAACATTAAAACCATCCCACCCTAAGCTATTTCCATAAAACAAAGGGTTAATGTTGAACCTCCGTACCTCTTGTACGAATTTCATGAGTCCGATAATCACTTGTATCTAATCAATGTTCTGATGGTGAAATCGTTACCAAATACACACGACGAGCCTGTACATGAAGTTAATGTAAGAGTAGATCTTACGTATTTGCGTCCATCCATTTTCATTGTACGATAATTGTCTTAATATACTTAATAAAAACAGCATACAGTTCAAAAACAACACATTATCTCATTTACAGATCAAAGTTCAATCACATAGATCTACCACGTGTTAGGTAAAATAAGTATTCGAGTATGGTTACTGGTAACTTTCCAGAACGGTATCTGTTTTGGAAAAGCTGAAAAGTAAAGCACTTTTCAGTATTAAGCAGACTATAATTAAATAACCATAACATTGTACTTACATTGGAGTGCCTTTATAGCATGTTCACTTTCATCGATGGCTATTGCTACCACACGTTGTCCCTCCTTAGCCATGTTTACAACTTTCAAAATGACACCGAATTCACTGAATAACCTTACAACCCAACTGCTACACTCCCACTGTTTACAATGAACGCCAGCGCGGACTATGTTCCACATGAATTGCTATCGTCTGCTCATCGCATTGAATATGCTACGAAAGGCGCGTTGCACATTGAGTAATGCGTTGTACATTGTCGGATAGTTCGATACAGGATGTTGACTTTATGTCCGTGTGTTAGTTTATGCATATATGCACCTGCGTGCACAGCATATGTGTTAAATTCAATATCTAGCTCTAGTTTTATTGATAAATGTGTCCTGATGCAAGTGGGCGATGATGCTAGTCGGATGCTCGTGTCTTACTCGAGCATAAAGTTTAAACTTGCGTCCCTATTTTGGCTATCCCTAAGTAGTCCGGCAGCTAGATATGGTTATGATTTTGCTCATTCAATTGTAATGCTTAATGTGACTAGAAGTGAAGTCTGCTTATGACTAACCGTGACATTAAAGAATAATTTTTGTATCGTTCCTTAAGAGGAGGCTACTACTAAACTTGATTTGAAATTATTGATTATGCAAATTAGACAAGATAAATAAGAAAACATTTTGTTAACATTTCGAGACAAATGTTATCCATTATCATCTCTCAATTTCAGACACTGACACATATACATAGAAACGTGAAATACACAACTTCTGAGTCAGATAAGATTAATATCCATCTAAATAACGAGATCACTGCAATAAACTATACCTCATATGAATAATATTATGATGACGCCAACAGATGACGTCACATGTCATGGACATTCAAAATACTGCAACATGTCTTTTTGTTTGCATCAGAAAAAAACCGTCATATATGTAGATCTAAAGAGATATTTGTTAATTTGTATAATTTTAGTTTGACATAGATCTCGGAAGGAGACGGAGTCAGGGTGTATGCATGAGCTTCAGATACTCTAATTACAAAATCTATTGCGTCTAATATCATAGGTACTTAAGATTTATTGATTGTTACTGAAAAGCGTTCCACAAACATGTAGATCTATACAAAATTCATGTACTGTATTCGCCAGTACCCGTACAGGCAGACATGATGTTGACGCTACACTATGCACATGGAACCAAGCGAAGTAGATATAGCGGCTATCGTTTTAAATAAACATGGCACTTGGCTAAGTACGGCCCTCCTTACCCAGATATTCCCTATTTTCGAAATTAAAGAAATATCTTAATTATCTCCCTTGTGGGAAGGTATATTTATATGCTTTATATAAGGAATATAATAAATTTTACTCTTGATCTGCATATAACTAATTAAAAAAAGCGCTCAACCTTTTTAATAAATTCTTGTCTCCATCAATAAGCTTCCATTTTATGCGCATACTTCAGTCTTCAAAAGATTAAAAAGTGGAAAAATCTTACGTTTTCTGCACCGTATACCAAATACCTAACACGAAGGGAGGTAAGAATGTAGTTTTTTAATATTTAGAGTAAAGTCCCTTTGCATGGGACGAAAGAAATCAAGACATGGCGTTGAAACTGCCAATTGACTTTGAGTTGTATGTATATATGTTCACGACGTGTAACTTTATTTCTAGATTTATACAGCGAATACAACATTTGTATTTTAACCAATCACATTTTAAAATAGTGTTTTAATTAAGTTTACCTTTGGAAACATATATTTTCTTCTAGAGCTATAACTATATAGCAAAGGAATATTAAATATTTAGAACAAATTAAACACACATGTCAATTTAACACTGCCTGCAAGGTATATCTTCCGTGGTGCAGTGATAACTTTCATCGTCTGTCAAACAGACGGTGCCAGGTTTGATTCGCATTTGGAGTGAACATTTTTAGCTGCATTGTTATTTTATTATTTTTAGCAACTTTTAGACATTTAAATCTTGTAATGCGTGGGAATTTCCAGGAAATCTTATCTGCCCAGCTAGCTAGAGTTAAGTCTGTTTGTTTGAATGGTTATTTAAAAGGTATTTGTCTTTACAGAACATTTGGTGACAAGCAGAAGAGATTTAATGGCAAATGGATAACAGACAAACTCTGGCTCCGATATTCTAAAACTAAACAGGCTGTCTATTGCGTCACCTGTTGTCTGTTTGGGGGGGACTGATGGTAATGACAATGGGTTATGCGTGGTTTAACTGACTGGTAAATGTGTCATCTTTCATTATACGCCATAGAAGTTCCCATGCAAACTTAACGATGCGATCTAAAGGGCACCGAGATATTCAGTCCAGTAAAATGAATTGACAAAGTAAAAGATCAGAACCAGCCAAAGTAACAGTCAACAACAACAGGAGAAGCCTAGAGAAAATCGTTTATGTCGTTCTTCTCTGCAAGCAGAACATACCACTTCAAGGCCACATTGAAGAACCCAGCAACCTTTTTGCTAGACTCTCAGTACCTGCCCCTAATTATAATATTAGATCATATTGCAAGGGCCCATTACAGTGCTAAATACAAGTCGCCAGACATACAAAATGGGCATCTGTCTAGACCAACTAATTGACAAAATACTCCGTGAATGCTGCAAAAAACAATCAATACTAAAAATAAATTTCAGCTGCCTTTGCCGACTTCTGTATTTAGTACAGGTAAATAGTTGCCAGTGCACATCTAAAATTCAAATGTTTTATTCCGTATATACTGTTTCTGTATGATATTCATGTACTATACAAGTATAAGTGTCTGTGAATACTATTTGTCTGGCTAAGTTGTGGATAAATAAACGTTATCCTCCTTACTTATATAAATGTCATATGAATGAAACTTGACATAATATGATAATCATATTCGTTTAACATACCGATGGACTATCATTATTGAATTGAGAAAGGTCTATGCTTTATTCGATGGCATTCTGATGATTGTTGAATGCACCTTCCACACTTTTACAACTTTTACGATGTGATGGTTATATCTCTGAGAACGTTGTAAATTGAAAGTTTCAATGCCAAACAATGGAATATATCTGCTAATATTTTAATGAGACATTTTATCGAAAAACATCTCATGAAAATCCATACAATAAGTACAGTAAAATGTTTACTCTGAGAAAATGTGCCAAGTTTCACTTGTGTCGTTGCAATTTAAAAGATCCGTAGGGGGTATCCTCAACCCCACCCCGATTAAAGGTGCCTATACATGTTGTTCTGACTGTATATACTTCTTATAAAGTCCTGTCATTTTTTTTTTCTTAAAAAAAATTATTAGAAGAATATGTATGATTCAGAAGCTATCGATATAAATATTGCAATGAAAATCCAACTGAATCCTATATACACTTATATATACACCACATGTATGTTCCCGGTGAATTGAGTTTCTGAAGTGTCTAAAAGGTGAGTACTGGCATATATCCCCTTAAATCCGGAACTGCATTATTAGGCAATTTTAGTCGAACAGACATCGATACCAAGGGAGAATAATACGATGATGTTTTCTGTGAGATTGTCCTCCCTTACTTGTTTAGGGTCATTTTCTGAAGTTTATTCTCCGACATAAACAATACTTTAAAAATTAGGAATTGATGGACTGGTTTATATCTTTCCAACTTTTGTTAAAAACAACAACAAAGGAACTTCTTTAAAAAAAAAAAAAATAATGAATTATAATCTATTATTACTCGATTCTATATTAATATGGTGTAATTAAAATTATTGTAGAGTCTTTAGGCTGGGAGAAACAAAAGCCTTCCAACATTTTTCAGTCAATTAATTCTTCTAATTTATCGATTTAAACCTCGACAACATAGATACTGCCATGACCGGGGGTATTCAATGGCTGTATTCAATTCATTATAATATGAAAAATAAATATTTCATCGGGTTTTGATGGCTTTTTAAAATGATTTATGATAAAAGGGGGTTATTATAACGTTCTTTATTTAATGGTGTTATTTTGCTATATAATCAACTATATCAAATACATAATTTTTTACATAACATACCAATTTACAGCAATAGACCAAGGTACTTGCAAGTGAAACTTGTGCAATTGTTGGCATTTCTGATTTTATTTAATTGGTTCATCCTGTTATAAAGACTTCGTCGAGATGCTGTCGGCTATCGATGTTGTATCAAAATATCATAATGGGTATCATTTGTTTTGCCTACACTTTTTCAATTCTACGTGATTGAAAGTACCAGGCGTGTTCCATCCACAAAACCATATATGGAAATGCATCAGAAAGAATGCTTATATCGATCAGGAATGGTTGTAGTTTTTTAACCTAGCCAGATGAGACTGCAGTCTATACAAAGACATGCATTTATCATTGTGTTTGTGATCATTTTATTACTTCCTCGCACATCTTTGTCGAGCTATATATTCCATTAGCAACAAAAGCTCCACGGATAAAAAAATAAATAAAGTCCAGTCGGTTCTTATGTAACAGATGATAGTGACAGAGTAGTCACTCGTAACCTGCTATTTATACATTGATCAAACAAGGGCCCATAGTGTAGATCCATATCCGCCAAGACCCTACTTCGAGATGTCTGATTGGGATCAGTGGTATTTGCTGCCGAGCCTCTCGAATATTTGTTGTTATAAAAAATATAAATTATTAGCCTAACCATAAGATTTTGTATTTCTTATTTAAAAATGCAGCACGATAAGGATTAAAGGTGGTATCTAACAATTTGGATATTTTTCTTTCTTCCATGCAACCAAATAAATTATTGTTACCTGAAAAGGTCCCGCGAAATGCAATTTATTGGTGCCTTCCTCCATGAAAAAAAAATAAAGCATAACACACCACTTGTCATTAAAACATGTATTTCCTATTACAGCCAAGCTGCACAGTTAGCTTTTCTTAAACAAATAAACCACATGACCACTTACTTTTGAGACGAAGGTATATCATCATCCGGGTAAGTAGCTTTGACATTGGTTTCTATTTTTAGCGTATACCCCCATCGTGCTTACTTATAGATTTAGAAATAACAGACATGTAAAACGACATATTTCACGACATGCACTGTCTTACAATTGATCCAATGTTGTATACAGCCTTTACCTAATCTTAAGTATAAGTTTATGCAGAACAATGCACAAAATCTCCCAAAACACGAGTATTTTGTTACTTTAGGTATAAGATGTAGGCAAAATCTCGTATACCACCTTTAAGATTCTGTGCACTATAAATACAACTGTGCTGCCTCGTGCACTTGGACATGTGATATTGAAACGTCTGCAGTCCTAGTTGGAACGCACCCAGAGGTAACCTGTTCTTGTTTTATATTTATTATATTAAACTAAGCTTATAGAAAATAACACAAAAATACTTTGTTAAATTTGTTAGCCATGACCATGTTTGTAGTAATTTTATGTATGTAAGAGATTTAACTTACAATCAATTAGTGTGACAGTCATGCTTACTCTCACAAATTGATGATAAGCAAACAGACAACAGATAAACTGCAAGTACCGTTGTTATGTGAACCGTCTACTTGGAATCGCACTTCAAACACCACAAATTAATAGGAAAACCTATATATCATAAACAAAAATCCAGGATCTTGTTACAAAACAAGTGTGCGTGCCTGTGCGTGTGTGCGTACGCGCGTGCGTGCTTGTCCATTTTATATGCTGTCATCTCATTTGTAATTTGTGAGAAACATAATTATCTGGTTTTATAGGTTTTGTGGGTATTGTTTATCGTTGTTTGCGAACGATCTACCTCATTGTACATGTGATTTTGATCACTTCTAAGATGGCTAGCCAGTGGAAGCCAGTAATCATTGGATGCTTTTATGATTTCTGTTTAATACAGGTATTAAATCACTTAGCTCGCCAGAATTATTTCTTTCAGACCTTTAACGATCAAGCATTATGCGTTTGCATAGATTCGGCTATCACTCGTGCGATCGCATTTCTTTTTGTTTTCTTTCTTTTTTTTGAATTTGTAACTTTTATGAAAATCTATAGCATACAAAATTCCTTTTAACAATACCTTTAAGCAATACAAAACTGTAACGAATTAACTTTCCTGACCAAAGTTAAAAGTCTATGTGTAATACTATTTTAATGTCGTGTCAGATTATTAGACAGAATGTATTTATTTACCCAACATTTCAGATTTGACGATGGCTACCACATATGTAAGCTGGATAGTGGTATGTTTGTTGGTACTAAGGTTCACCTGTGGAGAAAACCATGTTGACTTTACCACAGACTGCCTTGATACAGAGGACAAACAATTTCTAGTATGTAAGTAAAACGGGGTCTTGTATCATACCTTTAACTTACTTCAGTTCTAGCCCCTAGAGTAATTTAGAAGACAGAACAGTTTCCAGGATTTTTCCCAGCTCCTGACGACGAATAATAAGCTCATAATAGTCTTTTAAGTGTTCCATTCGCCGTATTTGACCACAGTTAAACAAATACAGGGTGTATGAAGACATGGCATCATTTTTTAAAGAAAATGGCCGACACTAACAACTGAAATATATACACACGTAGGCTGTTCACTGGTTCGAAACAGGGTGTTATTAACCAAAGAGGTGACATATACTTCCTCTTGTTATAGTAGCCGACGTTAATGTCACACCCTCTCAGCACGTTTGAGTCACGGTCAGGTTGAAACCTTTCAAAGGGGAGGGTCTGCTAGTTGAGCTGTACTTCGTATAGAATTATTCATCAATCTCATCTCGGGACTTTCACCACCGAGTATCCCCGACGTAGCTATAGCAACAGTGTGTCCTA
Organism: Sinonovacula constricta; assembly: GCA_007844125.1. Classification (NCBI taxonomy): domain Eukaryota; kingdom Metazoa; phylum Mollusca; class Bivalvia; order Cardiida; family Solecurtidae; genus Sinonovacula; species Sinonovacula constricta. The sequence continues at coordinate 8,381,537 of CM017561.1, forward strand.
GCGATTTATTAAATCTGTTTATCTGGACGCAAACTTACAAGTCTAAAAGGTGGAATCCTACAATTTGGACGAATTTTTTTTTCTCAAATAACCAATTAAGTCATTGTTACCTGCAAAGGTCCTGCAATTTGATGTTCATTGATGTCTTAGATCTGTGTGAATAGTCAAGAATTAACCCCCACGCGTCATTGTAAACAGGTATTTCCTATCCGATCCACGCTGCATGGATAGCTATTTTTAAACCCAACAAACCACGTGACCACTAACTTTTGGGATCACGTAATAGTCATCCGGGTAATCCGCTCTGACGTCGTCATCTATTTTTAGTAGAGACCACTTTCGAGCATTTTATGCTCTTGGAAAGGAAACACATTCAGAGTGATTTTTTCGCGATATGTTCCGTCTGACTAAAGTATGGGTTTATACAAAAATCATGCCCAAATTCCCCAAAGCAGTAGTTCGATATTGTTATACGTATTTGTATAGCCTAACTGTCGGATACCACCTTTAAGAACCAGTTAAGGTGACTGGTAATGTCAACTAGTACAATTTAAAAGGATTATGTAGTTGTTGTTGTTGTTTTGTTTATGCTTTGTTTTTTAATTTGGCAAAACAATTCTCGTTCAGCCTGCAATCTTCAGGATCAATTATTGCTTTTTTTATTTTTGCATTCCGTTTTTCTTTCAACATAATTTAAAATAAAACTCGCACACCTAAGGACCGGTAGAACTCTTGCTCGGCACACTTGTATGTTCGATTCTATTGAGATCTTTTATCCTTGCGTTATTTTCTTGTTTTCAGACCAGCCCACATCGCACGGGACCGTATGCATGTCGTGTGTTTGCCTGAACAAAATGTACCAGTGTGATGAAATACCTTGTCCACAATAAATTAATGTTTCTATTGTATATTCAAAATAAATACATAGAACATTTTTATTGTTTATTGATTTATTTATTTGTTTATTTATTTAGTTGGTTCGTTAGTTAGTTATTTCTTTAGTTGGTTGGTTAGTTAGTTAGCTAGTAAGCTGTTTGGTTGGTTGGTTATTTGTTTAGTTGGTTAGTTAGTTAATTAGTTAGGCAGTTAGTTGTTTGGTTGGTAAGTTAGTTGGTTGGTTAGTTAAATTGTTATCTGGTTGGTTGGTTAATTACTTATTTAGTTGGTTAGTTGGTTAGTTGTTTGGATGGGAGGTTATTAGTTGGTTGGTTAGTTGGATGGTTGGTTGGTTAGGTAGGTATGGAGGGAGGTTGGTAGGTAGGTAGTTAGTGAGTGAATGAGTGAGTGGATAATCTCATTTGAAGTTTATTTTAGACACTACAAAATCCAAAAGAAAAATCTCAAATATAAAAGTATCAAAAAATGAGAATTTAAATGATGAAAATAATATTTTACCGGTTATTGATGACGCGCTGAAGCGCGGAGTCTACTGTGATCACGTTTGCTAATTGCTACTGGAGAGTCATGTGACCAGGATGTTTACCGATGGATCTAAGCGGTAATCGGAAATACGGTTCATAATCAAGCAATAATCTAACAAAGATGTCTTAAAAATCCAATGTCACATCAAAAACTGTCGTACACTGTGCTCAGCAAGCTAGTATATCTACAAACTGTGCTTACTGTAATATATGCCATGTGGATAACTTAGTCATTAACAATACACAGAAAGGTCCGATAGTGATGCAAAATTTAAATACACATGTGTGGTTCCAAGTCTTAATTTCCAAAGCAAATCCGTGACCAATTCGCTTGCAGATATCTGTTAGAAATCAGGGACATAAAATATAGCATTTGCTATCGGATAAATGTATTCATGCATTCAGCAATAACTAGGTATCAACAAAGAGCGAAGACATCTGGTACTATGTGGCATTTAATTTAGCATGCGCTAGACACTGGATAATAAAATGTAAACTCACTTCAAATCGGGAGTCAATAAACATTGAAACAACGGTGAGTTTTTTAGATTGTCAACACTTTACACCTTTAAAAAAACAACAACAAACAAACAAACAAACAAACAAACAAACAAAAAGCAAAACACTTTACACCTGTGATCTGAATCTTAGTCCCAATTGCACCATTCTTTTCCGGTCGCGTGCGATACGATAACTTTAGACTGAGATGCTGAGATGATGCAAACGACATCTGCCATAGTATAGAGACTCAGATGACAGCGAAGCCTTGTTAGACCGTATATGTCACAAAAACGTATATGCCACACGTGTATGACATATTCGGCCGAATTAATCACACCTGTCATCATGTGACATATACTTTTGTGCAAATTAGCGATTAATGTCTGACCGTATATGTCAACATTTCATACAATGAACCAGTTATAAACATCGTTGCCATTGTCTTTGTTCGAAGCAGAAGAGCTTACCCTCATTAACGTCAAGGAAACATCACCATCACCATCATCATCATATCCGTTTTCGATTTTCAGATATGCAATGTACAGTAAGGGGCTACAAGAACTTTAACACAAATAGTTTTAATTGACGAGAAACTGACATCAAGTTTTTCAGTCAAATTAACAACATTAATAGACGAGAAACTGACATCAAGTTTTTAAGTCAAATTAACAACATTAGGATCTTTTTATAACTTTAATAAACAAGAAACTGACATAACTTTAACAGTTATTTAAAAGTACATCACATCATTACACGCAAAATCTCTTTTTTAATTTTACTAAACAAGATAATGACACAACTTTAGTTATTTTAAAGAGCATCACACCATTAGACGTATATTCTGACTACATACCTTTGAAATCATATAACAGTTTACGGGGAAAAATCTACAAATATACTATCGCCGTCGCAATTACGCTCTTAACAGTGATTGAAAGAACTCCACGCCATTAGACGAAAAATCTAGCAACACACATTAGAAATCATATAACAGTTTACACGAAAATATAGTCGCCGTTACTTATATATTATGTCGGTTATGTCATACCAGTAAATGCCACTCATACGCAAACGAAGCCAAGCATTCACCCATTTTGGTCCTTGAATTATTTCTCTGATTGCTAGAATGAGACCGCTGTTTCTACCCGCATTTCTAAGCAGAAAGCGAACGCTAACCGGATTTTGATTCTTCAGTTAAATATTTGGTGGTATATAAATCCTTGGCTTCTGCATACCCATTCACTTCATTACATTTCTAAAGTGTTCGCCGACCTCGGCCAACACGAACTGCATGGCCTGGATTTGAACAATTGCAAATCTTCAAATGTCTATCTGAATGTTCATAGGTAGCAATAGTAATGGAAACTTTTCCTTTCGCTTCTGCGCTCTTCTACTGTTTACCATATTTCGACCGAATATATCACACGTGTCACGTATTCGACCGAATATATCACACGTGGTCACGTATTTGACCGAATATATCACACCTGTGACATATACCTTTTGTGACATATACGGTCTAACAAAACCTCACTCGGCCTAGTAGATAATGCATGGACAGTGTCACAACACATTCCAATCTTCTTTTGGCCCTTTCCTCTTGCCTCTGATTGAACTGATTGAAAGTCCTTATTTAAGGCAACATTAAAAAAACCTTCTAAGCTGCAATATGAGCATTAAAATGATTTAAATGACTTTACCAGTTACACATATTTGCTGGAAAACGTATCTATATGCCAGCCCTACCTGTACGTAAATATGCAAATCCTACCATCCATTCGTTTATTCATTACAATATTTACATGTATCATAAGATTAATATTTTCATTAAGTATTTGATTACTTGTGTATTAGTATTTTTTTCTCTAAATTTTAAGTATAATTGATCTTAATTTTCCGAATTTCAACTAAATAAATGTAATTGTTGAAAATAGTTTTGTACGTATTTCATTATGTATATTACTGATGAACATATAATGGTTTTGTTAATTTTTTTATTTGATATTTGTAACCTTATTATGTCGGAGAATAGCTTTTACCTAGTGATTTCAATTTGACTATACCGACTATAAATAACGATCACCTCATCCTGTATGATCTTACATTAAAAGCTTTATTTATATGCTTTAATGATTAGTTTTCGAATGATTTCCTTTTCCAACTAAGACATATCCTAACAAAGGTTTTGGCCAGGGGAGTTTTATGGACATTATTTACATAAAAATGTGTCGTAAGTTTTAGGTTCTATTCTATCACCAACTTTAAAACACCGTAATTAAAATGCTATTTTCTGCTTATTTTTGGTCAAAACTTATTTCTACTTTCTTTTTTAAAATTCAAAGTAAAACTAGACATAAATGAAAACAAAAGTGTATGCACACTATGAAGTTGGAACATGATCACAATTGTTGACTGGTTTGTATCTATCATATATATGCTATATCTGCTTAGTGTGTTAAAGTTACAGACAGTGAAATTGAGATTTTTGCTAACCATTTGTTAAGATTTCCAAACATGTCTATATGATTTTATGTTGGTCTTGTCAAAGACTTTTGCCGCATGATTTTTATTGTTTAAGAGTTCGATTATAGCAAATACAGAAACGTAATATGATTTATCATGATCTTTTCCATTATTACTTTTAAGGTCAAAATGGTTTTCTCAAAATTTGACTTAAGTAATACTAATTAAAATGATCCAATCAGAGATTCAACCGCTATGTCAAAGTAGACGACATCAGTTCAGAGTATTTTCAAATTTATCTGCTGCATTATCTATTTATTTCATACTCATTCCTGCAGTATTAACAAAATAAGCTATTTAAGGTAAAGCAAGTGTAATAGAAAATTTATAGAATATGAAAAAAATACAACGGATGACTTGTATACTTTAATGAAGATGTGTATGCCAAATTAAAAATATTTCCATCCAGTTTTGAATTTATGGATATTTTTGTCTTCTAAAATTGGTATTAAGAGTGTCTCGTTTCTAGATGTAAGAAAACTCCATAAATTATGTTACACCCTATTTAGGAGACGTGTTATATTATTGAGTATCATTTGGAAACAAGATATAATAGACAAACCAACCAAACATGTTACTTGAATTGTTTGACTCAAACTATCCCAAATATGTAATTAATAGTTTACAAACACAACACTTTTAAGACTGATTTTCCCATAACCCCACATTCGTCATTTCAAACGTGTATTTTCTATCCGAGCTCTTCCACGCCATCCACTTTGACGTCGATGTCTATTGCTGGCAGAAATCCCAATTGTTCTTATTTATAGATTTGAAAAGAATGAACATTTAAGAGTGAGTTAATGTTGAAAATAATAGAAGCTTTGACTGAATAATGCTTTTCTGCAGAAATCAGGTAAAACCCCCTAACAGAGATAAGATAGTGTAACATATATTAGATTTATGCAAACTTTCGGATACCAACTCTAACAATTTTTGCAGTTTTGGTTGGCTCAAAATTTTGTTGTTTTAAACATTTAAACACAGCTGTAATATGCTTTGACAATTGTAATAATGAGTTTTTATTGTGTGTTTTTTCAAATCCAAAATGAACAGTGTACTAGGACACGACGGAAGACGAAAATTAATGATAGTTGCATTTTGTAGGGCCCGACATCTAAATCAGTACTGTTTTGTTTGCCCCACCATTTATTGGAGGCTGCACTCGAAATTTTGGATTTTTTTTATCAGACGAGTTTAATTTGTAACTTCCATTAGCAGCAGGTGGGGCCTCCGTACCTATTCGCCGGATCTGTTAGCCAATAAATCAACGAAAAAAGCCCTCCACGAGAATCGGGCCAGTAACAAACTTCGTCGGATCTTTAAGCCAATAGAACGAAGAAAAAAATGGCCACAATCCTGGCCCCAGAGGACGTATTGCCCGATCTACACCCTTGGAGGGGGTTTGGACTTTTTTTTGGGGGGGGGGGGGGGTGTGGGGGGGGGGGGGGCGAGCGCGCTGACTTCGGAGGATTACTCGTCGAAGTCAAATGCGGCATCGCTTTCTAATCCTGGGAGCGCTGGGAGCTTGATTCACAGTACTTCAGCTTCGGCGATCACGCAGATACACATGTTCGATAGACAGACAATCCCTAAGTCGATCACTCCAGACATCCTAGAATTGGGAGGTGGAGTCTACGGGTTGCCCATGGAGCTTAAGGGGTGGGAGCTTTTTCTTGTCACCTCCGACGATGAATGGCTGGCTCCAGTCGTAGTACTTGGTCTTAATGGGTTTTCCGGCGTCGTTGAACTTCAAAGTAATGCGGATGATTAGGTTATCCAGCTTTAGGCCGGAGATGGAGGCGGCGGAGCTGGAAACAGTCCTCTGGATGAGTGTAATAAGGCGATCTTCATCATCTTCGGTAACGATATCGCAGGCAGAGATGCGCTATTCAATCTCGTAGAAGAAGCATTCTTCTAAGTAGCTGATCATCTCGTGGTACACGGACGTTGGAGGCAACAGCTCGCCATCCACAAGGGGCTGTGTATTTTTGCACGTTCATGGTCGGGTTGCGGTCTCGCAGCTTGAGGTAGAATAGCTGGTTGGCCAACAGGCGCTCCTTCACGCGGGGCAACTCGTCCTCATCGAGAGGGGCGATCTGGCCGACATGGAGCTCATCCGAAACCCGGACCATCAGGCGCTCTCTCTTGTTGGTCTCTGAGAGACGACAGTACAGGCCCAAATACCTGGTACTGTTACGGCCGAAACTGCGGAGACGGTGTCGATGGGGAAGATGGAGGATAAAGGATGTGCGGACGCCAAGGATTCGGCAATCTTCTCGTCGTTATTAGGAAAGCGGACCTGGACTGTGCCTCAGCGAAGGCCTTGTCGGCGCCAGAGGCGGCTACGATTGCATGGGCGTTAAAAATCTTCATGCTGCTGGTTCTCGATAATTTTCTGAGATCCTATGTTCAAAAGGCGTACACAAAAGCGGCCGCTCTTCACTGGAAGACGGCCGACAAGAAGATGCCTAGACAGACGCAAACCCACTGGTATGCTGGCCTATCCTGCTGCTAGTCTTCTTCCCTATCTAGATGCTGGGTATATGTAAGCTTACACACCGACGCTATGAAGGGGAAAGACAATTGCTCTTGGCTCTTGCTCGGCTCCACTGAGCTCTGCGACCGGTCCTGCCTCAACAGCTTCTGCAAAATTTACCTCATGAGATTTCGCAAAGGTGGCGGCACGAGACCCGGTAAACTCTGCGGGTTAGGCATCAAAAACGACCTGTGGATTTGCATGGCCTGTCATAAGAACGAGGAGGCAAAATATTACATACAAAAGCATAGAGCCTTTACCAACGAATTTATGCGTTTGGCGGCCATCGAAATTCCCTGTTAGAAAGATGTGTACGGGTATACAGCACCACATACGAACGCGCGAAGCGCGGGAGGCATTTTTCCAGTTAACCGGGGCGCTACCACCATATCCACTGCCGAGCTAGAGGATCTGTTCGAGCAAGTCGGAAATAGGGCCTTTGCTAATGAATTTATGCTCTTGGCGGCCATCGATCTGGATGACCAGGTCCCTAAGAGTCCGCGGTTCGTCGATCTGGATGGCCAGATCCCACCCCTGGTGAAATTTCCAGCCGACCCGTAGGTCAAGATTATGAGCAACGCCAAAGATGAGTTTGATGTAGATGGCTACGCTTCGGTATTCTCCACGTGGAGGGTGGAGTCCGAGGACCCACTTAAAATTGGCGACGTTAAGATTGCCGAGGGTATGTACGTTAGGGCCGGCAATCTGGCCTTGGAGACCCGCATGGCCGATTCAAGAGCGGCGCAGCTTCTCGCATCTCTTTCAGAGGGCCGTGTCCTCTTGCGAATCAAATTCTTGAGGAAGGGGATTGAGGACAACTGGGTAGTCGAAGATAAATTCGACCCAGTTCGTGAACGGTGGACCAAACGTCTGGCGGTAGTCGAGATTTCCCGAGACGCAAAGCCGGGCGCCATTGTTGGGATTGACAGAATGTGTTTTATCAGAATGCCTATCCGGTCACCGCGGTGGTATATGGACTCTACACTATTAGAACCCCAAACCCCACCAACCTAGCTCCGCTGAAGGATGACGACCTTAACTGTGTTGCTCAGCGGGTAGTAGAGCACTTCGAAGGTATGTTGATGGGTCAGGGACTAACACACGCAAGGCGCCTGAAAATACAGAACTGGGAAGCGAGGGTCCATGAAAGAGGCGCTACAGTGGAAGATGTGGCAAAATTAGAACAGATCCTCAAAAGAGCGATCATCTTGCGGGACATCGCTGGAGAGACCATCTATAATAGTGGCAAGTATCAGCAAAGTCGCGGGGCGGTAGAGCTCATCTGTCATAACAGCCGCGCCTGGTCCTCCACTTTCCGGCTGTAAGAGGGCGACGTCTGGGAAGCCATTCGACAAGGATTGGACCCCGACGGCCCTGTTGGCCTATCTTGCAGAAAGTGGCCTGCTACTTTTTCTCAAGGTCCGAGAGGCATCATCGCATTTAAGAAACCAACAGAGGTCAGGCTCCCGGAAGACCGAAACCAGGGCTGCAGTTTTATCGGGAAATTTACTCATGACAGCAAGGCCGATGGAAAAAGTCTGACCAGGTGGCTTGTAACCGATCCATGAGAGTTAGACTTCCTGGTCCGCGATACCCGCCAATGCGGCACGCTGGTTGGGGCTCCAGTAAGGTTCCGCTTGGCCATGTCCTCACCTACTCCGACGGCACCCAGCCGCAGTACGCCCACCTAAGTGCCAGCATGCTAACCAATGCCCACATCAACATCCTGGAGATGCTTCGCCGGTTCACGCCTGACGAGGCTGTCCAAGTGGCAACCGATTCCATCTACGTGAAGAAATTAGCCCTGCCCAAGCTTCAAGGGGTCGGAGCGTTTGCTGCTCCCCAAAAATGCAACTCTATGGAGGACTGTTGCCCTAGTTGCCTTATAGAAATAGAAACCCTGCCCCACCCCATCCCCCTCCCCCGTAACCCTAGCTCAGTGGAGAGAAAAGGGCGTGGAAATATACATGTCAGCAGAGCACGCTTCATACACCCCAAAACCCGAATATATTGCACAAGCTAAAGACCTGCCACCATCCACGGCACCAAGTAATAATAATCCACTGTCAAGGTATAAGTATATATCTCAACAGCGGTGGTAAACCACTCCAGCCATGGAGCTCTTCCGAGCCAGAGACCCCTTGGTCTTCACTCCGACCCATTGCCTGGCCAAAGAGATGAGGACCCGGGGCGTAAAGGCCCAAACGTATCACAGCTTCGACCCCAGAAAGGATGGGACAGAAGTTCGTCCCGAGGGTGGTCATCTGGGATGAAATCTGTAGCGAGCCCCGGCCTAACCTCGAGATCTTTCTCGATTGGCTTGATCAAAAAGGTGTCCAGGTCGTCTGTTGCGGCGATCAGGGGCAGCCGCCGCCAATCGCGTGAGAGGTGCCGCACGACTGGTTGCGGCAGAAGGCGGGCCTCTATGAGGAGGTCGAGGTCAACCACAGAGCAAAGGACAATGCCCTCAGGGACCTGAAACGAAAAATCTGTTTTCGGCCAAACAAAGACCAGTGCCAAGGGATGCGGAAGGCCCTCCCTGACTGTCTCGGATGGAATCGGTCTGTGGATGCATGGAAGCTAGGCGACCTCATACTGACTTCGAGACAAAATGTGCGCGACCAAGCACAGGGGCTTCTATTCCAAAGGCACAAGGAGCGCTTTCGAGACACCTTGATGCCTCTTCTCTGCCACCCGAAAGACAGTCGGAAGCAGAATATTCAGCTGGCGATTCGGATGCAGACCGAAAGGTAGAGCTAGTTCTTAATGACATCGTGGAAGTCTCAGTCGAGGCTGCAGAGGCTGCTATACAGACAGATGACTGGCGTCTGGGATATTCCATCACAATTCACTCCTCTCAGGGTCTGACAATCTACAGCCCTAAAACGTATGTATTATTGACGACTTTCTCCGGTGGTTTAATCTGGCCTGCCTTGCGGTGTCTCGAGTAGAGTACATGCCCCAACCAGAACGGGTTGTCTGCCCCCCCCCCCCCCCCCGCCCTGCCCTCCCTCGGAAGAGGGTACCGAGGTCAGGCAACTCACCGAGCAGCAATTCCGCAAGGCAAACCAAAGAAAGCTCGTGGCCCATAGGCGCCAGGACCAAGCCAAGAGACTCATGGGGTTCAACCTTAAAGTCGACCACATCCTGCAGCTCAAAGAGGACCAAAACAACCGTTGTACAGCATGCAACATCGAGCTGCTCTTGGTTCCTGCTCCAAAGGACACACAGCGGTTCAGTGTGGACCGTCGCGACAACTCCAGAGGCATATCCAAGACAATGTCCGCTTGACCTGTCTTGAGTGCAATCGAAAAAGAGGGACCGCAGCCCTCAACGCTTGAGCACCTTATCGGGGGGGGGGGGGGGGTTAATTGGGTGTCTGGGGGCACCAGCAGGAGTTCCTCGCGCACAAAGCCTCGGCCAGGTCCATCCATAAGGTAACAGAGGATGGGTTCGTCAGGTTTCGTAACAGAGCGCCCTATTCGGTAGACCTCAAGGGACCACACTGGGCTTGTCGCACGTCGGCGGCCGCCCTCCATTTCGTCGGCCTGGTAGAGGTAACGGACACCGGCACTGGAAGGGAGCTTTTGCTCCTCTATACCAACAGAACGGCCAGAAACAACCGAAGAGGGTTTTTGTGCCATCGACTCGGCCTTGATGGCCGCCACTGGCCATTTACCGATAAGCCTGGTCTCTTCTCCGTTCAAGGCTGTTACAACCAAGGCCAGCCTACCAACCCACTCCGTTGACAGCTCGCCCTCTGGCAGACGCATTTTGACCACATACTGGTGCCACCACAGGAGTTCAGCAAGTGTCTGGTTGAATCGCTCTACAATGCTCGGATCAAGATGGGTGTCCACACGGCCGCGGCTGTCGTAAAACCCGTTCTTCACCAGAAGCTGGGACACAGAAACCATAAGCTCCCGTCCAGGGTCAACTTGAAGCAGTTTCGGCCATCGCAGCGAGCCCGCTTGTAGATCTGCCCGAGAACGGCGAACTCTTAAGCCTCCTTCGTAGTAAGTGGTTCAACGGCTTTGAACCTGCTGGCCGCATCGACAACAGTCTTGTAATACCTGTATGTCTTTCGACGAACCGTGTCGTGAGGTAAGAATAAGAGATTGGCCTGGTGCACTTCGTTCGGTACTGAGACGTCGAACCTGGGCCTCGGTATGTGGCGCGGATCAGCGAGGTAGATTTGCCAGATGGCCTGCTTTTTAAGGAAGTCCCGTTCTTTGTCCTCAAAAATCCTAGCCGCGGACGCCAGTCTTTGAATCGCCGTTATCCCCTTCCAGTAGCCCCTTAGACAGTAGTATATTCTTGCGAGCTTCTGATCCATTGTAATATTCCAAAAGCGTGAGCAACCTTCAATACGCAGAAGCCACAGGCACGAGTAGCTGCCCAGTTGTTACCCAGAGGTTAGTCGGGCCTGCTAGCACCCTATCTGCGAAACGCCTCATGATCCTTTCGTCAATCCGCCAGCAATCGAATGCATTATGCACAGGAATTTTGTTCAGTCGAGCGGCATAGCCTACTTCAAGCAAATTAGTAAACAGCTCCTCGGGAAGACCCATAAAGGTTGTGTATATAAGGAGAGGAAAAGAAGCGGAGATATTATTAATTAATCCGCTTTTCTAAGTAGTAACCAGCGAAACCGGCCGCTTCGAGCGCTAATACGATAAATCCAACCTCTCCAGCTTGCTGGTCGTCAGACGAATGGTAGAAGTCGGTCAGCTGGGGCTCGGGCCCAATGGGATCAAGCTTTTTGTTTGGCATGATTAAAGCATATTCCTGCATGGCAGCGTCTACATCCTGGAAGGTTTGGACGGCCTGTCCTTGCCGGCGAAACTCGTCCTGAATGAAATCTATGCCCTGGGTCTTTTTGGGGACCCAAGAAGCCTGAGCTGCCTGAAGCTGTTTTACGGCGAGTTCATGGCGTCCATGTTCTTCTTTGATGTCGGAGTCCTTAAATAGGCTAAACAGATAATTGCTTCCAATGAACGCCACCGCATTGCCGGCCACGGTTTTATTCATAGGCGCCCTACTTCAATATGTCAACGGGAGTAGCCCTTGCTTGATGAGGAGATCTCTTGTTTGCCAGCTCGACCGTGACGCGCTCCTCCTGTGGCTGCCTTGCCTAGGCGGGCCCAGCCGATTGTGAGTCCAGCTACCACGACGCCTTGATAGATCGAATTGACTACTTCCTTTCCGTTTGGAGTTGCTTCGATAAACATTGTTAGTCCATGCGATAGGGGCCGTGTCTATAAGAATCGCGGGCGTCTATCTTTACTTCGCAGACAGGGAGTACAGCGGAGCCCTTAACCCATAAAATTACAGCAAGGGCTACTACGACTCCAGCGATCACGAGCCGTTGAGGCGTTGCTGAAGATGGCGGCGGTTTGTGCTCGTCTGACAGTGTGGATGGCTTGAGGTCGTTCGAAGAACGCTCCGCCTCCGCTGCCTTAAGGCGTCGCAAATCATCTAGGAGCTTTTGCTGGTTAATTTTTCTCGCATCTGCCACAGCACGCGCAGCAGCAAACTTTTTTATGTTCCTTGCTCCTAGTCACCTTCTCTAGCGGCGCCTTATCCTTCTGTTCTGGCGGCGCCGCCTCTGTTGGCACCAAACCCGGTTTCCCCTCCGTCGCTGTGGTAGGTTCCGCCATCTTGCTCAGTAGATACATGCTTAGATGCTCTGCAATGTTTCAAAGTGTTAAGCATAAGCATAGGGTGTCAGTACATGCCATAGCAGTGGTATAGCTCGCAGGTGATGGTAGTTAGGGCATGCCCAACGAACGGATCTGTCTCGATGTCAGCGATCAGTAAATCCTGCCGAACAGCCGTGATCGGAAGCAGCTGGCTAACCGCGTGAATCTTGAGCACTACGAAGCCAAAAGTTTTTGTCATACTAGCCTCCAGTCGAGTCTCATATCGGGCGTAGAGGTTGCCGATTTCCTCATCGGGGTGGCGATCGATCTGATCTGCAGATAATTCTCTGCCTATGTACTGCCTTGAGTGACCCCCATGGTAAGGGCGGCCAACCTCTGTCTTTGCCTTTGTCGTTCTGCGTTTGCAGGCTCCTCCCCGCCGCCTCCAGATCGAGTAAAAGCCGCACGGGTGGCGCCGGCTCGTCGGCAAGAAGCTCGTCAATAATTCCATTGCTATAGTCACGTAAACACCCAGGCTTATTGTAATGAAAAGAATAAGAGCCGCCAATCCTCCTTCGACGCAGGCTGCGGCAACGTATAGGCGTTTCATATTAACACGGCATAGCTACTTGGCTGCGAGGTATTTAACAGCAGTTTCGCATTTTTCGTTTAGCGAGTTGTTCCCACACGATGGGCCTCTCGGACGCGGGGATGATGTCATTTTCACGCACGCACTTGTCGAAACTATCCCGATCCTCGCAGTGGAAGAGAGCGACCCAACGCGTTTGCTCTCGGAAATCTTTGAGGACGGCGTTTCACCTCTGAGCCAGGACCCAGACCGATTGCTTGGCATGGACGCTGCTGAATGCCAGCTCGGCGGTCATGTCATCAATGACATACAACGTCGGCTGAACCTGAAACACTCGGTAGAGAGCTCGCAACAAGTCATGAAGTCGTTCCCCTGGATATAGAACATAAACCTCCTCGTCTGTCCACACCCACGGGCGCTCCTGTTAGGTCCTGTTATGCCTGGTCGTTGGACAGAGGATTACGACGTGATCGAAACGGCCGCGGAATGGGCCCTTGAGGAGGTCAAACGCGTTTTCCCGCAGCCAGTCATGCCGCAAGTTATTGCCGAGTGAAGCTCTTCAGTAAATAGCCGACAAGAGTGAGGTACTTACCTAGGTTGCAAGCGTGGAGCCCGAGGTCCTTGGCTACCATGGCCACTTCGGGGTGCCGTTTTATTCCACCCGCCATAAGTTTTCTGACCTCGTTCTATGCTTGGTAAGGGCGCATGCCTTGATCTTGGGATTATAGAAGCATTCATTCTGGCGTTGAAAGGGCTGAGTCGGTTCCTCAAAGAGCATTAAGACCACCTTCATCGAACGAGCTGGGACGTTTAGGTTTATGTTCCACAGCGTGTCGGACTCAGCCACTATCCTACGGTGCTGAAGGACCCGATCGTAGAGGATCGCCATCTTCCCTGCGTACTGATTGCGGATGTTTTTGGCCAACTCCCTGTTGGTCACGATCTCGAACACCGAGGCAATGCCCTCGATTGAGTATTTGGCATTATCATTGCCGGTCGCCCTGACAACGTGCTCATAATCATTGATCGTAAGTTCGTACTCGTGTCTATCTCAGAAAGCGGATTGAAAGAAGGACATGTAACTCTCCAAGAGTTCGAAATCGGGTTGGATGGTGAAACGGTTGTCGTAAGCCTTGTCGATAGCGAGATCCTTCGCTTGAGCAGTCTTGTTCGGCATCGAGTCTTATTCGAGTTACGTTTCTTTCATCAGTGATGACAATACTCTGGTATTGGGCATTAGCCCAATCGTTTTGCGTTTTCCAGAGTTCCATGTAACATCCAAACACATCACTGTCGTCGAGACTCATAACCTCGTTCCCGGAGATCTTGATCGTGGTCTTCTTAACGATCGCCCGGCCCATATTTTTGACCACTGAGCGATTAGAGTCAGTTGTGACCAGCTTGATTTGGAAAGCTAATCAGGTGGTTCCGGGGACAAAGACATCGTGCGGTCCGACATTCGGGAACCGCACTAACAGCTGCTTTTTCTGGTCGACCGTTCGTGATTACGACTGACTGGTGGATGCCCTTGGCCCCTAGGGGATCTCTCAGGCGCTGGAGCGGATTGAGCTTTCGACCGTTAGCGCTTTGAAACATCTTGAATAGATCCATCCACCCGTGTCTTCAGAACAATGTCTGACGAGGGCATTCCGCTCCTAGACTTCGGTGACCGGCTGGCGCCGTTGGATTCGGCCGCAGATTATATTGCAACTACCTTGATTTCCGCTGAATTACTTACTGGAACCGTTGATGACTTTAACAACGGATTGGGTGTAGGTCAACCCCTCTCACCCAGGCCCCACAGCCCAACCCGGTAAGGGTTGTGACCGGGAGTGGGTGAAAAAACAGCTGCAAACCCTTGGCGTTCTACTCGCTCTACTCGCAAAACTAGCAGAGAAGGCCGCGGCTACAATCGCCCGTGTCATTGGCAGCGTGGTTTCATGGCTGTTTTTGACCGCAGGCAAGGCAGTCGGATGGCTTGCCGAACACACTTGGGCTCTACTTCTCGCAATTTTGGATCTGTTATGGATGCAGCCCAAGAGTGGCAAGCGAAGCACAAGCCAAAGGGCAATAAGCTCTACGGCCACCCCACAAACATCCAGAGCTTTGTACTGGCGCAGCAACTACCGCTTCACTGCCGCCAGGCGGTTTCGATGCCGGCAGGTCTACCTATGGCGGCCCTGCGATTTTGCTGTCATGAAAGCTGCCATTTTCGTGAGGCTGCACCGCAGGAGAATTAACCCCCAACTACACGCATTGGGAGGTTGGCTGGAGCCAATATAATTCTGTTGTTGTAGCAAGTGATGCCGGGATTGATGTTAAGGAGCATGTAACTCTGTTGCGAAGACCACGTTGAGCTCGCTCCCGGCGTACTGCAGAACTCCTTGGTAACGGGTGATAGCGACCGGAGAGTTGATCGCATCCTCCACTAGGATTAGGACCTGCTTTTGCGCCTCGATGCCGCCTGCGATCCGGGACTTAGTTAGGGCCTGGGCTCCGAGCAGAGCCCACACGTAAGTCCGGATCGAGTCGTTGATCCGACCCCTGACGGCCTGAGTGAAGCCTTTCGAGACATCTAGCACGAACGTGCTCCAAGATCCATCAACTCCTGGATCTTGCTCGATGAACTCAATGTGGGCTTTTTTAGGCGGCCGATAGTCGAAAGACTAAACCCAACAATGACGACCTCCAGAGACCCCCGACCCGAATGTCATGTCCTCGAGGTCTAGGCTTCCGGCGTTCTGGCTGGCGACGTGTTTTTCCTGGCTGTCGGAAGTCTGTCTGGGTCCACGCAACGGGCCCTCTGGTGTGGAAGTCCCCCAGGCCGCGGCTGTTGGGCGTTCTTTTTGCGCCAGCCTATCTGGGGTCAACCCCAAATTCCTGGCAAAGCAGTTCATACGCTCTTCTGTAAGAGAGCCCATCACGATTCCTGGGGGAGGACGCATTTAATTTCCGTTAGAATGCGACGGGTGGTGTAGTGGACATGGAAGAGGTAGACAGACTGAATGAGGGGGCGGTACGCCCTCAAGTCCCTTCAGGTGGTCGTTGAATGAGAACCCGCAGCTTGCTATTGCGCACCACACGGCCAGAACTTAATCGGTTAATGGAAGTTTGAAGATCGGTCTACGGTCGATCACGTACACGGTTTGCTGGTACAACATTATGAACGCCGAGTATGTATCCTCATTCAATAAGATAACCTATGTGCCCTCGTGCATTTGGACCTTTCAGCAGCTGCAAGAATATCTCAGAGCCTCACGGAGCGGCCTAACCTTAATTCTTAATGAAACTACCGGAATACTAAATCCCGATGTTTATTCTTCGACAGGGTCCGTTCGAATTTCGAAAGGGTTGCAGGAGCTTCTAGGCTTCGAACAGTACCGTCGTTCCTTCAAACCAGGGGTAGGTGACCTAGGGGACCGTCCTGTAAATTTCAGCCCGCACAGGTTGTTATTTATCCACCTAGAAGAGACGAGCACCGCCAAGAACTCCTTGAACGGGCCCGCAGTAGTATGCTCGCTGTTGTCGCTGTCGGTGGCTGGTCGTACAGGGAGATCAAATCATCCGTTTTCCCTAACCCCGTGTTCAAGCTCTGAGACAGGGGACATTCTCTAAGCTCACAATCTCTGTTAGAGACGAGCGTGGTAGCAGAATAGACAACCACGGTTTGAAAGTGAGTGTCGTTCTTGAGGGGAAATGAGTATCTTTGGTGTGCGTGGTGGGGACCCATTGCTGACTACGCTACTCGGACTTACGACGATGCAGTTGCTTCGCTACAGAGTGCGTCTGATCTGACCCAATACATAACAAAGGAGTAGGATGGTGATGAAGACCTAACGTGTGTGGGGGGTCGTATCATGAGCCTCGGAGACATCGAATTACCTACTGATGCTGTTTCGGCGACGATTGTAGAGGAAGGGTGGAAGTTCTTTAAGGGGGAAGTCCTAATGAGAAACGGTGATTTAGTCATGAAAGGCCACATTAATCTTAACAATCACTGGATAGTAATTTAGATCATCCAGTTCAAACCTCGCGAACAAGCAATATGTTGAGAGATTAATTCCAAAGCCTATGATTACAATCGTGGCTAAAAAGCGCCGGCCCCTATGTGAGGGAGAATTCCAATGGTCGTTGAGATCAAATTCGGATGGAAATAAAAGTCGGCTACGTCATGATAAAAAGAGGAAAGATACTGGCTGGAAAATCCGAAAAATGGATGAGAGTTGGCGTAACAGTTGGTGGAGATTATCAAGACGGTTATGATATACCTAAGAATCAAGGCTATTATTCAGAAACAGGGACAAGCCTCAGCAAGAAATACACAAGGGCGTTGAATTCAGTAGATGGCGTCGACGCTGCTTTGGCGGCCGTTGACGCTGGGCTTGAAATCGGAGGGGCATTTCTCATATCGACGGTCGTAGCCCTTCCAATCGCTGTAGGGCTCGAGATCTGGTCTCTTGGTTGTGCGTGCCTCTGTGTTATTGGCAAAGTGGCTAGGAGGCGGCTATCCCATACACTTAAGCATCGACTCATCGAGGCGATGGCTCGAGCAAAGCTGAATACCCTCTCTGACACCGTGAGCGAAGCCCTGGCAGACGGGAACATAACCGACATCGATTACAGGCGTGTTCTAGATGAGCTCAAGAAGTTCGAAGACCTGAAACGGGAGGTCCGTGGCGAAAAAGCACCTCAGGGAACATGGAGGAGCTTCGAAAAAAACCCTAGAAGACGTGTCCCTCAAACGCGTCCTCCCCAGGTTGTTCCCCCGGTTGATGCGGTGCGCTCGGACTCAACTGCCATCCGGTTACACAGTTCAGCCACCACTGCTTCCACTCTCCGTTATCTTCCATCATATCCGCCTCATTTATGACGTCACCCAGCTGGTCTCTGTACATGTCACGCTCTGACTGGAACACTAGTACTGATTTGCCTTTGGTACACTGTCTCCCTTACTTCCTGAGGCGACGCGCTTCGTGGGGCGACGAAGTAAATTTTCTCGGTCACATCAATCTCATCAAAGGTAGGTGTTGGATACCAGGCGGTGTCATAGAAGACTGTCATGTCGCCGATAATCCTTGAGCGCCCGCCCATGTCTCGAATATCTCGATATTTACAATGTTTACTTGGAGATCGCTTGTACTCGGTGAGTGTTCGCTATGTATACCCAATCTCTAAATGGATGTTTGTCTAATAGAGCCCCTCTGGGCCGGCGAGGTAGGTGTGCCGTCCCCTAGGGCCAGGATTGTGGCCATTTCTTCTTCTTTCTATTGGCTAAAAGATCCGACGAAGTTGGTACTGGCCCGATTCTCTTGGGGTGGGGGTGGGGTTCGTTGATTTATTGGCTTAAAGATCCAGCGAATTGGTATGGAGGCCCCACCTGCTGCTCCATTAAACTCTACATCGAAATTGTGCACAACATTATCTCGAACACCCAACAGAAATTAAAATTTAGGCAATATTAATACATATCTGAAAGCATAATATCCGGCAATAATGTAATGGATGTTCGCTGAAAAAATGCGCTTGCAAAGATAGCAAGATTTTTTTTAATTATTATTTTCTTCCCTATATATGTAAGCGACGATCGATGGGAAAATTGAGCTACACATGTAATCTACCTTCATTTTATATTCCAATTCGAATGAAAGTATGTGGTTGTCTATTTCGGCATATTTTTGGAAGAATTCGAACCAGTTTTCAGCAACAAAGTTATATTGCTAAAGGTTTGCGTCTCCTCATATTCAGACTTTCAGTGTCAGTTTATTAAAACCATTAAATACTTTTAAAATGCTGACCAGATAAACTTCAGAATGCATGTCCGACATTTTAGAAACATTTTTCCGCCCCCACCCACCTTTGAACGTATGTCATATTCGGTCTTCGGTCCCCAGCTGAAAAGTTCTGGATCCGGGCCTCTCAACATTGATAAACTTTCGATGTTTTTCTGATAAATTATATTAATAAAGATATCAGCTTTTGGGAATAGTAAAATCGCGCCATTTTATGTATTCTTGTACAGTTTGTGTATTTTTTTTTACCTCTCTAACCTCCAATTTGACCAAAATTTGTTCCGATGACAGCAAGTTGCCTGTGTAAACAAAACAATCAATCGCGCGTAGACGGTGTCAAGGTCCAATGACGTAAAACGCGAAACATTTCCGGTGCCGATCGAATATAGGTGGTACCAGATATTACCTTATATAGAAGTGTGTATTTCAGAGAACCAATTTGCTTTACGCCGTGAACAAGCAGGAATAAAAAGAAGTCCTTACAATGCTTTTGTAAAAAAGTAACTCGATTTGGTAGTCTTTGTTGTTGCCCATCGAAAGTAAAAACCCAATAAACTTCCCTGGCTTTATATGCAAATATGCAAAAAAGTGCATTCGTTTATGGTAAATTTAAATGCACAGGAAGCAAAACATGACATTGAAACAATCTGAAATCTAAATAGGAATACAGCATATGTTCAACATTCTGTCATGTGTTGTGAGCGTGATAAATTGTGATAACAAGTATTTGGAAAGCCCGAGTTTAGTGTCTCTTCAAGCGGTCCAAGTAGACAAGTACTCTATAAAGTTGATTCAGGCACATCGAGGTTTCTTTAAACGGTCGGATGGTATATACTTTTCTTTTGTTTTTTTCAATATAATTGGCATCCTAGAAGTGTTAAAAGTATGTATCGTGGCTGTCAAGGGGTATCTTGCAGCCTCCTTAACTGAGTTTTAGTTCGTTACTCTAACATATGCTCAATTAAGTTAACAAATATAAAACGGTTCAGTTTGTTTGGGGAAGTTGTGTGTTTTAAATAAAAAATAATTGCCTTTGGTCCAAAATCGATACATATAACTTGGCTAATTCAGCAATAACTATGGAACTATTTTTGCACTTTTTACGCAAGAATTATAAGAACGCGAATGTCAACAAAACGCCTTAAAAGGGCGAATGAAACTAATTAAATAGTGGCAATATTTTTTTTACAGTAACTAATCTGTTATATACTATATCTTTACGCAACTATAGTAAGATGTTATGTTTGTGTTTGCGTTTTCAAGGTTTTTTCTGTTTATAACAACACGTTTTAAATTTACAATTAACACAAAACTCTATGGTATCGATTAATACAAATATGTTTACCCTGGCAAAATGACGCATAGAACGGCCTTACAACTTTATATTTATCAAAATAATGCCGATAGGCATCACGTCTATTCCGGCAAGCGAAAATTGATGATTGAAGATAAACAAGATTGTTGAACCTAAAATGGTTGAAATAACGGAAACCTTTTCCACCTTATGAACTACAGCATATTAGCACATAGTCTAAACACTTGAGGCAATAGTTTAATCTTTATGTATTGTGGCGTAACAAAAAGCTTCTTTTAAAAATTAAAAATTAAATCTGCCCTATTTTGACCAAGTCACTCTAAAATAAACATGATGTATCTTTTATCAATAATGCATACAAGTTGTGTTTTTCAATGTATTCATTGTCTAACTCAGGTTAAAATCTAAAAGCGGTATTGACATGCTTCTTTGAGGTACATTTTGGCACCTCGAAATTATGCGCTTTCCTGATTTTAAACTTTAGCAAATTCACTTAACCATTAATATCGGGTTTGCAAAGACGCACCCAAAATGTCTTAATACTTGATGGTTATATAACTAGGGTTTAAATGACGATAGATTGAATTTAAGTGTACTCGTATATGAAAAGCGGCATCTGCATAAATTGAATGTACTCGGGCATTGCCATAACCTCTGGTGCTAGATTTTATTTTATACTACATGCGGGTTGAGTTGCTTATAATGAAATGGGGAATTTTCTACGAAACGTGTTTGCTTATTAATTAATATAACGACCGCGACTTTAATTATATTGATAATTAAACATCAGCTACAATATATAATTGATATTTTAATTAATATTATTAGTTTGAATACAAAAGAATTAAAAACAACAATAACAACACAGCACATGAAATCATTTTATTTACAACAAAACGATAAAACAAAAAAAACATATTGCAAGAAATAAAAAGCTGTTGAAACGCTGTTTAAAACATGACCTTATTTGTACTCAGTACAAATCATGAAATATATCGCTTTTCAAGTCCATTACTTCCAAATCTATAAACAAGCACTATGTGGTGTTCAGCTAAAATACATATCGACGTCAGAGCTGATGACTCAAATGATTTTAGGGTGCTGAAAAGTTACATCTCTTAGTCATGCTTTCTTAAAATACGATCATGCCCATGATCAGGCGATAACGCTTTCTTGTAATGTAAGTGTGGTTTTGTTGTCAGCAAATACTGTTAGTCAATTCATCACAACAATGTTGGACTGTCAACAAGTTAACATTGTTACGTGTATTTCCTTTGATGGACACTGAACTTTGGTTCTTAAACGCCATCTTCACATGGATGCTACAATCATTTATTCGTCTCTGGTCAAGTTTGTTCATGATTCAGAAAGTTAATTTTATTTGTGGTCAACCATTTTTGTGTTATTTTTCAAATCGAAATAATACCATATTCCTTTTCTGAACACTATGTGGACATTATTTTTCGATGACGTCACTACTTTCGTCATAACGTATAGAAACTATCAGCGCATGGACATTTTGTTTTCAAATAGATCGTTTTTCTTTTCGTTACTTGCATTTGAGAAACTCGTCAGGAAGTGCGAGGTTAGAGCTCTGTAAAACCGGTTTAAGCACCCCAGTCGGTCCATATTGCCGACTGACCGTTCCAAGGCGGTAACTGTCGGGTTTGCTCTTTTCCTTGGGTGACTCATCGCAGATTTGTTCTTACTTTTCGCTTGGCTTGCATGTGAAATACCTCTGTTCTGTGCCTTTTCGGAGTTTGGTATATGTTGCAATACTCATAGGACTTTGTCATATATTCTTGTTAGTTTTTCCAGAACCTTTTATCACCCTTGTAGAATGGCTAGTCTTACTACTTAGTGATTACTTTCCCGCCAATGTTCAGTTTGACGGGGTTGTCCGGCAGTTGGTCGTAGTCCAATGTCCACTTGTTCAGAACTGGGTTGGAAGGACCTACAACCCCACCGGAGTAATGAAGACCTTTCTCCTTATAGCTGCAAGTCAAGCCTGTGTGATCTGCCAATACACAAGATGCATTAATACAGTATTTCACTGGTGGGCAGAAATGAAGAAAGTTGTGAAATGAGATTATAGAAGTGCTTCAAGTAATAATGAAATACACATGCTTGTCCAAAGAATAACAACCATGGTCTCCAACATTCGAAGCATAATTAATCCGATTGATCGATATTTTACGAAGCGACCCACGACAGCAGAGCCAACATATGTCTAATTAAAACCACAAAAATTAAATACAAACGTTATGTTATTTAGTTTGGTTTTGAGATATGTCGCATTAACACAATTATTGTCTTTGTCGCGACGTTTAGCTATAATAGGCGGACACAGACCCCAGACAGTTGTCTAGGCTGAACCTTCGGCGCACCGCAGGTACCATGGAATACATCCCCTCATAAAAGTTCATATCCCGACTGGAACTCGAACCCTCGCGGTGTTGGCCTTGGGCTAACCGGAGTAACAAATCGGCGACTATACCGACAAGTTGACGAGTGCTCTCGGAGAAGAATTTAGAAAGTCATAGAAGGCATGCATTTCTATTTGATACTTTTAAATCTTAAATAAACTCGTCACGATCATATTTAAGCTTTGCACGTTGGAAGATAGACAGTTTCGGTAATACCAATAGTCTTTAATACCTAGTGTTCCGTGGTACAGATTTCGTGAATGGAAAAAAGGACCAGGGCTCAACTAGCTTAATTGATAAAATACATTTTAATACGATGCCAAAATTTATTATTCATTATGTCAAAATTGCCTTAAAAATGTCAGTAGAGGTAAGGGCATAGCGAAGTTATGTAAGACACGTCCAATAGGGCATCTATTCACCTGGACTGTGTGGATTGTTTGGGTTTGGAGTCCAGATTTTAAACATAAGAAGTTAGAAACTGACATTAAAACATCTATTTTTCCTACTTAAATGTTTCAAAAATACAAATAATTCATAAAATGTTGGTAACACGACGCGTTTGCATCACATTAACATCTAACAAAAGTACAGTAGTTGGATCTTATAAGATAAGTGTCGAATAGCATCATCCCTTTTTAATGTAACAGCCACGTGAATGAGACAAAATGCCGAGAACATTATTAGCCCTAAACTTTTTTTCTGAAGCGTCGGAGGTTTGATAATGAATGTGATAACATTTGCTTCTAACTATAATTAGACATGTTCATAGATAATAGTTGCTTCCATTTCATATTTTCATTTAAAATAAATAATAAATAACACACAATTAAAGGCCTTGAAGACTATGTATCGCCTTATATCCCGTGAGAACTTGACCGTATTTAGCATGAATAAATGAACATTATAGAACGCTATTGTTACCTGATATGACTTACTGTTTATATAATGTTATTACTTGTATTAACAGTGCAATGTAAAACGTTCGACGAGAGCAACAACTAAACGATAGACCTAGTTTATGGCAGCAGAGCTATGTATATAGTATATGCTATTTAATCCTTAATATGTCGCAGATACTGTTACAGTGAGACATATTGCTAGAGGCCCGCCAGCAAATGGTGTAGATTCTTATCAGACAACTCCCAACTAGGAACTGTCCGATCCGGGTCTACACTATTTTTCAGGTCGGATCAATTTGCACTTACTAGCTAAAGATTTCAAACGAATAGAAGAAGAGAGTGGTACTCTACTGTTGCTTACATCAATACTATGCTGTTTAAACAGTTCACCTAGTTGTCAACACTCTATGCTCGTGTTTTCTGCTTAAAAGGTAGTATCCGACAGTTTGCCTATATCTAATAAATGTAACATCTTGAGAATTTGAACATAGATATCGACGTCGGAGCTGATTACTAAGATAATCATGTAACGTGAGCCAAAAGTCACGTGGTTTTTCCCGTCTGAAAATAGCTAGCTGTGCAGTTGTGTGTCTCGGTTATGAAATACATTTTAAAGGGAATGGCACCATTTAAAACATATCGCAGGAACTTTTCAGATGACAATTTATTTTGTTGCAGAAAGCAACATGGTCTAAACTGCTGGGTTTCCCCTTTAAGTTCTACTGCATGTATTGAGACAATAAGTTTATAAGTGTACTATTAACAGATATAACATAACCTTCATTTCATTGCTTTTTTAACATTTAGTACTTTTCTTTAAATTGCAATGTGTTGTAATACATCATGAGCTCTGCTGTGAAATGGCTGACAGTTATAATACTTGGTTAAATAAGTAAATATGTACATGTTGGTATTAAACCTTGACCCAAATGTGCACATCAGTACCAATAAAAACTTGCTCTTTTGATGTCTGTGCAATAGTAATGGAACCTAAGACGACAATAAAATACATTTAACATTTCTTTAACCTTTTGGAACTAGTTGCTCAACGCATATGTTGGTTACTATGATATGTGTTTATGATGTTGGCATTAATTTGTATTCAATTATTTATATTACGTAACTTTATGGACAAGTATGATTTTATGTAGATCATTGCAACAAATTTACGTATCAAAAGCTTCTTGTCAGCAGTTTCATAATTTAATTCAACTTACTTAAGCATCATACCTGAAATCTAATTCACATCATATGCTCCAATTTAACCAATGCGCGATTTAAAATATAATCATTGAAAGCGAAACAAAAAATATATACTATCGTTATGACCACTTTATAAAAAATATTGCACTTACTGCCGAGATTAGGATAGACCGTAAATTCGTCGTATTTCCAGGCGTAGTAGATGTGCCACATTGACCACATGGAATCTGTTTTGTTTGTTTTTATAAAATGCCTATACCAACTACTTGCCACATTTCCTGGGACATCTGGAATAAAGCTTGTGTTCCTCTTAGCACTATTGTACCACTCGATGAACTTTATCCAGTTATGAGGACTTGGAGAGTATCCCCATGTCCCTACAACTGGATATTGATACACCACAGACGTATTTGGTGCATCCACCAAACCAGGCGCACCGTTATGTTTGATAGAAACTCCTTGCAAGGCAAAACCATTTATATGTGGATTGGAATCATATTTGTTATGAACAAGTTTAAGATATCTGTAGAAGTGAGGGGACACAACCAGGTCATCTTCCAGAATTACTCAAATCTCAGAGCTGTCCCGTAATGCTTGCCAAGTCTGGAGCCACTGTCCATAGATGCCAACATGTTGTTTGTGGACACTCACACTATACTCTCCGTGTAGAAAATGAAATCCTTGAGCTGCAGTTAAAGTGACTTCATCTACACCTCCGTCCTTTGATCTATCGATCCAAACTTCCAGCCTGACTGAATCAGTCCCATAATGAGCCATATTCAGTGAATGAAGAAGTCTGGCTGTTGACTTTGCACGATTGTAAACTATAACAATTACTCGAAGATCGTACTGCTTAATTTTCACTGTTGATTTCTCAGTAAGATCCGATTTTTGAAAGACAACGTTGCCGAATGCAGTTAATTTGTAAATTACATTCCCTGGAAATCCCAAGTGAAGTGTCACAAATATTAAAAACATTGCAGAAGTGACGACAGGAACCAGGAACACAGAACGTCGAACGAATTTCATCATGCTGAAAAAAAGTTGAGAAAAAATAAATATCACTGCTAAACAAACAGTGTTTTTTTTTTCAATCGTTACCTGAAAATACCTGATAGAATCGTTGACAATGTGCATATAACTATGCTTGCATTGACGAAAATAATAAACCATAGACAAATGGTGACGGAGGGTGGTTCACCATATCTATGCCTTAAGAAAATTTAATTTTCCTTAAATCTTCACGTGTAACTCGGGCATGAAAGCGAAATGATTCACACTACTGACTAGGAAAGAAAATTTTCATAATGATATATAAAGCTAAAATAAATATTTCGCAGGGGGGAATGGCGTTTATTTGGGGGAGAATCTTTGTGGTGAAGGCGCTTTTATTTGGCTACAATTACATTAAGAAAATAAACACTTCAGGCACCTGGCTTTTACTGCTTCGAAACGAAAGTCGTATTTCGAAAGAAATGACAACCGCCCTAAGGCGATAAGATGTCATAACTACATGTTCCATTCTGAATCTACACAGCATCTTGTTCAATGAAGAGAACAAACGCAGATGGGTGCGGGTGGAGAACCAAAACCAATTTAACCACTTTATCGCGAGGGAGTAGGTCACTGCTTCTCCAGGCTTGTTACGTCTCAGGATAGACTTGATACTGCACATGTATTCTATTACGTTCTGGTTGGGGTTTATACATACATTCGTAATCACTTAGCGTGTCATGTTAACCAAATGTGCCTCGAGTTTTTACACAGGTTTATCTTAAACATTTGATGACTTTGTTCTGCTTCTGGAGTATAATTGTATAACTGCCTTTCGTTTCACATCAATTCACGGAGAAACGTTGAACTAATTTTTGTCGCGCTGGATACATGAATAGTCTTAAACGTTTACGTCGACGGCTTCTTATGTGAACAGAAACACTTGTTCTCTGATCGTGGGTTTATTTCATGCATTTTGTTACGCTACATGACAATGTTGCTTCGAAAAGAACTCAATTTGACAGCGTGGACTCCTGAATACAATGCGTCCATGTTATGATAAAAAGGTTTTATCATTTTTATGAAACTGTCGGCTTGATAAGTCTCATCACAATGTCGCTGACGTGGCCTTTGTTGTATAAGAAGTTTAATTAAGGCTTCGTAATAAACGATTTTTAAAGTACCAGTAAATTATTTGATCAACACCTAAAACCAACTCAGCTTGGACATCTGCTAGGTATATATCTACCTTGCACCGTTTAAGAAACTTTGAAAACGTAGATACAAAATGACGTCATTGTCAGGAATATCGCGATTAATTTGTTAGTTAACGTGTATGTGTATATGCAATACGTATTTGTTATTGTACAAGTGCTTCCAACGACACCTTTTACGGCCCCTTACCTAATAACGTTAAGAAAATGACACCGTCAGTCAACGGTGTTTAGTATTGTGTATACTATTTGTATATTATGTGTTAACATCAATCTTGGGTCATTTATGTTATTACTGAGGAACCGTCATTTGTATTAATTTCCCGCCTACGTGGAACTGTTATTTAGGTCATATGTAAGCACAGACAGTATGATGTTTGAGGGGGTGGAGGTGGGTGGGGGCTTTACTTTCGACGTTAGTGTGGATCTTTACTATTTGGATTTTGGTTGGGATATAAATGTTTAGACCTTTGGATTATATGTAAATAAGTGTTAAGTTGTGAAAATATTCTATTCGGTATAGTTTAGAATTAAATTTTCTAATAAATAGATAGTTCAACGACTAAAGGTGTTAATTGTAAATACAACTAAAGCATAAAACATCAATGTGGAAATTAGATTAAAATAAATATACAGTCCTCAAAAATATGACCAAAAAGGAAATCAGTCTTTGCCACAGTCAACTAATTGGCAACGGAAAAGATTCAGCGATTAAGGAAACATGGTCCATCTATTGTTGGTTGAGCAATGTTTTTATGTTAAATCTTTCCAGTCATATGAAGTCGCAGAGGAAGTGTGAACAATGTATGATAGGCAAGTTTACCTATTTATATACAAAATGCCCGCCTGAACTTGTTTGACTGGCTTGACCAAATGACCCATCCTTCTGACCAACAACATGCTCTTGGTGAGCATATTTGAATATGAATACTGGTGTTTATCAATAAAAAACGTCTACATAGGTAGGTGCATTAAAATAAAAGGATTTAATTGTATTGAATGCTTAAACTGTTTTAACAATTCAATACCAAATGCTTAAAAGCGTGGATGTAAACAGGATTAAACTAAAGCCATTTTATATCACTACCTTTGACGTCTTCATATGACAAAACACACGTTGTCAAAAGGTTAAGAAATTGGACTCCGGATGGGGTGTCCCGGGTCGGAATCCCAAAACAGACCACGCGATGTTAATCCCAAAGGAAGACTTTTCGCATAGCTCCGGGTGCTCAGTACCTAAGTACAGGCTCTACTCAGGATGTGGGCAGTCGGGAAGACCAACATATATTAAACTAAAAGTAATTGTTCTTAATCGAGTGCAAATAAACATGGTTTTGACTAAAATTTTTTCAATGATGTCAAATTAATGCCATTGCAAGGCTGATATAACCAATTAAGTTTTGTTAAATTTACGATAAACCGCGAATACAACAAGTATAGTTTGAAACTTTCATGATAATGTCAACCGCCTGCTGCTCACATGAAGTTCACTGTAACATTTATAAAAAAAAACTATTTTTTTGTTATGTGTGAATTGCATAAGTACGTGTACATGTACATAAAAAGCATATGTTAAACAAAAAAAAATAACACAAAAGCCCAAAACATATTGCTCTTATATCTAGGTCTATATATGTATTATTCGACTTTCTCTTTTGATTTTATAGGTATATTTTTAGTTTTCCAACAATCTTATTATAAGCGTATCAATGATTCAGCACGTTTTCTTCATGTACTTTAACAATTTTAGTAAATAAATTTAAACTATTTATCAAGATGTTACAATGATTTATTACAACTGCAATAGGAAACTCAATATTCTTGTCTGCAGCAATATATCATTAAACTATAATTAAGTTTAGTCTCCCAGGAATCATACTTATATTGCGCATTTTAAAATACCAAAATATAAAGATAGCTTTGCTTTTATGAAACCATTAAAGGAAAAATTCAAACCACTATAAACGGATATGAAAGGCTAAGTTGAGTTATTCTTTTCATGCCAATATGATAACATCGGCACTTACGGCGACATTCTTTTAGCAAATCTGTACTTAAGGCGACTTGCTTACTTGGGGTTATAGTGAAAGTATCATTTCTCTAGCCTAAGGACTGTGTGCATAGTAAAACTTAAAATAATTAAGATTTCAATATTTTCAGTTTCGATTGGACAGACCGGATAACCATGCCTAAATTTGCTAATAATATTGCTTTCTTGCTGGAACTATACCATTATTTTAGAAAAAGATTTGGCGCAAAGTTAATGAAAGACTAATACAAATTACTATCAACATCAGGTAAGATGCTATGTCGTTAAAAAATCATATAAAAACGAAACTTAGGATGACTCACAGGCACGAATCCTCACAAAGTCGACATCGTTTATCGTGAGTTATATCTTTTATAAGGGTAAGTAATTTTGATAGTAGTGATATTCTGTTTGAGGAAACAAAACAACTGAGATATTAGGTTCATCTGGACATGTTCGATAACAACAAAATTGTCTTGCTCCGTATCATGTCCGTATGATAAAAACAACACTTAGGGCGACCTTTCACCTGACAAACCGCACTTATTGCGACTTTCTATAATATAGTGTTCCGTCAGTTCTTAAGCAGCTGTATCATTCGTGCATAATCAATATTGTGTAAGAAAGTAATCGCAGTTTTCGTTGATCTAATCACATTTACGGCGACCTCATCTGGCAAATCCGCACTGAAGGTGATTTACATAATAGAGGTGTACATCAAAATGTAAACTTATTGTAAACATTTCTTTGTGAATAATCACGATTGGTTAAAATCTTAAATTTAATCTTAGACAATACTTTGAGCTCTAAAGCTATTGATCTTCTGATGTTTAGTCATTTTTTACCGATAAACCCTTCACTTAGGGCGACCTTTTTTAACAAATCTGCACTTAAGGCGACTTGTATATATGGGTTCATAATTAGAGCATCATTTATTAAGTCTATGTTTTTGTGCAACATTGCACTTAATATAAATAAGTTACCAGCAATTATAAACAGTTTCGATTAAACAGACGAGATAACCATGTTTAAATTTGCTAATAAACTTTCTTGACCTACACCAATATTTCAGAATAAAAGCCTACAGCCTGAAGGACCTATATACATTCTAAAAAAATGAGTGAGATCTAAAATGATTACATATTTTATTGTGATGTGCTTGTGTTGCGAAATTTTTTTGAAAACTGATATTCTATTTGTAAAAATATTCAAAAAAGAAAATAACGTTAGCTCAGCCTTGTATGTGTTCTATAACAGTAAAATCGTCTTGATTTATTAAATAAGGAGTAATGAAGATGTATACATATACTTTTATTGTGTAAGCAATATAACGGCAGTGTTGTTTCAAACCTAAAATAACAATTTATTTCGATATCAGATTATATATATATTCATATAAACGTCGGGTTTTCCGATGTCCGCATGATAAAAACGACGCTTAGGGCGATCTTATCTGACAAATTAGCACTTAAATCGACTTTGTAGAGGTGCACATCCATTTTCAAACTTAAAATATCTTCGTGCATTTAGCTTAGCAATTTGAAACTTGATTTGCAATCAGATCGTGTTTGCACATACACTCAGTGCATAAACATTTCCTTTCAGAAAAGATTGATGATACATACATTTTTGTGCACAAATATATTCTTGTCTGTCTGGGTAAAGTAGCTGGGGGCTAGTGGGTTTAGAACAGGTATTCACGATGGGGGCTCCTACACGGCTACACTTCGTTTATTTTGTTATGGAGTGTTGCACAAATACATTACATTCACAACGCTTTAAAGTTTGCCAAAGGTGTTAAGAAATGACATGTTTATTTAAATGCTGAACTTATAATACTGCCACTTTTTTACATACATAAAAGCTTGACTATGCCGAAGAGACAATAATTTCGTCAATACGGTTTTGCGAAATAAAATAAAACCACAACCAAATAACAAAAAGCCCATGCTAGATTGAAGTTTCTGCATCGAAAAATCACTTCCTGACTTTTCATACTCAGAAGTTTCTGGCCATGTCTCTTAACCAGTGCCATTTTATTAAGTTTGCTTGTTGTTGTTCGTTTCTTTTGGGGCTTTTTTGTTGTTGTTGACGTTGTTTGTTAGTTGTTGTTTTGTTGTTGTTGTTTGTTGTTCTTTTTCTTGTTGTTTTTAGGGGTGGGGGTATCATAGTTTGACTCTGTATTGGAATAATATGTTTCAGTCCACCAAGAATAATATTATTCGTTTTGTTTTAAAACTACAATACGTTTTACTGACAGGATAAAAGCAGTTAAACTCTTCAACTGGTTACGAATGTCGAAAAAGATGTGATATCGCTGTGTCATATTTACAGTTGGGAACTGCTGCTGATTACCTCAAGGAAGATTTTGTTCTACTATCTTCTGTACATTATCGCTGTACCAGATTATGAGAAACTGTCCACTCAATCCAAAGTTCTAATTAAAAGGTGGTATCCGACAGTTTGCCTATATTTAATAAATGTAAAATCTTAATCCTATTGTGAGAAATGCGTGCATAAATGCTGCATAGACTTATACTTAGTGTAAAAAGAAATGTCAATTATTTCCTAATATTTAAATTAGCACGACGGCGATTTCAGTTTCAAATATAAATCAAAGCTGATTACCCGGATGAGACTGTAAGGTGATCTCAGACGTATGTGGATGTCTTCGTTTAAAAATAACTTATTGTGCAGCGAGGCTAAGATAGGAAACACATTTTTGTTATGACAAATGGGGTGTTGCGTATTACTTTTCACATGGATTTACAATTAGGGCACCAATAAACAGCATTACGTGGGGTATTTTAGGTTAAAATAATTAGGCGTTAGTATTTAACCTAGGTAGAAAGTTTTAGTAAAAATATTTTGTTTTCAATAGTTTAGATCTTTAGAACAGCCTGTCCGAAAATGTCAGGAACATTAAGTGTCAGCAAAAATTCAAAGAAGCTCTCATAATGCATTTAATGGACTAGTAGATTATATATTACCTTTAACAGATAAAATCTAGATATTTTAGTAATGTGGTCGGGTTTATTTAATAAACTTTAATTAAGTACATGCAATGTAGAACGTTGGAACTTATTTAAGACAGATTACACTTTTTTCATAACTGAATAAGTGTACCAAAGTACAACACTAGTTAAAACACAAATAGAAGTTCAAAACTATACATTTTATTCAAAGGTAACTCTATTTTATCGTTTCCACTTGATCATAAACATTCTTTTACCAATCTTTAACACTAAAACTATAATGACATACCTCTAAAACACTATCTTTATGCATAACAATTTTAGCACTCTAATACAATAGTGAAAGCAAATGATTTCATTATCATCATGATTTTAATTTCTTGAGATCATGTTGTTAATCATCAGTTCATCCTTATAATTGTAAACATAAAAATCAACATTTATTCACATATTCAGTTTATCATCAAAACTCTTATCAGCGTAATCGACCGGCCGCAATAGCTCAGGTGGTAGAGCGTCGGCTTGCGGATCGGGAGGTCGTGGGTTCGATCCCCGGCCGGGTCATACCAAAGACTTTAAAGTTGGTAGTAGTGGCTTCCCTCCTAACGCTCGGGGCTAAGGGGACAGCATTACGCCTGACTCGTCGGTGTCAGTATAATGGACCGGCCGGATTCAGTCCCTGGGCACCTCATAAGTGCCCCTGTGCTATAATGATAGAAATGTCGCTGCGCAGTATCGGCCAAAATGGCGGCTAATCCCCAATCCCTATTCCTCTCAGCGTAATCATCTTTATCAATTCTTCATATACAGTATTAAGTTCAGAATCACTATTCATTAATATCATCAAGAACAACCATTCATATTATTCAGTTAATCATATTTATAACCAGTAAAATCATCATTGACAACCATTCGCATTCAAGATCTTTTATACATTTCAAATTGTACAATTTTATCGGAGAAACTAAAGTCTATTAATTTTACTCGTGTCTTTCACAATGAATATTCCATTCCTTATTTAATACTGCACATTTCCTAGTACAATAAATGCTGTTTAAAAAAATCATTTTGGTGTAAGTCATTTGGCCGTTAAGATCATTAAGATACCAAAACACCAAGATATTTAAAATTAAAGTCGTAAGTGAACAATATTATTATAAAAACGTACCTGTATTGTTTAATTAATCTCCTTCGTAATTATTGGTCCTTATTACTTACTTATAATGCGTGCAATTGGTACGTTGCTGTTCATGTGTTTTTCGCAGTAGCTGCGCATATATTCACTTCTCTTTATCTTCAACTCCAAATATGCTTGTCGTCTTGCTCTACTGACCATGTTTGATTTTTCGGCCAATGAGATTCATAAGAATATTACCAACAATGCATTACGCGTATTACATAGTGTTAAATTTGTAAACATTGTCGAGGTGTGAGTTACGAACTTTTCAAACGTAATCATCTCTTTGTCGACGTATCACTGATACCCCCCACGCCACCCCCCCCCACCGAACTTTAAGGTCGACTCGAAGGGTTATATGGGATATATTAATGACCCCTGGCAGTGTATAACGAAATTATTTGGATCTATAACTCGAATTAAGCACATTTTAGCCTCAGGTGTGTCCATTTAACCGTGAACGAAGTCATAAGTATGGACAACAGTGATGTGTTCAGATGTTATGCGGACCTCTGGAAAACGGCTAATGCCAAATACCATGGTATTGACACACCGGATAACAGAAACGCAACTTGCTATCCATCCCATTCGATTTCAAACTCTTGGTCTTTCAGTCCGCTTTCGGCGATAGGCTCGAGTACGAACTTACGTTCAATGAATACAGTCGCGTTTTCAGGGCGATCGGAGATGAAAATGTCAAATACTCAATCGAGGGCATTGCCTTGGATTTCGAGATGGAGAAAAACAGGGAGTTGGCCGACAACATCCGCAGCCAGTACACAGGGAAAATGGCGATCCTCTACGACCGGGTCCTCCGGCACCGCAGGATAGCGACGGACAAGTCCGACACGCTGTGTGACATCAACCTGAACGCCCCCTAAAGATAGATGAATTATTATTGATTATTATTGATGAAATGATTAATGCTCGTCGAGGAACCGACTTAGCCCTTTTAACGCCAGAGGCCTCTATAACCTATATTATATAAAAATACCGAAGGTGGAGGTCACGGTCGAGGGGATCACGAACCAGCTACACGCTCAAGGCATGCGCCCTTACCAGGCGTTGGACGAGGTCAGAAAACTTTTGGCGGGGGGATTCAAACGGCACACCGAAGTGGCCATGGTGGCCAAACGCCTCGGGCTCCACGCTTGCGACCTAGGTAAGTACCTCACAGAGGAGTTCGCCCTCTGGCTGGACATGAGGTCCGACGATGAAAACGGCTCGCATGGCAACGGCTGCTTGGTCGAAAACGCCAACGAGAAGATCACAATTCATGTCACCAAGGAAGTGGAATATCGGGGAGCATTGAACATATAACTCTTCGTCCTTATGGACGTGCAGCTCAACATCGAGAATGGACGATTCGTCCCGGCTATGTACTGAAGAGCCCCACTCGGCGATAATTTGCGGCATGACTGGTTGCGGGAAAACGCAATTCGTGCTTGACCTCCACGAGGGACAATTTCGTGGCCGTTTCGATCAAGTAGTAATCCTCTGTCCCACGACCAGGCATAACAGGACCTACCGGGAGCTTCCGTAGGTATGGACAGACGAGGAAGCTTACGTTCTAGATCCAGGTGAACGGCTTCATGACTGGTTGCGACCGAGTGTTTCAGGGTCAGCCGACGTTGTATGTCATTGATGACATGGCCGACATAAAACAACTTACCAAGAAAGAAACATGCTCTCCGAGCTGGCATTCAGCGGCCGACATGCCAATAAATCGGTCTGGGTCCTGGCTCAGAGGTGAAACGCCGTTCACAAAATCCTTTTAGACCAACGCGTTAGGTCGCTCTCTTCCACTGTAAGAATCAGGATAGTTTCAACGAGTGCTTGCTTGAAAGTGACATCATCCCCGCATCCGAAAGGCCTGCCGTGCGTGAACAACTCGCTAAAACGAAACATGCTAAGCTGCTGTTAAATACCGCGCAGCATAGTAGCTATGCCGTGTTAACATGAAACTCCTATATATTGCCGCAGCCTGCGTCGGAGGAGGCGTAGCGGAACTCCAAGTTTTCTTCACAGTTAGACTCTGTACTTACGTGACTATATAAAAAGAATGCGACGACACTATTGACACGCTCCTGGCCGACGAGTCGGCGCCGTCTGCGCGGACCGTTTCTTGGCCTGGAGCAAAGCGGGGAGGAGCCTGGTGAGCCCTCAAACGCAGAACGACAAGGGCAATTACAGAGGTTGACTGCCCTCTCCATGGACGCTCAGTCAAGGCAGTACATAGGCAGAGTGATTTCTGCAGATAAGAATGATCGCCTTTCCGATGAGGAGTTCGGCAAGCTCTAAGCCCGATATGAGGCTCAACTGGGGGCTAGTATGACCAAGACTCTTGGCTCCGCAGCACTCCAGATTAACACCATGGTGGTTGGCCAGCTGCTCCCGATTTCCACTGATCGGCAGGCTGCTTTACTGGTCGCTGGCTTCTAGGTCATGTCCGTTCCTTGGGCATGCCCTAACTACCATTACCTGCAAGCGATACCACCGCTAGTTCCTTTAACGGCAGTGCTATTCTTTTTTAAACAAGCATCCAAGCATTGATCTACTGAAAAATATGGCGGAATCTACCACAGGGACGGAAGGAAAAACGGGTTTGGAGCCGATGGAGGATTAGCAACCAAAGACGTTGACTAGGAGAAAAGTCCGGGTCGTGGCTGGGCGGGCGGGGGCAAAGGAAGCAACAAGAACTCCTAGATGATTTGCGGCACCTGAAGGCGGCGGTGGCGGAGGCGGAGAGCCTGATGGAGCGGTGGCTGGCAGTCAACGACTGTGAACCACCCACTTCGTCAGACGAGCACAGCTCACCGCCCCGTCACCTTCAGCAACGCCTCAATGGCTGATTATTGCTGGAGTCTTAGTTGCCCTAGCTTTTGGAAGGTTAAGGGCTCCGCTGCACCCCCACCTCCTCCCCTGTCTGTGAATTGAAACCCCCATTACATGGACTTACTGCGTTATAATGTCCTCCCAAGCAACTCCAGACGGAATAGTAGTCAACTCGATCTTCCACGGCGCAGTTACTAGGAAAGTCTCTGACTTGTTGGCAGCTACCAGCTCGTCGAGCTGAGCCTTGTCAATGAAGTGCAGCTGACCAAGGCTTAATGAGATGTATTTTTCTGTCTTCCTGGGAATGCATTTTACCTTGCCTCCGACCTTTGAGATGACATGCATAAGCAGGTGGGAGTCGTAACCTCGCAGGTTATAGAAGACCACTGGTATAGTGGTTGTCTTTAAGTTAAGTCGCAGCTTTATGTTACAGGTATTATGGGCTGCTCTGTATTGCCCTTTGATGTGGCAGTGGCTTTTCACATACATGGCAGGAAGTAGCAACATTCTAGGCTTGCCAGTGAAGGCTTAAATTTTTCACCCAGGTGTAGTGGAACTTGTATTCTCAACCAATAGGAGATTGATTCTGGACATGTCCTCTTGCAGTCTGCTTAGGTGGTGTACAATCATCCCCTTTTCCAAGCCAAAGACGTTGATAGCCAGGTTGTTCTGTAGCTCGACCTTGGGGATTTGAAAGATTGGAGTGGATGCGTCAATCCGATCAATGTTGAGGCCATCTTCGGTGGGGTACTTTGACGGCCTGCCAGCCTTGTCCCCAGCTGGAAACAATGCTGACCTGAGAGACCAGGGGAGGCAGTTGTCATCTCTGTTCTCCGCATTTACGATAACCTTCTTGTTTTGTACCTCTTTTGGGTGTGGGATGTAAGATCCACCTCTAAGTGGTTGGTACCTGGCAATATCTAGGCAAAGAGTCTGTACCTGTTCTACAACCCAGCCAGACCCTCCTTGGGTCCACTTCTCGAGTGTTTCTTGGATCCTTGGGAAAGCTTGATCGAGCTCTCCCTCCCCGCGTCCCACCCCCTTCATTTCACCCTCCTGCAGATTAACCCCCTGCTTATGACGCAGTACGGGGTCAGTTGTACTCTTCAACACCGTCAGGGTTGTCCTTCCGAAGCTTAACCTTTAGAGCCAGCTGGAACTTAACACCTTTCAGAACCTTTATATCTTCTACCAGGATGTCATGGATGCTATGTTACACTTCCTCAAGAAAAGAATCTGAGCCTTTTCTGCTTGTGTCGCCATGTGTCGCTATATATCTATAGATGTATATGGTGTCACCGTATTTCTCTAATCAGATTTTTTCATTCTGTTTATTCGATTTATTTCCTTCTGTAGCTCTTTACGACTGTGAGCCCACTTACTCCTAAACCCACAGTGGTAGCAAAGCTACAATTTGTTATTGACACCAACTCCATAAATAGTGCATGATCTACTCAAACGACCTCCACGGCGTATGAGAGCCAAATGGATTCTGCAATCTTCTCCACAACAACTTTTGTTGCACTAGTTAGTCTTACCTAGAACTAACCACTTACAGACGTTGTGTACTTTCACCATGGGTGTTTTAGTATACAAAATGTATGCAAAACCTTTAAATGTAGTTGTCACCTAAATTATTTTATGTGCGGGGCGGGCCCTATCGTGGTATTGCATAGCAAGATGGGGCAGAACCCCGCCATAGGGGTTGGGGCAATGTGCCTTCTCAGGGATATCCCCCCAATCACCACCCCCCCCCCCCCGTAAAAAATATGAGGCAGAACCCCGCCAGGTGGGGTGCAATGTGCCTTCGCAAGGAGAAGAGTGACAGAAGCCACCCCATGGTTTAACTGACTGGTAAATTTGTCATCTTTGATTAGACGCCATAGAAGTTAAAGTTGCCATGCTAACGCAACGATACGATCTGACGGGTACCGCCATATTCAGTCCAATAAATAGATCGACAAATAAAAAATCAGAATCAGCAAAAATATATCAAGTAAGACTTGAGAAAATCATTGAAGTCGTTCTTCTCTGTTGCAAGCAGAACATACCACATACACCGAAGAACCCAGTAACTTTTTGCTCTACTCCCAGTACTATACCTGCCCGCAATTATGGTATAAGACCACGTTGCAAGTGCTCATTACATTGCTAATTAAAGTAGTCGCCCGACATACAAAAGGAGCATCAGTTTAGAGCAACTCTTTGACAAAATACTTCATAAATGCTGCAACAATAAATACTTAAATTTTCTATTTCACCTGCCATTGTTGGCTTTTGTATTTAGTACAAGTAAATAGTTGCTTCAAATGTTTTATTCTGTGTAATCATCATGTACTATACGAGTATAAGGTGTCTATGATAATAATTTTCTGGCTAAATTGTGGATAAATAAAGGTTATATTCCTTACTGGTATAAATGTCATATGAATGAAACTTGACATAATATGATAATCATATTCGTTTAACATACCGATGGACTGTCATTGTCGAATTGAGAAATGTATATGCTTTATTCGATAGCAGATTGATGATGGCTGCATCCGCCTTCCACACTTTTACAATGTTTCCGATGTGATGGTTATATCTCTGAGAACGTTATAAATTAGAGTTTTAATCCCAAACAATGGAATATATCTGCTAATACTTTAATGAGACATTTTATAAAAAAATCCCCAAAATCCATACAAAAAGTACAAGTAAAACTTTCACTCTTAATTCTGAGAAAAAAAAATGCCAAACTGCACTTGTGTCTTTGTTAATTAAAAATCCATGTGGAGCATCCCCACCCCTTCACCCCGATTTAAGGTGTTTACCGTGTTTCTCTGACTGTATATGTATATTTTTATGTATTCCTGTCGGGGTTTTTTTTATTCTTATGTAAATATTGTTAGACTATGTATGATTCAGAAAAATAAATATTGCAATGAAAACCCAGTTGAATCCCATATATGCACCATATGTATGTTCCCGGTGACTTGAGTTTCTGGAGTGTCTAAAATGTGAGTACTGGCATATATCCCCTTAAATCCGGATCTGCATTATTAGGCAATTTTAGTCGAAGAGACATCGATACCAAGGGAGAATAATACGATGATGTTTTCTGTGTGATTGTTCTCCCTTACTTGTATACATACGGTTATAACTTCCTATCGTCCAAACATTGGATTTTCTAAAGTTTATTCTCCGTCATAAACAATCCTTTCAAATAAGTTATTGATGGGCTGATTTGTATTTTTCCAAATTTTATTAAAAACAACAACAAAGGAACTTCTTTCTACAATAAAACATAATGCATTAAAATATTTTCTATTATAACTCGATTATATATAAATATGGTGTAATTAAAAATATTGTGGAACCTTTAGGTTCGGAGAAACAAAAGCGTCCCGACACTTTTCAGTCAATTTATTCTTTTATTTTATCAATTTGAACCACGGCAACCTAAAATAGATCCGAATTAGGCATGAGCAAATAAACGCTATGTGTGCAGCAATAAACTATGCACTGATTGGTTTGAAGCAATTATTAACATAGAAACTGCCATGACCGGAGGTATTCAATGGCTTAAATATTGAGATGCAATATGTCTTTTCATTTTAGCGTGAAAATAAATATTAAATAGGGTTTTGATGGCTTGGTAAAATGATATATGATAAAAAGAGGAGGGGTATAATAACGTTTGTTTGTTGTTATTTTATTGAGTTCATTTTGCTATGTTATCAACTACCTATATGAAATGCATAATTTTTTTTACATAACATACCAATTTATAGCAATAGACCAAGGTACATGCAAGTGATGCAACCTGTTTCATCTATGCACATGTTGACATTTCTTATTTTATTTTATTGGTTCATCCTGTTGTAAAGACTTCGTCGAGATGCTGTCGGCTATCGATGTTGTATCAAAATATCATAATGGGTATCATTTGTTTTGCCTACACTTTTTCAATTCTACATGATTGAAAGTACCAGACGTGTTCTATCCACAAAACTATATATGGAAATGCATCAGAAAGTATGCTCATATCGATCAGGAATGGTTGTAGTTAACTAGATGAGACTTATTTATGACTTTCTCGCTCATCTTTGGCGAGCTATTTATTCCATAAGCAACAAAAGCTCCACGGATAAAAAAATCAAAGTCCAGTCGGTTCTTATGTAACAGATGATTGTGACAGAGTAGTTTCGTAATATACTCGTAACCTGCTATTTATACATAGATCAGACTTGGGCACATATTGTAGATCCAGATGCGCCAAGACCCTACTTTTAGATGTCTAATTGGGATCTGCCGAGCCTCTATCTCGGGACTTTCACCACCAGTTATTCCCGACGTCGCTTTAGCAACATTGTGTCCAAGCGATTTATTAAACCTGTTTATCTGGACGCATACTCGACTTACACGTCTTCAGAACCAGTAAAGGTAACTGGTAATGTAAACAAGCACATTTTATAAGGATTATGTAGTTTTTGTTGATTTTGTTATTTTATTGTTGCTGCTGTTTGTTGTTGCTGTTTGCTTTGGTTTTGTTGTTGTTGTTGTTGTTGATTTCTAATTTGGCAAAAACAAGTCTGGTACAACCTTCAATCTACGTTTTGCTACTAAGTACTATAAAAAATGGATCGTTGCATTTTTATTTTTGCATTCCGTTTTTCCTTCAACATAATTCAAAATAAAACTCGCACACCTAAGGACCGGTAGAACTCTTGCTCGGCACACTTGTATGTTCGATTCGATTGAGATATTTTATCCTTGCGTTATTTTCTTGTTTTCAGACCAGCCCACATCGCACGGGACCGTATGCATGTCGTGTGTTTGCCTGAAAAAAATGTACCAGTGTGATGAAACACCTTGTCCACAATAAATTAATGTTTCTGTTGAAAAGTTAATATATTTAAAATAAATCATATTTTATTGTTTTTTAATTGGTGTATTTGTTTATTTATGTAGTTGGTTGGTTGGTTGGTTAGTTAGTTGGTTGGTTAGTTGGTTTGTTAGTGAAGTAGGGAGGGGTGAGATAGGTAGGTAGGTAGGTAGTAAGCGAGTGAATGAGTGATTGGATAATCTCATTTGAAGTTTTTTTAGACACTACAAAATCCAAAAGAAAACTGTCAAATATAAAAGTATCAAGAAATGAGAATTTAAATGGTGAAAATAATATTTTACCGGTTATTGATGACGCGCTGAAGCGCGGAGTCTACTCTGATCACGTTTGCTAATTGCTACTGGAGAGTCATGTGACCAGGGTGTTTACCGAAAGGATCTAAGCGGTAATCGGAAATACGGTTCATAACCAAGCAATGATCTAAAAAATGTCTTAAAAATCCATACATGTCACATCAAAAACTGTCGTACACTGTGCTCATCAAGCTAGTATATCTACAACCTGTGCTTACTGTAATTTATTTCATGTGGTTAACTCAGTCATTAACATTAATTTTTCCGGTCGCGTGCGATAAGATTACTTTAGACTGAGATGCTTAGAGGACGCAAACGACATCTGCCATAGTATAGAGACTCAGATGACAGCGAAGCCTTGTTAGACCGTATATGTCACAAAAACGTATATGCCACACGTGTATGACATATTCGGCCGAATTAATCACACCTGTCATCATGTGACAAATACTTTTGTGCAAATTAGCGATTAATGTCTGACCGTATATGTCAACATTTCATACAATGAACCAATTATAAACATCGTTGCCATTATCTTTGTCCGAAGCAGCAGCAGCTTGCCCTCATTAACGTCAACGAAACATCACCATCAACATCATCATCACGAGTGACTTTTTGTTGTAACGTTTTCCGTTTTCAATTTGCAGATATGCAATTTACAGTAAGGGGCCACAAGAACTTTAACACAAATAGTTTTAATTGACGAGAAACTGACATCAAGTTTTTAAGTCAAATAAACAACATTAACAGACGAGAAACTGACATCAAATTTTTAAGTCAAATTAACAACATTAGGGTCTTTTTTAACTTTAATAAACAAGAAACTGGCATAGCTTTAACAGTTATTTAAAAGAACATCACATCATTACACGCAAAATTTCTTTTTTAATTTAATAAACAAGATAATGACATAACTTTAGTTATTTTAAAGAGCATCACACCATTAGACGTATATTCAAACTACATACCTTTGTTCTAGAAAATATACTTCAAAATTAATTAAATCAATTAAATCATTAAGGATAATTCTAGTGTTAGGTATAGAGATTGACTCTCAAATAAGTTTTATGTTAATACTTCCACCGTTTATTAAAGAAAAGTCTGCCTGACCGGGCAATGGATGATGAAAAAGAATATATGACAAAGTCCTATGAGTATTGCAACATATACCAAACTCCGAAAAGGCACAGAACAAAGGTATTTCACATGCAAGCCAAGCGAAAAGTAAGAACAAATTTGTGATGAGTCATTTAAGGAAAAGAGCAAACCCGACCCTTACCGCCTTGGAACGGTCAGTCGGCAATATGGACCGACTGGGGTGCTGATTGTGTTAATATTTAAATAGATAACGAAATAAACATTTTGATACATGCTGTCTATGTTTTAATTTTACTTACTGCCCAATAGATGGACAGTTCGTTAGTTAATACAACATTAAAAAAAGCTTTTTAAGCTGCAATATGAGCATTAAAATGATTTAAATGACTTTACCAGTTACACGTATTTGATGGAAAACGTATCTATATGCCAGCCCTACCTGTACGTAAATATGCAAATTCTACCATCCATTTGTTTATTCATTACAGTATTTACATGTATCATAAGATTAATATTTTCATTCAAGTATTTGATTACTTGTGTATTGATTTTTTTCTCTTAATTTTAAGTTTAATTGATCTTACTTTTCCGAATTTTAACTAAATAAATGTAATTGTTAAAAATAGTTGTGTACGTATTTCATTATGTATATTACTGATAAACATATAATGGTTTTGTTAAATTTTTATTTGAAATGTGTAAAAAATCAAACGGTAAAGAAAAGTATCTGGAGTAGTTTATCCTTACCACAAGATGATGCAGTCTTAGTTTGCTTTAACTTCAGTGAAAAAAAACTGTATTGTAATTGTCAGAAAACCTAGGACATGTTTCACGTACATGCATGTAAGTGTCATCCGTGTTCGAGAGATTAAAGAAATAATTTTCTAATTTTATCTACATACGAGCTTTACAAAACTATCTGCAAAACTTCTTGTCATCTTATCCCAATGTCCTGTAACTTACCTCAAAATTAATTCTATATAACTGTGGGAATAAAACATTATGACTCAAGATTTGTAAGTCGCCACATTGTAACAGTAACTCTATCATTTCCCGCAAAGGATTATATTTAATATCAGTAATTCTCTTATGTGCCTATGAAAACCAGTCGTGCCTCATTTAATTAAAGCAAATAGGATAAGGCCACAGTTGAAATAACGTTTAATCCTATGCAGTAAATCACAGACAGTATGAAGCCCATCCTAAAGATCTTGTGAAAGTTTGGTTCCAAATAATTTATTTAGATTGTTTTATTTCATACTCACTCCTGCAGTATAAACAAAATAAGCTATTTAAGGTAAAGCAAGTATAATAGAAAATTTTTAGAATTTGAAAAAAAAGATTACAACGGATGACTTGTATACTTTTATGAAGATGTGTATGCCAAATTAAAAATATCTCCATCCAGTTTTGAATTTATGGATACTTTTGTCTTCTAAAATT
The DNA here is from genome assembly GCA_007844125.1 of Sinonovacula constricta. NCBI lineage: Eukaryota > Metazoa > Mollusca > Bivalvia > Cardiida > Solecurtidae > Sinonovacula > Sinonovacula constricta. The sequence continues at coordinate 8,425,335 of CM017561.1, forward strand.
GGTATTAAGAGTGTCTCGTTTCTAGATGTAAGAAAACTCCATAAATTATGTTACACCCTATTTAGGAGACGTGTTATATTATTGAGTATCATTTTGAAACAAGATATAACAGATAAACCAACCAAACATGTTACTTGAATTGTTTGATTCAAACTATCCCAAATATGTAATTAATAGTTTACAAAGACAACACTTTTAAGACTGATTTTCCCATAGCGCCACATTCGTCATTTCAAACGTGTATTTTCTATCTGAGCTTTTCCATCCGCTGTGACGTCGATGTCTATTGTTGGCAGAAATCCCAATTGTTCTTATTTATAGATTTGATAAGAATGAACATTTGAGTGTTGATTTACGAGTTTTACAGCCCTAAAAGTGAGTTAATGTTGAAAATAATAGAAGCTTTGACTGAAGAATGATTTTTTCTGCAGAAATCATGTAAATACCCCCTAACAGAGATAAGATATTGTAACATATATTAGATTTAGGCAAACTTTCGGATACCGACTCTAACGATTTTTACAGTTTTTATTGGCTAAAAAGTGTTGTTGTTTCAAACATTTAAACACAGCTGTAATATGCTTTGACAATTGTAAAAAAGAGTTTTTATTGTGTGTTTTTTTCTCAAATCCAAAATGAACAGTGTACTAGGACACGCCGAAAGTTTGACGATGTGTGCACAATCTGTTATATTTTGGTCCAACGCTTTGCTTGTTGGGTGTGCCGAAACGCCTTACTTCTTTGTTATTTTGTTTTTTCTACGATAATTAATGATAGTTGCTTTTGTCGGGCCCAACATCTTAATCAGTACTGTTTTGTTTGCCCGACCATTACTTGGAGGCTGCACTCGAAATTTTGGATTTTTTTTTTATCAGACGGGTTTCAGTTGTTACTTCCATTAGCAGCAAGTGGGGCCTCCATACCAATTTGCCGGATCTTTTAGCCAATAAATCATTAAAAAGGTCCCCCCCCCCCACGATAATCGGGCCAGTACCAACTTCGTCGGATCTTTAAGCCAATAGATCGAAGAAAAAAAGGGCCACAATCCTGGCCCTAGGGGACGTATTGCCCGATCTACACCCTTGGAGGGGGTTTGGGCCGAGCCTGCCAGGTAGCCCAAACTTTTTGGGGGTGGGGGGGGCGAACGCGCTGACTTCGGAGGATTACTCGTCGAATTCAAATGCGGCATCGCTTTCTATTTCTGGGAGCGCTGGGAGCTTGATGCACAGTACTTCAGCTTCGGCGATCACGTAGATACCCATGTTCGATAGACGGACGCTCCCTAAGTCGATCACTCCAGACACCCTAGAATTGGACGTAATGAGGTGGAGTCTCTACTGGCTGCCCATGGAGCTCGAGGGGTGGGAGTTTTTTCTTGTCACCTTCGACGATGAATAGCTGGCTCCAGTCGTAGTACTTGATCTTAATGGAATTTCCGGCGTCGTTAAACTTCAAAGTAATGCGAGTGATTGGTTTATCCAGCTTTAGGCCTGGGAAGGAGACGGCGGAGCTGGAAACAGTCGTCTGGATGAGTGTAATAAGGCAATCTTCATCATCTTCGGTAACGATCTCGCAGGTTGAAATGCGCTTTTCAATCTCGTAGAAAAAGTATTCTTCCAAGTAGCTGATCATCTCGTGGTACACCGACGCTGGAGGCAACGGCTCGCCATCCACAAGGGGGCTGTGTATTTTTGCACGGTCATGGTCGGGTTGCTGTCGCGCAGCTTGAAGGTGAACAGCTGGTTGGCCAACAGGCACTCTTTCACGCAGAGCAACTCGTCTTCATCGAGCGGGGCAATCTGGCCGACATGGAGCTAATCCGAAATCGGACCATCAGGCGCTCTCTCTTGTCGGCCTCTGAGAGACGACAGTACAAGCCAAAGTACCTGGAACTGTTACGGCCAAAACTGCGGGGGATAGTGTCGATGGGGAAGATGGAGGATAAAGGATGAGCGGACGCTAAAGAATTGGGCAAGCTTCTCCTCGTTATCAGGAAAAAGCCGATACCTGGAATGAGCCTCAGCGCGGGCCCTGTCGGCGGCGGAGGCGGCTACGATTGCATGGGCGTTAAATATCTTCATGCTGCTGGTTCTGTATAACCTTACGAGATACAATGTTCAAAGGCGTACACAAAAGTGGCCACTTTTCACCGGAAGACGGCCGACAAGACGATGCCTAGACAGAGGCCTCCTTATAGGGCGAGGCAATCCCACTGGTATGCTGGCCTATCCTGCTGCTAGCCTTCTTTCCTATTTAGATGCTGGGTATATGTAAGCTTACACACCGACGCTATGAAGGGGAAAGACAATTGCTCTTGGCTCTTGCTCGGCTCCACTGAGCTCTGCGGCCGGTCCTGCCTCAATAGCTTCTGCAAAATGTACCTCATGAGATTTCGCAGAGGTGGCGGCACGAGGCCCTGCACACTCTGCGGGGTAGGCATAAAAAACGACCTGGGGCTTGCATGGCTTGTCATAGGAGCGAGGAGGCAAAATATTACATACGTAAGCAGAGAGCCTTTACCAAGAAATTTATGGTTTGGCAGCCATCAAAATTCATTTTTAGAAAGATGTGTATGGATATGTATATACCTATAGCACTAGGGTAAAACAGCATACGAACGCGCAAAGCGCGGGAGGCGTTCTTCCAGTTAACCGGGGTGCTACCATTATATCCACTGTCGAGCTAGAGGATCTGTTCGAGCAAGTCGGAAATAGGGCCGTTACTAATGAATTTATGCGCCTGGCGGCCATCGATCTGGATGACCAGGTCCCTGAGAGTCCGCGGTTCATCGATCTGGATGGCCAGACCCCACCCCCGGTGAAATTTCCAGCCGACCCGTAGGTCGAGATTATGAGCGACGCCAAAGATGAGTTTGAAGTAGATGGCGCCGCTTCGGTCTTCTCCACGTGGAGAGTGGAGTCCGAGGACCCACTTTATATTGGCGACGTTAAGATTGCCGAGGGTATGTACGTTAGGGCCGGCAATCTGGCCTTAGACGCTCGCATGACCAATGCAATAGCGGCGCAGCTTCTCACATCTCTTCCAGAGGGCCGTGTCCTCTTGCGAATCAAATTCTTGAGGAAGGGGATTGAGGACAACTGGGTAGTCGAAGATAAAATCGATCCAATTCGTGAAGAGTGGACCAAACGTCTGGCGGTAGTTGAGACTTCCCGAGACACAAAGCCGGGCACCATTGTTGGAATTGACAGTGTGTTTTATCAGAACGCCTATCCGGTCACCGCGGTGCTATATGGACTCTACCCGATTAGAACCCCAAACCACGCCAACCTAGCCCCGCTGAAGGATGGCGACCTTAACTGTGTTGTTCAGTGGGTAGTAGAGGACTTTGAAGGTATGTTGATGGGTCAGGGACTTACACACGCAAGGCGCCTGAAAATACAGAACTGGGAAGCGTGGATCCATGAAACAGGCGCTACAGTGGAAGATGTGGCAAAATTAGAACAAATCCAGTGGGTCAAGTGTGTGCTCCCGGACGGTATCACGTACCGAACTCAGGAGGCCCACAAAAATTGCAGAGAGTGTATAGAATCTTTGGGGATGAGTCCTTAGCCGAGAGAGCCATTGGCGAGAACTATGCAGCCAGCATCGAGGCCAAAGAGAGCAAAGGCTGGAAGCCAATCCCAGTGAACCTTCTCCCGGACATCGTGAAGGCATGCGTGGAGCACGGTCAAGGCGGGCTTTAAAACTCGATGGGCTACGACACGGAGGAAGTTACTTCTATCGACATGAAGGGCTGCTACCCCTCAATCTTCCTGGGGCACGGTGAGGCGAAGCCTTTTTTACAAAGTTTATCTAGGTCAACGCATGGTTCGCGTGGCCATCAATGGCACCCTCCACGAAGACATTGGCACAGGCTGCGCCGAGGTCCAGGAGTGGGAGTTCGCGCCAAAGGTCCACCCTGTCACCCCTGCCTGGTTTGGGAAGCACTTCGCAAAGAAGGGTTGGGCTCCGACGGCCCTGTCGGCCTACCTTGTGTAGTATTATCGGGAAATTTACTCCAACGGCACCCAGCCACAGTACGCCCACCTAAGTGCCAGCATGGTGGCCTATGCCCACATCAACCTCCAGGAGATGATTCGCCGGTTCACGTCTGACGACGCTGTCCGAGTGGCAACCGATTCCATCTACGTGAAGAAAGTAGCCCTGCCCAAGCTTCAAGGGGTCGGAGAGTTTGCTGCTCCTCCAAAAATGCGACAGCATGGAGAACTGTTGCCCTAGTTGCCTCATAGAAATAGAAACCCTGCAACATCCGCTTCCCCCATCCCCTCAGCCGTCACCCCAGCTCATTGGAGAGAGAAGGGCGAGGAAATATACATGCCAGCAGAGCACGCTTCATATTGCGGTTGCGGCAGAAGGCGGACCACTATGAGGAGGTCGAGGTCGACCACAGAGCAAAGGATCCTGCCCTCAGGGACCTGAAACGAAAAGTCCGTCTCCGGCCAGACAAAGACCAGTGCCACGGGATGCGTAAGGCCTTCCCCGGCTGCCTCGGATGGGATCGGTTTGTGGATGCATGGTAGCCAGGCGACCTCAAACTGACTTCGAGACAAAATGTGCGCGACCAAGCACAGAGGCTTCTATTCCAAAGGCACAAGGAGCGCTTTCGGGACTCCTTGGTGCCTATTCTCTGCCACCGAAAGACAGTCGGAAGAAGAACATTCAGGTGGCGATTCCGGGTGTAGACCGAAAGGAAGAGCTAGTTCTCAATGACATCATGGAAGTCTCAGTCGAGGCTGCAGAGGCTGCTATACAGACAGATGACTGGCGTCTGGGGTATTCCATCACAATTCTCTCCTCCCAGGGTCTGACAATCCACAGCCCTAAAAAGTATGGATTATTGATGACTTTCTTTAGTGGTCCAATCTTGCCTGTCCTGCGTTGTCTCGAGTGGAGTGCATGCACCAACTAGAACGGAATGTCTGTCCCCCTCGGAAGAGGGTACCGAGGTCAGGCAACTCACAGAGAAGCAACTCCGCAAGGCGAACCAAAGGAAGCTCGTGGCCTATAGGCGCCAGGACCAAGCCAGGGGACTCATGGGGTTCAACCTTTAGTTCGATCACATCCTGCAGCTCAATGAGGCCCAAAACAACCGTTGTACAGCATGCTACATCGAGCTGCTCTGGGTTCATGCTCAAAATGACACACAGCAGTTCAGTGTGGACCGTCGCGACAACTCCAGAGGCCATATCCATGACAATGTCTTCTTGACCTGTCTTGAGTGCAATCGAAATAGAGGGTTCGCAGCCTTCAACGCTTGAGCACCCCATCGGGGGTAATTGGGTGTCTGGGGGCACCACCAGGAGTTCCTCGCGCACAAAGCCTCGGCCAGGTCCATCCATTAGGTAACAGAGGATGGGTTCGGCAGGCTTCGTAACAGAGCGCCCTATTCGGTACACCTCAAGGGGCCACACGGGGTCTGTCGCACGTCGGCGGTCGCCCTCCAGCTCGCCGGCCTGGTAGAGGTAACGGGCACCAGCTTTTGCTCCTCTAGACCAACTGAACGGCCATAAACAACCGAAGAGAGATTTTGTGCCACCCCACCGATTCGGCCTTGATGGCCTCCACTTTACCTGTACCGATAAGCCTGGTCTCTTCTCCGTTCAAGGCCGTTACAACCGAGGGCAGCCTACCAACCCACTCCGTTGACAGCTCGCCCTCTGGCAGACGCATTTCGACCGCATACTGGTGCCCAAACAGGCGTTTAGCAAGTGGTCGGTTGAATCGCTCTACAATTCTTGGATCAAGATGGATATCCACACGGCCGCGGCTGACGTCAACCCCATGTTTCGCCAGAAGCTAGGACACAAAGCACAGTAACTCCCGCCCAGGGTCGACTTGAAGCAGTTTCGGCCATCGCAACGGGCCCGCTTGTAGATCCGCTCGAGAGCAGCGGCGAACACTCCTTCGTAGTAAGCGGTTCAACGGATTTGAACCTGCTGGCCACATCGACAACAGTCTGGTCATACTTGTATGTCTTCCGACGAACCGTGTCGTGAGGAAAGAATAAGAGATCGGCCTGGTGCACTTCGTTTGATACTGAAACGTCGAACTTGGGTCTCGGTATGTGGCGCGGATCAGCGAGGTAGATTTGCCTGGACCTTGTCCTCAAAAAACCCTAGCCTCGACCGCCAGTCTTTGAATCGCCGTTATCCCCTTCCAGGAGCCCCCGAGGCAGTAGTACATTCTTGTCTGATCCATGGAGATATTCCAAGAGCGTGAGCAACCTCCAACCCACAGAAGCCACAGGCTCTGGTAGCTGCCAGGTTGTTACCCAGAAGTTAGTCGGGCCTGCTAGCACACTATCTGCGAAACGCCTCATGAACCTTTCGTTCATCCGCCAGCGATCGAATGAATTATGTGCGACATCGATCACAGTGGAAGCTAAGGGCCAAGGAACTTTGTGCCGTCGTGCGGCGTAGCCTACTTCGAGCATTTTAGTAGACAGCTCCTTGGACAGACCCATAAAGGTTGTGTATATAAGGAGCGGAAAAGAAGTGGATATATTATTAATTAATCAGCTTTTCTAAGTAGTAACCAGCGAGCCCGGTCGCTTAGAGCGCTAATACGATAAATCCAATCTCTCTAGCTTGCTGGTCGTCGGACAAATGGTAGAAGTCGGTCAGCTGGGGCTCGGGCCCAGTGGGATCAAGCTTTTTGTTTGACATGATCAGAGCATACTCCTGCATGACAGCGTCTACATCATCGGAGGTTTGGACGAGGAGATCTCTGGTGGCGAGCGCAGCCGTGACGCCGACTATGGTCATGCCAACGTTCAAAGGGGTGAATTCCAGTTTAGGACACGCTCCTTCGAGGGCTGACTTGCCTAGGCGGGACCAGCCGATTATGAGTCCAGCTACCACGGCGCCGTGATAGATCGAATTTCCTTTCCGTATGGAGTTGCTTGAATAGACATTGTTAGTCCATGCGATGGGGTTCGTGTCTATAAGAATTCGCGGACAGGGGCGAAGGGGTGTGGTACAGCGGAGCTCTTAACCCTCCATAAGATTCCAGCAAGGGCTACTACGACTCCAGCGATCATCAGCCATTGAGAGGTTGTTGAAGGTGGCGGCGGTTTGTGCTCGTCTGACAGGGTGGATGGCTTGCGGTCGTTCGCCTGGCGCTCCGTCTCCGCCGCCATAAGGCGTCGCAAATCATCTAGGAGCTTTTGTTGGTTCCCTTTTCTCGCATCTGCCCCAGCACGCCCAGCAGCAACTTTTTTAGATTCCTTACTTCTGGTCACCTTCTCTAGCGGCGCCTCATCCTTCTGTTCTGGCGGCGCCGCCTCCGTCGGCACCAAACCCGGTGCCCCCTCCGTCGCTGTGGTAGGTTCCGCTATCTTGCTCAGTAGATACATGCTTAGATGCTTGGCAATGTTTTAAAGTGCTAAGTATTGCTGTAATAGGTGTAAGTACGTGCCATAGCAGTGGTATAGCTCGGAGGTGATGGTACTTAGGGCATGCCCATCGAATGGATCTGCCTTGCTGTCAGCGGTCAGTAGATCTTGCCGAACCGCCGAGATCGGAATCAGCTGGCTAACCACCATAGTGTAAATCTGGAGCACTACGAAGCCAAGGGCCTTGGTCATACTAGCCCCGAGTCGAGCCTCATATCGGGCGTATAGCTTGCCGATCTCCTCATCGGGGAGGTGAGCGATCTGATCTGCAAGAAATTCTCTGCCTATGTACTGCCTTGATTGACCCCCAATTGTAAAGGCGGCCGACCTCTGTCTTTGCCTTTGTCGTTCTGCGTTGGCAGGCTCCTCCCCGCCACCCGTGCGGGCTTTTACTCGGTCTGGGGCAAGAAGCTCGTCAATAATGTCGTCGCATTCCATTGCTATAGTCACGTAAACAATGAGTCTAATTGTAATCAAAAGAATAAGAGCCGCCACTGCTCCTTCGACGCAGGCGGCGACAAGGTATAGGCGTTTCATATTAACACGACATAGCTACGTGGCTGCGAGGTATTTAACAGCAGTTTCGCGTTTCGTTTATCGAGTTGTTCCCGCACGGCAGGCCTGTCGGATGCGGGGATGATGTCATTTTCACGCAAGCACTCGTCGAAACTATCCCGATCCTTGCAGTGGAAGGGAGCGACCCAACGGGACCCAGCGCGTTTGCTCTCGGAGATCTTTGAGGACGGCGTTTCACCTCTGAGCCAGGACCCAGACCGATTGCTTGGCATGGCGGCCGCTGAATGCACCTCGGCGGGCATGTCATCGCTGGAACTTAAGTCCAGCCAGAGAGCGAACTCCTCCGTGAGGCAGTTACCTAGGTTGCAAGCGTGGAGCCCGAGGTCCTTGGCCACCATGGCCACTTCGGGTGCCGTTTTATTCCACCCGCCATAAGTTTTCTGACCTCGTCCCATGCTTGGTAAGGGCGCATACCTTGAGCATAGAGCTGGATCGGAATGCCCTCGACAGAGACCTCCACTTTCGTGATCTTGGGGCTATAGAAGCATTTACTCTGGCGTTGAAAGAGCTGAGTCGGTTCCTCGAAGAGCATTAAGACCACCCACCGAGCTGGGACGTTCGGGTTTATGCTCCACAGCGTGTCGGACTTATCCGCCACTATCCTACGGTGCCGGAGGACCCGGTCGAGGATCGGTATCTTCCCTGTGTACTGGTTGCGGATGTTTTCGGCCAACTCCCTGTTGTTCACGATGTCGAACTCCGAGACAATGCCCTCGATTGAGTATTTGGCATTATCGTTGCCGGTCGCCCTGACAACGCGCCCTTAATCATTGAACGTTAGTTCGTACTCGAGTCTATCGCCGAAAGCGGATTGAAAGAAGGGAATGTGACTTTCCAAGAGTTTGAAATCAGGTGGAATGGAGAAACGGTTGTCGTAAGCCTTGGCGATAGCGAGATCCTTCGCTTGAGCAGACTTGTTCCGGAATCGAGTCTATTTCGAGGTCCATGTAACATTCGAACATATCACTGTCGTCGAGACTCATGAACTCGTTCCCAGAAATCTTGATCGTGGTATTCTTAACGATCGCCCGGCCCATATTGTTTACCACTGAGCGATTAGCATCGGTTGAGACCAGCTTGATTTGGAAAGCAAATCGGGACTACCAAACATTTGAGACAAAAAGGGTCAGCTACGCCTGAAGGCCCACCCTGAACTTGATCTGATCGACAGACATGGTGGAAGACCCCTAAAGCTAGCCACTATAGCAGGAAGGTGGGGCGGTCGGGCCATTGTCCTGGATGAACTTGGGTTCTCAGACTGGGGGCTCCGCGATAGGCACAAACTGTCACCCAAATACAGCGGACTGATAGAAAACTGGACGAAGTGCTGCGCGCTAGTGCAGAAACATTGAGGTGGCAGATTTCGACAGAGCAGCGTCCACCCTTTCTGAAATGGAGGAGACCACGTTGAGCTCACTCCCGGCGTACTGCAGAACGCATTCGTAACGGTTGATAGTGGCCGGGATGTCGACCAAAGAATTGATCGCATCCTCCACTAGGGCTAGGACCTGCTTTTGCGACTCGAAGCCGCCTGCGATCCGGGACTTGGTTTGGGCCTAGGCCCCGAGTAGAACCCACACGTAAGTCCGGATCGAGTCGTTGATCCGCCCCATGACGGCCTGAATGAAGCCTTTCGAGACAATAGCACGGACGTGCTCCAAGATCCATTAACTCCTGGATTTTGCTCGATGAACTCAATGTGGGCCTTTTTGGGCGGTCGATAGTCGAAAGACGAAACGCCGCAATGACGACCTCCAGAGACCCCCGACCCGAACGTCATGTGCTCGGGGTCTAGGCTTCCGGCGTTCTGGCTGGCGAAGTGCCCTCTGGTGTGGACGTCCACCAGGCCGCAGCTGTTGGGTACTCGTTGGGGCGCCAGTCTGTCTGGGGGTCGACCTCAAATTACTGGCAAAGCAGTTCATGCGCTTTCCTTTCGTAAGTATTGTTCAAGGGATCCCATCACCAATTCTGGGGGAAGGCGCATTTAATTTTCGTTAGAAGTCGAGGTAGACAGACTGAATGAGGGGGGGGGGTGGCACGCCCCTCAAGTCCGTTCAGGTGGTCGTTGCCTGCTATTGCGCACCACATGGCGAAGTTCAGATGGTTCTGCAAGAATTTAATCGGTTAATTATAGTTTGAAGATCGGTCTGCGGTCGATCAGGTACACGGTTGGCTGGAACAACATTATGAACACCGAGTATGTAACATCATCCAATAAGATAACCTATGTGCGCCCGGGCCTTTGAATTCTTGATGAAACTACCGGGATACTCAATCTCGATGTTCATTCTTTGACAGGGTCCGTTCGAATCTCGAAAGGGTTGACGTGAAATGAGTATATTTGGTGGGCGTGGTGGGGGACCCAGTGCAGACTACGCTACTCGGGATTACGTCGACGCAGTTGCTTCGCTACAAAGTGCGCCTGATCTGACCCACTACATATAAAAGGAGTAGGATGGTGATCTAGACCAGAGACATCGAATTACCTACTGATGTTGTTTCGGCGACGATTGTAGAAGAAGGGTGGAAGTTCTTAAAGGGGAAAATCCTAATGAGAAACGGTGATTCAGCCATGGAAGGCCACATTAATCTTAACAATCACCGGATAGTTATTTAGATCATCCAGTTCATTCAAACGACGCTGCGAACAAGCAATATGTGGACAGGTGGTTAATTCCAAAGCCAATGATTCCCATCGTGCCTGAAAAGCGTGGGCCCCTAGGTGAGGGAGAATTCCAATGGTCGTTGAGATCAAATTCGGATTGAAATAATAGTCATGGTAAAGTTGTCTACGTCATGATAAAAAGAGGAAAGATACTGGCTATGTCTTTGTCTGCAGCTCAACGCAATGGAAAATCCGAAAAATGGGTGAGCGTTGGCGTAACAGTTGGTGGAGATTATCAAGACGGTTATGATATAACGGTACCTAAGAATCCAGGCTATTATTCGGAAAAAAAGGGCAAGCCTCAGCATGATATACACGAAGGCATTGAATTCAGTAGATGGCACCGACGCTGCTTTGGCGGCCGTTGACGCTGGGCTTGGAATCGGAGGGGTATTTCTCATTTCGACGTTCGTAGCTCTTCCAATCGCTGAAGGGCTCGAGATTTGGTCTCTTGGTTGCGCGTGCCTCTGTGTTATTGGCAAGGTGGCTAGGAGGCGGCTATCCCATAAACTCGTTAAGCATCGGCGCACCGAGGCGATGGCCCGAGCAAAGCTGAATACCATCTCTGACATCGTGAGCAAAGCCCTGGTAGACGGGAATATAACCGACGTTGATTACCTGCTTGTTCTAGATGAGCTCCAGAAGTTCGAAGACCTGAAACGGGTGGTCCGTGCCGAAAAGGCACCCCAGGAGAACATGGAGGAGTTCGAAAAAAATTCCTAGAAGAAGGTCGCAAAGAAACGCTAGCGGAGCTTTCCAAAAAGTTTAATACTCCATCTCTCTGAGCTGCGTGTGTAGTACACACGGTGACCCCCCCCCCCCTCCAGCATACCAGGAATAGATTTCTCTCAATCCACAGCAGGCGCCTCTCGTACATCTACCTCCCGAGCTGGGCGGCGATTAAGGTTTACGAGGAAAAAAATATCTTCCATGGTTACGGAACTTCATCCAGCTCCGGCTCTACTTTTAAGGCTGCTGGGTTACTGTCACTTCATCTTCTTTTTCTTCTGGTATCTCAACAACATATAGAAGTTAGAATTCCTCCTTAAGCTCTTCATAAACAACGTCATAGCTCGGGATCTCCAGGCTTAGTAGCGGATATCCTCCCAGCCAGTCTACGTGTCTCTCATGCGATTCCTCTCCAGGCTATTCCCCCGGTTGATGCGGTGCGCTCGGGCTCAACAGCCATCCGGTTACACAGTTCAGCCACCACTGCTTCTACTACCCTTTATCTTCCATCATATCCGCCTCATCTATGACGTCACCTAACTGGTCTCTGTACATGTCACGCTCTGATTAGTACTGATTTGCCTTTGGTACACTGCCTCCCTTACTTCCTGGGGCGACACGCTTCGTGGGACGACGAAGTAAATTTTCTCGGTCGCATCAATCTCATCAAAGGTATGGGTTGGATACCAGGCGGTGGCAAAGAAGACTGTCCTGTCGCCGATAACCCTATCCTGAGCGACCACCCATGTCTCGAATATCTTGATATTTATCATGTTTACTTTGAGATCGCTTGTACTCGGTGGGTATTCGTTATGTAAACCCAATCTCTAAATGTCTTATAGAGCCCCTCTGGGCCGGCGAAGGTGGTGTGCCGTCCCCTAGGGCCTGGATTGTGGCCATTTCTTTTTCGATCTATTGGCTTAAAGATCCGACGAAGTTGGTACTGGTCCGATTCTCGTGGAGTGGGGGGGGGGTTCGTTGATTTATTGGCTAAAAGATCCAGCGAATTGGTATTGAAGCCCCACCTGCTGCTCCATTAAACTTTTCATCGAAATTATGCACAACACGTTCTCAAACACCCAACAGAAATTAAGATTTAGGCAATATTAATACATATCTGAAAGCATAATATCCGCCTATTATGTGATGGATGTTCGCTGAAAAATTGCGCTTGCAAAGATAGCAAGATTGTTTTTTAATTATTATTTTCTTCCCTATATATGTAAACGACGATCGATGGGCAAATGGAGCTACACATGTAATTTACCTGCATTTTATGTTCCAATTCGAAGGAAAGTATGTGGTTGTCTATTTCGGCATATTTTTGGAAGAATTCGAACCAGTTTTCAAAAACAAAGTTATATTGCTAAAGGTTTATGTCTCCTCGTATTCAGACTTTCAGAGTCAGTTTATTAAAACCATTAAATACTATTAAAGTGCTGACCAGATACACTTCAGAATGCATGTCCGACATTTTAGAAACATTTTCCGCCCACTCCCACCCTTGAACGTATGTCATATTCGGTCTTCGGTCCCCAGCTGAAAAGTTCTGGATCCGGGCCTCTCAAAATTGATGAAATTTCGATATTTTTCTGATAAATTATATTAATAAAGACGTCAGCTTTTGGGAATAGTAAAATCGCGCCATTTTATGTACTCTTGTAGAGTTTGTGTATGTTTTACCTCTCTGATCTCCATTTTGACCAAGATTTGTTCCGATGCCTGTGTAAACAAATCAATCAAGTGCGCCCAGACGATGTCAAGGTCAAATGACGTAAAATGTAAAAATCTTCCGGTGTCGATCGAATATAGGTGGTACGAGATATTACCTTATTTAGTAGTGTGTATTTCAGAGAATTGATTTGCTTTACACCGTGAAAAAGCAGGAATAAAAAGAAACCTTTACAATGCCTTTGTAAAAAAGTAACGATCCGGTAGTCTTTGTTGTTGTACATCGGAAGTTTAAACCCAATAAATTTCCCTGGCTTTGTATGCAAACATGCAAAAAGTGCATTCGTTTTATGGTTATGGTTAATGCACATGAAGCAAAACATGACATTGAAACAATCTGAAATCTAAATAGGAATACAGCATAAGTTCAACATTCTGTCATGTGTTGTGAGCGTGACAAATGTCAGAACAAGTATTTGGAAAGCCCGAGTTTAGTGTCTCTTCAAGCGGTCCATGTAGACAAGTACTGTATAAAGTTGATTCAGGCACAGGGAGGTTTTCTTTAAACGGTCGGATGGTATATACTTTTCTTTAGATTTTTCAATATAATTGGCATACTAGAAGTGAGAAAAGTATGTATCGTGGCTGTCCGAACATAACATACCTCCAGACGTTAATAGTAAAACCTATGGGGAAATTATTTGGGATCTGACCCTTTTACATCGACCATACATTTAACCTTATCAAGCTACGTTTATAAATAATAAAACACAAGGTTAGATATTTGTAAAGTAGACTTAATGAATAAAAAACGAACATCGTTTAACTGAACAATATTTGAATAATTCATGTGTACCCCATTTATATTTCAAAAACACACGGTATCATCGAATGTAAATTTTACATTCCTTAACCTGGAGATCTAAGTTCTAAGGGCATTTCACAAAAAATATGGAAATTTCTTAGTTTACGTGAAAAAACTAAAAATATTTATGGATACGATTCTTTGAGTCATATTGAGTCACGTGTTATAACCTGAGTCTATAACAGTGATAAATGTAATGAGCCGAACGTGTAATAGGATTGGTAGGTCGATATACATACGTGTTCCTATCCGAAACAAAAGTATACGTTAGACCGTTTTCTACATATAAGCATTGTTTGGAGATTGTGTCTCTGGAAAGAAAGGACGAATGTAACTAATTAAAAAGTGGCAATGAAATATTTTACAGTAACTAATCGGTACTATACTATATCTTTACGAAACTATAGTAAGATGTTATGTTTGTGTTTGCTCTTTCAAGTTGTTTTTTTTCTGTTTATAACTATACGTTTTTAATTTACAAGTATACAATTAACACAAAACTCTATGTTATCGATTAATACAAGTATGTTTACCCTGGTGAAAATGACGTATAGAACGGCCTTACAACTTTATATTTATCAAAATAATGCCGATAAGCATTACGTCTATTCCGGCAAGCGAAAATTGATGATTGAAGATAAACAAAATTGTTGAAACTAAAATGGCTGAAATAACGGAAACCTTTTCCACCTCTTCGGATTTTCTCAATCGACAGACACCACAACCTTATGAACCACAGCATATTAACACATAGTCTAAACACTTGAGGCAATAGTTTAATCTTTATGTATTGTGGCGTAACAAAAAGCTTTTTTTAAAAATAAAAAATAAAATCTGCCTTATTTTGACCAAGTCACTCTAAAATAAACATGATGATACTGCGTATCTTTTATCAATAATGCATACAAGTTGTGTTTTTCGTTGTATTTATCGCCTCACTCAGGTTTAAATCTGAAAGCAGTATTGACATGCTTCTTTGCGATACATTTTTGGCACCTTGAAATTATGCGCCTTCTTGATTTTACACTTTAACAAATACACTTAACCGTAAATATCGGGTTTGCAAAGACGCACCCAAAAATGTCTTTATACTTGATGGTTATACAACTAGGGTTTAAATGGCGATAGATTGAATTTAAGTGTACTCGTATACTACATGCGAGTTGAGTTGGATATAAGGAAATGGGACATTTTCTTCGAAACATGTTTTCTTATTAAACAATAAAACGACCGTGACTTTAATTATATTGATGATTATAAAACATCAGCTACAATATGTAATTGATATTTTAATTAATATTATTAGTTTGAATACAAAAGAATTAAAAACAACAATAACAACACAGTACATGAAATCATTTAATTTAGAACAAATCGATTTCTAAATATATACATAATGTTAGGAAAAAACATATTGTAAGAAATTAAAAGATAATCCAAACATACACATGACACATGTACCTTTGTTGTGGAAACGCTGTTTAAAACATTACATTATTTGTACTCAGAACAAATCATGAAATATATCGCTTTTCAAGTCCATGCCTTCCAAATCTATAAACAAGCACTATGTGGTGTTCAGCTAAAATACATATCGACGTCAGAGCTGATGACTCAAATGATCATTACACATAATTTCAAAAGTAAGTGGTCATTTTTTATTTTTTTTATTTTTTTTGCGGGAGTTACGATGTTTCAACAAATGCCATTTTACCAGGGCTATCTTACAGTTGTACTTCAATGTCAAGGGTGATTGGGCTGTCCTGCAAATGGTTGCAATCATGAACTATTTTTATAACTTGTCACGTTTAAGTTTGGATTTTTAGAACAAAACGCCGATATAATTATTTATATCGTATTGGCCAGGATCAGCTATTCCTGGAACAGACTACAGACTACGTAGAACCACCGGCGCACCGCATGTCAGCTGGAATACGTCTCCATAGGAATAAAAGTTCTCGTTTTGACAGTTTCTCAACTCTGGCACTAAGGTGCTGAAAAGTTACATCTTTTAGTCATGCATTCTTAAAATGCGATCATGCCCATGATCAGGCGATAACGCTTTCTTGTAATGTAAGTGTAGTTTTGTTGTCAGCAAATACTGTTAGTCAAGTCATCACAACAATGTTGGACTGTCAACAAGTTTTGTTAGTTTTTCCAGGACATTTTATCACCCTTGTAGAATGGCGAGTCTTACTACTAAGTGATTACTTTTCCGCCAATGTCCAGTTTGACTGGGTTGTCCGGCAGTTGGTCGTAGTCCAATGTCCACTTGCTCAGAACTGGGTTGGAAGGTCCTACATCCACGCCGGAGTAATGAAGGCCTTTCTCCTTGTAGCTGCAAGTCAAGCCTGTGTGATCTGTCAATACACAAGACGCATAAACAGTAGTTCACTGGTGGGCAGAAATGAAGAACGTTGTGTTATGAGATTATAGGAGTGCTTCAAGTAATAATGATTTACATGCAACCCACGAGACCAGAGCCAACCCAGGTCTAATTAAAACCACAAGAAATAAAGAAAAAAATATGTTATTTGGCTTGGTTTTGAGATACGTCTTATTAACACAATTATTGTCTTTGTTGCGACGTTTAGCTATAATAGGCGGGCACAGACCCCAGACCGTTGTCTAGGCTGAACCTACGGCGCACCGCAGGTACCTTGGAAGACATTCCCTCATAAAAGTTCATACCCCTACCGGGACTCGAACCCACGCGGTGTTGGCCTTGGGCTCACGGCAGTAACAAATCGGCGACTGTACCGACAAGTTGACGATTGCTCTCGGAGAAGAATTAAGATAGTCATAGACGGCATGCATTTCAATTTGATACTTTTAAATCTTAAATAAACACGTCACGATCATATTTAAGCTTTGCACGTTAGAAGGTAGACAGTTTCGGTAATACTTATAGTCTTTAATAACTAGTGTTCCGTGGTACAGATTTCGTGATCGGTCATAGAATTTCTTGCCAAAATTTATTATTCATTATGTCAACATTGCCTTAAAAATGTCAATAAAGGTAAGCTATATGCTATACATGTGATACTATAACAGTTCTTTGATGTCCACTTTTTCTCCACTTAAATATTTCGAAAAATAGAAATAATTTATAAATGTTGCTAACACGATGCTGTTGGCATCCAATAAACATATTAACATATAACAAAAGTACAATAATTGGAGTTTATAAGATAAGTGTCGAATAGCATCATCCCTTTTTAATGTAAAAGCCACGTGAATGAGACAAAATGCCGAGAACATTATTAGCCCGAAACTTTTCTTCTGAAGCGTCGGAGGTTTGATGGTGTATGTGATAACATTTGCTTCTAACTATAATTAGACACGTTCATAGATAATAGTTCCATTTCATATTTTCATTTAAAATAAATAATAAATAAAACACTATTAAAGGCCTAGAAGACGTTGTATCGCCTTAAATCCCGTGAGAACTTGACCGTAGTTAGCATGAATAAATGAACATTATAGAACGCTATTGTTACCTGATATGACTTACAACTGTTTACGACGAGTGCAACAACTAAACGATAGACCTAGTTTATGGCAGCACGGCTATGTATATAGTATATGCTATTTAATCCTTAATATGTCGCAGATACTGTTACAGTGAACATATTGCTACAGGCCCGCCAGCAACTGGTGTAGATTCTAATCAGACAACTCCCAACTAGGAACTGTCCGATCCGGGTCTACACTATTTTTCAGGCCGGATCAATTTGCGCTTACTAGCTAAAGATTTCAAACGAATAGAAGAAGAGAGTGGTACTCTACTCTTGCTTACATCAATACTATGCTGTTTAAACAGTTCACCTAGTTGTCAAAAGTCTATGCTCGTGTTTTCCGCTTAAAAGGTAGTATCCGTCAGTTTGCCTATATCTAATAAATGTAACTTCTTGAGAATTTGAACCTAGATATCGACGTCGGAGCTAATTACTGAGATGATCATGTAACGTAATCCAAAAGTCACGTGGTTTTTCCGTCTGAAAATAGCTAGCTGTGCAGCTGTGTGTCTCGGTTATGAAATACATTTTTGAAGGGAAGGGCACCATTAAAACATATCGCGGGATCTTTTCAGATGAAAATTTATTTTGTTGCAGAAAGCAACATGGTCTAAACTGCTGGGTTTCCCCTTTAAGTTCTACTGCATGTATTGAGACAATAAGTTTATAAGTGTACTATTAACAGATATAACATAACCTTCATTTCATTGCTTTTTTAACATTTAGTACTTTTCTTTAAATTGCAATGTGTAGTAATACATCATGAGCTCTGCTGTGAAATGGCTGACATTTATAATACTTAGTTAAATAAGTATATATGTACATGTTGGTATTACACCTTGATCCAATGTGCACATCAGTACTAATAAAAACTTGCTCTTTTGATGTCTGTGCAATAATATTGGAACCTAAGACAATAAAATACATTTAACATTTCTTTAACCTTTTGGAACTAGTTGCTCAACGCATATGTTGGTTACTATGATATGTGTTTATGATGCTGACATTAATTTGTATTCAATTATTTATATAACGTAACTTCATGTACAACTATGATTTTATGTAGACCACTGCAACAAAGTAAGGTATCAAAAGCTTCTTGTCAGCAGTATCATAATTTAATTTCACTTACTTAAGAATTATACTTGAGATCTAATTCACATCATATGCTTTATAAATGTCCAATTTAACCAATGTGCGATTTTTAATATAATTATTGAAACCAAAACAAAAAATATACACTATCATTATGACCACTTTATAAAAATTATTTCACTTACTGCCGAATTTCCAGGCGTAGTAGATGTGCCACATTGACCACATGGAATCTGTTTTGTTTGTTTTTATAAAATGCCTATACCAACTACTTGCCACATTTCCTGGGACATCTGGAATAAAACTTGTGTTCCTCTTAGCACTATTGTACCACTCGATGAACTTTTTCCAATTCTGAGGGCTTGGAGAGTACCCCCACGTTCCTACAACTGGATATTGATACACCACAGATGTATTTGGTGTTTCCACCAAACCAGGCGCACCGTTATGTTTGATAGAAACTCCTTGCAAGGCAAAACCATTTATATGTGGATTGGAATCATATTTGTTATGAACAAGTTTAAGATATCTGTAGAAATGCGGGGACACAACCAGGTCATCTTCCAGAATCACTCCAATCTCAGAGCTGTCCCGTAAGGCTTGCCAAGTCTGGAGCCACTGTCCATAGATGCCAACATGTTGTTCATGGACATTCACACTATACTCTCCATGTAGAAAATGAAATCCTTGAGCTGCAGTTAAAGTGACTTCATCTACACCTCCGTCCTTTGATCTATCGATCCAAACTTCCAACCTGACTGAATCATTCCCATAATGAGCCATATTTAGTGACTGGAGAAGTCTGGTTGCCGAGTTTGCACGATTGTACACTATAACAATTACTCGAAGATCATACTGCTTGATTTCCACTGTTG
Organism: Sinonovacula constricta; assembly: GCA_007844125.1. NCBI lineage: Eukaryota > Metazoa > Mollusca > Bivalvia > Cardiida > Solecurtidae > Sinonovacula > Sinonovacula constricta. Next base: position 8,444,743 of record CM017561.1, read on the forward strand.
ATTTCTCAGGAAGATCCGATTTTTGAAAGTCCACGATCCCGAATGCAATTATTTTGTAAATTACATTCCCTGGAAATCCCAAACGAAGTGTCACAAATATTAAAAATATTGCTGTAGTGACGACAGGAATCCGGAACACTGAACGTCGAAAGAATTTCATTATGCTGAAAAATGTTAAGAAAAAATAAAAATCACTGCTAAACAAACAGTGTTGTTTTTTTTTTGTTAATCGTTACCTAAAAAATACCTGCTGGAATCGTTGTCAATGTGCGTGCAACTATGCTCGCATTGACGAAAATAATAAACCATAGACAGATGATGACGGAGGGTGGTTCACCAAACCTATGCCTTAAGAAAATTTAATTTTCATTATATATTCACGTGTAACTCGGGCGTGAAAGCGAAATGATTCAAATTACTGACAAGGAATGAAAATTTTAATTAGGTTCCTTAAAGCTAAAATAAATATTTCGCAGTGATACTGCACATGTATTCTAGTACGTTCTGGTTGGGGTTTATACATACATTCGTTATCACTTAGCGTGTCATGATATACAAATGTGCCTCGAGTTTACACATGTTAAGCGTAAACATTTGATGACTTTGTTCTGCTTCTGGAGTGTAATTGTATAACTGCCTTTTGTTTTCACATCAATTCACGGAGAAACATTGAACTACATTTTGTCGCACTGGAGACATGAATAGTCTAAAACGTTTACGTCGACAGCTTCTAGTGTGAACAGAAACACTTGTTCTCTGATCGTGGGTTTATATAATGCATTTTGTTACATTTTGACAATGTTGCTATGAAAAGAACTCAATCGAACACTAAACCTGACAATTCAATTTGACAGCGTGGACTCCTGAAAACAAGGCGTCTATGTTATGATATGTAAAGCATGACAAAAAGGTTTTATCATTTTTATGAAACTGTCGGCTTGATAAGTCTCAACACAATGTCGCTGATGTGGCCTTTGTTGTATTAGAAGTTTAATTTAGGCTTCGTAATTACCGATTTTATAGTACTAGTAAAATATTTGATCAACACCTAAAACCATCAACACCTAAAACCAATTTAACTAATACATCTGCTAGGTATATATCTACCTTGCACCGTATAAGAAATTTCTGAAACGTAGATACAAAATGACGTCTTTGTCGGGAATATCGCGATTAATTTGTTAGTTAACGTGTATGTGTATATGTAATACGTAATTGTTATGGTAGAGGTGTCTTCAACGACACCTATAACGGCACCTTGCCTAATAACGTTAAGTAAATGACACCGTCAGTCAACGGTGTTTAGTATTGTGTATACTATTTGTGTATTCTGTGTTAACATCAATCCTGGGCCATTTATGATATTATTTGGGAACCGTCATTTGTATTAATTTCCCGCCTGCGTGGAACGGTGATTGAGGTCATATGTAAGCACCGACAGTATGATGTTTGGGGGAGTGGAGTTGGGGGGGGGGGGCTTTACTTTTGACGTTACTGTGGATCTTTACTATTTGGACTTTAGGTTCGGATTTAAATGTTTAGACCTTTGGATTATATGTAAATAATTAATATTGTGAAATTATTCTATTCAGTATATTTTATAATTAAATTTTGTAATAAATAAATAGTTCAACGACTAAAGGTGTTTATTGTAAATACAATTAAAGCTCAAAACAGCAATGTGGAAATTAGGCTAAAATAAATATATAGCCCTCAAAAATATGACCAAAAAAGGAATCAGTCTTCGCCACAGTCATAATTAGCAACGAAAACTTTTCAGCGATTAAGGAAACATGGCTCATCTATTGTTGGTTGAGCAATGTTTTAAGTTAAATCTTTCCAGTCATATGATGTCGCAGAGGAAGTGTGAACAATGTATGATAGGCAAGTTTACCTATTTATAAACAAAATGCCCGCCTGAACTTGTTTGACTGGCTTGACCAAATCAACCCATTCTTCTGATCACCAACATGCTCTTGGTGAGCATATTTGAATATGAATATGGGTGTTTATCAATAAAAATGTCGACAGAGGTAGGTGCAATAAAATAAAAGGATTTACTTGTATTGAATGCTTAAACTGTTTTAACAATTCAATACCAAAATGCTTAAAAGCGTGGATATAAATAGGATTAAACTAAAGCCATTTTATATCACTACCTTTGACGTCTTCATATGACCGAAACACACGTTGTCAAAAGGTTAAGAAGTTGGACACCGGATGGGGTGACCCGGGCCGGAATCCCAAAACAGACCACGCGATGTTAATCCCAGAGGAAGTCTTTTTGCACATAGCTCCGGGTGCTCAGTACCTAAGTACAGGCTCTACTCAGGATGTGGGCATTAAAAGTAATTGTTCTTAATCGAGTGCAAATAAACATGGTTTAGACAAACATTTTTTCAATGATGTCATATTTATGCCATTGCCGTTTTCTTATTAGGCTGATATAACCAATTAAGTTGTTTTTTTTTCTCTTTTGACACATTTGACACTTTTGGCATATGACGTCATGACATTGTATGACGTCATTATTTTGTTCTTATAATATATCAGCGCCTGTACTGCTTTATTTTATTTGAAACTTCTCTCTCATTTGGAATTTTTACGTAACCGGGGCTTTTATCTACTGTACATACTGTACATATGTTGTTAGTTTACTTTATTACTAGTTTTTGTGTATGCACATAAGTTCATTATATCTGTTTTAACTCCCGATGCAGGTGTTTATTGTTAGTTGTTTCACTTTGACGGGATATTTTTATCTACACTCTTTGTTTGATAAAAAAGCCTTCAGGAAGTGCGAGGTTGGAACGCTCCACAAACCAGGTTTAAGCACCCCAGTTGGCCCTTTTGCCGACTGACCGTTCCAAGGCGGTAACTGATGTTTTTTCTTTGTGTGTGTTATGTCTCTTCTCTGTGGTTTTGGTTCATTTACATTTACCTTGTTTGCCTTTGTCTACAGGTAGATAAAATTTAAATATCTGTGGAAATTTTGATAGGGCCTTTTCTTATTTACCTATTGTTATATTTACGATGCAACGCGTATACAACAAGTAAAATTTAAAACTTTCATGTTCTGCTGCTTACACGAAGTTCACTGTAACATTTATAAACAGAACTATTATTATGTGTGAATTGCATAAATACGTGTACATGTATATAAAAATGTATGTTAAACTAAAACAATAACACAAAAGCCATAAAAATATTGCTCTTATATCTAGGTCTATATATGTATTATTCGATTTTCTCTTTTGATGAATAGCGAATAAAATGCAATGCTAGTTATGAAACCATTAAATTTATTTTGAATTTTATGCAACTAAAATTATAAATGATTCAGCACGTTTTCTTCATGCACTTTAACAATTTTAGTAAATAGATCTAAACTATTTATCAAGATGTTAAAATGATTTATTACAACTGCAATAGGAAACTCAATCTTCTTGTCTGCACCAATATAACACAATATAACATTAAACTATAATTATGTTAAGTATCCCAGGAATCATACTTATGTTGCGCATTTTAACATACCAAAATATAAAGATAGCTTTGCTTTTATGAAACGATTAAAGGAAAAATTCAAACCACTATAAACGTATATGAAAGGCTAAGTTGAGTTATTTTTTCATGCCCGTATGATAACATCGGCACTTACGGCGACATTCTTTTAGCAAATCTGTACTTAAGGCGACTTGCGTACTTAGGGTTATAATGAAAGCATCATTTCTCTAGCCTAAGGACTGTGTGCACAGTAAAACTTAAAATAATTAAGATTTCAATATTTTCAGTTTCGATGGAACAGACCGGATAACCATGCTTAAATTTAAAAATAATAAAAATAATCTTGCTTTCTTGCTTAAACTATACCAATATTTAAAAAAAAAGCTTTAGCGTAAAGTTAATGAAAGACTAATACAAATTACTATCAGCATCAGGTAAGATGCTATGTCGTTAAAAAAATCATAAAAAAAAGAAACTTAGAACGACTCACAGGTATGAATCCTCACAAAGTCGACATCGTTTATCGTGAGTTATATCTTTTATAAGGGTAAGTAATTTTGATAGCAGTGATATTCTGTTTGAGGAAAGAAAACAACTGAGATATTAGGTTCATCTGGACATGTTCGATAACAACAAAATTGTCTTGCTCCGTATCATGTCCGTATGATAAAAACAACACTTAGGGCGACCTTTCACCAGACAAACCGCACTTATTGCGACTTTCTATGATATAGTATTCCGTCAGTTCTTAAGCAGCTGTATCCTTCGTGCATGATTAATATTGTGTAAGAAAGTAATCGCAGTTTCGTTGATCTAATCACATTTACGGCGACCTCATCTGGCAAATCCGCACTGAAGGTGATTTACATAATAGAGGTGTACATCAAAACTTATTGTAAACATTTCTTTGTGAATAATCACGATTGGTTAATATCTCAAATTTAATCTTAGACAATACTTTGAGCTATAAAGCTATTGATCTTCTGATATTTAGTCATTTTTCCCGATAAAACCTTCACTTAGGGCGACCTTTTTTAATAAATCTGCACTTAAGGCGACTTGTATATATGGGTTTATGACAAGAGCATCATTTATTTAGTCTATGTTTTTGTGCAACATTGCACTTAAAATAAATAAGTTACCAGCAATTATAAACAGTTTAAATCAAACAGGCGAGATAACCATGTTTATATTTGCTAATAAACTTTCTTGACCTACACCAATATTTCAGAATAAAAGCCTACAGCCTAAAGGACCTATATACATTCTAATAAAAATGAGTCAGATCTAAAATGATTACATATTTTATTGTGATGTGCTTGTGTTGCGAAATTATTTTGAAAACTGATATTCTATTTGTAAAAATATACAAAAAAGAAAATAATGTTAGCTCAGCCTTGTATGTGTTCTATAACAGTAAAATCGTCTTGATTTAATGTCTAACTAAAATAAGGTGTAATAAAGATGTATACATATACTTTTATTGTGTAAGAAATATAACGGCAGTGTTGTTTCAAACCTAAAATAACAATTTATTTCGATATAAGCTTAATATATTCATATAAACGTCGGGTTTTCCGATATCCGCATGATAAAATCGACATTTAGAGAGAGATCATCTGAATAATCCGCAATTAGGGCTACTGCAAATAGAAGTTTGCATTAGCTTTTAAGCATCTGTTTTCTTCGTGCATTATTTCGATTGCGTAAGCAATTATTTGCAGTTTCTTTAATCTCTGATTGTAAAATACCTCAGCTAAAAAGTATCGTTTATCTGACTTTTAAGCCTTTATTATCTCCGTATGATTAAAACGACACTTAGGGCGATCTTATCTGACAAATTAGCACTTAAAACGACTTTACAGAGGTGCACATCCATTTTCAAACTAAAAATATCTTCGTGCATTTAGATTTGCAATTTGAAACTTGATTTGCAATCAGATCGTGTTTGCACATACACTAAATGCATAAGCATTTCCTATCAGAAAAGATTGATGATACATACATTTTTGTGCGCAAATATATTCTTGTCTGTCTGGGTAAAGTAGCTGGGGGCTAGTGGGTTTAGAACAGGTATCTACGATGGGGGCTCCTACACGGCTACACTTCGGTTATTTTGTTATGGAGTGTTGCAAAAATACAATACATTCACAACGCTTTAAAGTTTGCCAAAGGTGTTAAGAAATGACATGTTTATTTAAATGCTGAACTTGAAATACTGCCACTTTTTACATACATAAAAGCTTGACTTTGCCGAAGTGACAATAATTTCGTCAATACGGTTTTGCGAAATAAAATAAATAGGTAAATAAGAAAAGGTCCTATCAAAATTGTCACAGATATTTAAATTTTATCTACCTGCAGACCAAGGCAAACAAGGTAAATGTAAATGTGACAAAAACACAGAGACGAGACATAACACACAAAAAGAACCACAACCAAATAACAAAATGCCCATGCTAGATTGAAGTTTCTGCATCGAAAAATCAGTTCCCGACTTTTTATACTCTGAAGTTTCTGGCCATGTCTCTAAACCAGTGCCATTTATTAAGTTTGCTTGTTGTTGTTCGTTTCTTTTGGGTTTTTTTGTTGTTGTTGTCGTTGTTTGTTTGTTGTTGTTTTGTTGTTGTTGTTTGTTGTTCTTTTTCTAGTTGTTTTAGGGGTGGGGGTATCATAGTTTGACTCTGTATTGGAATGATATGCTTCAATCCACCAAGAATTATATAATTCGTTTTGTTTTAATACTACAAAACGTTTTACTGACAGGATAAGAGCAGTTAAACTCTTCAACTGGTTCCGAATGTCGAAAAAGATTTGATATCGCTGTGTCATATTTACAGTTGGAAACTGCTGCTGATTACCTCGGGGAAGATTGTGTTCTACTATCTTCTGTACATTATCGCAGTACCAGATTATGAGAAACTGTCCAGTCAATCAAAGATTCTAATTTAAAGGTGGTATCCGCCAGTTTGCCTATATTAAATAAATGTAAAATCTTAATCCTATTGTGGGAAATGCGTGCATAATTGCTGCATAGACTTATACTTAGTGTAAAAAGAAATGTCCATTATTTCCTAATATTTAAATTAGCACGACGGCGATTTCAGTTCAAAATACAAATCAAAGCTAATTACCCGGATGAGACTGTAAGGTGATCATAAACATTCTTTTACTAATCTTAAACACTAAAACTATAATGACATACCTCTAAAACACTTTCTTTATGCATAACTATTTTAGCACTCTAATACAATAGTGAAACCCAATGATTTGATTATCATCATGATTTTAATTTCTTGAGATCATGTTGTTAATCATCAGTTCATCCTTATAATTGTAAACATAAAAATCAATATTTATTCACATATTCAGTTTATCATCAAAACTCTTATCAGCGTAATCATCTTTATCAACTCTTCATATACAGTATTAAGTTCAGAATCACTATAAATTAATATCATCAAGAACAACCATTCAGTTAATCATATTTATAACCAGTAAAATCATCATTGACAACCATTCGCAGTCAAGATCTTTTATACGTTTCAAATTGTACAATTTTTACTGGAGAAACTAAAGTCTATTAATTTTACTCGTGTCTTTCACAATGAATATTCCATTCCTTATTTAATACTGCACATTTCCTAGTACAATATATGCTGTTTAAAAAAAAGTCATTTGGCCGTTAAGATCACTAAGATACCAAAACACCAAGATATTTAAAATTAAAGTCGTAAGTGAACAATATTATTATAAAAACGTACCTGTATTGTTTAATTAATCTCCTTCGTAATTATTGGTCCTTATTTCTTACTTATAATGCGTGCAATTGGTACGTTGCTGTTCATGTGTTTTTCTCAGTAGATGCGCATATATTCACTTCTCTTTATCTTCAACTCCAAATATGCTTGTCATCTTGCTCTACTAACCATGTTTGATTTTTCGGCCAATGAGATTCATAAGAATATTACCAACAATGCATTACGCGTATTACGTAGTGTTAAATTTGTAAACATTGTCGAGGTGTGAGTTACGAACTTTTCAAATGTAAACACCTCTTTGTCGGCTTATCACTGATACCACCCCCCCCCCCCCCCCCACCCCCCGCGAACTTTAAGGTCGACTCAGTGGGTTATATGGGCTATATTAATGACCCCTGGCAGTGTCTAATGAAATTATTTGGATCTATAACTCGAAATAAGCATATTTTAGCCTCAGGTGTGTCCATTTAACCGTGAACGAAGTCATGAGTATGGACAACAGTGATGTGTTCAGATGTTACGCGGACCTCTGGAAAACGGCTAATGCCAATTACCATGGTATTGACACACCGGATAACAGAAACGCAACTCGCTATCCATCCCATTCGATTTCGAACTCTTGGAGAGTCACATGCCCTTCTTTCAGTCCGCTTTCGGCGATAGGCTCGAGTACGAGTACGTTCTATGAATACAGGCGCGTTGTCAGGGCGATCGGAGATGAAAATGCCAAATACTCAATCGAGGGCATTGCCTTGGATTTCGAGATGGAGAAAAACAGGGAGTTGACCGACAATATCCGCAGCCAGTACGCAGGGAAAATGGCGATCCTATACGACCGGGCCCTTCGGCACCGCAGGATAGCGACGGACAAGTCCGACACGCTGTGGGACATCAACCTGAACGCCCCCTAAAGATAGATGAATTATTATTGATAGAATGATTAATGCTCGTCGAGGAACCGACTCAGCCCTTTTAACGCCAGAGGCTTCTATAACCTATATTATATAAAATACCGTAGGTGGAGGTCACGGTCGAGGGGATCAAGGCATGCGCCCTAACCAGGCGTTGGACGAGGTCAGAAAACTTTTGGCGGGGAGATTCAAACGGCACCACGAAGTGGCCATGGTGGCCAAACGCCTCGGGCTCCACGCTTGCCTCCTAGGTTAGTACCTCACAGAGGAGTTCGCCCTCTGGCTGGACTTGAGGCCCACCGATGAAAAAGGCTTGCATGGCAACGGCTGCCTGGTCGAAAACGCCAGCGAGAAGATCACAGTTCATGTCACCAAGGAAGTGAAAGATCGGGGAGCATTGAACATATACCTCTTCGTCCTTATGGACGTGCAGCTCAACATCGAGAATAGACGATTCGTCCCGGCTATGTACTGAAGAGCCCCACTCGGCGATAATTTGCGGCATGACTGGCTGCGGGAAAATGCAATTCGTGCTTGTCCTCCACGAGGGCCCATTTCGTGGCCGTCTCGATCACGTAGTAATCCTCCAACGACCAGGCATAACAGGACCTACCGGGAGCGTCCGTAGGTATGGACAGACGAGGAAGCTTACGTTCTAGATCCAGGTGAATGGCTTCATGACTGGTTGCGACCGACATCAAACAACTTACCAAGAAAGAAACATGCTCTCCGAGCTGGCATTCAGTGGCCGGCATGCCAATCAATCGGTCAGGATCCTGACTCAGAGGTGAAACGCCGTCCACAAAAGCCTTTGAGACCAACGCGTTAGGTCGCTCTCTTCCACTGCAAGAATCGGGATAGGTTCAACGAGTGCTTGCTTGAAAATGACATCATCCCCGCATCCGAAAGGCCTGCCGCGCGTGAACAACTCACCAAAACGAAACATGCTAAGCTGCTGTTAAATACCGCGCAGCCAAGTAGCTATGCCGTGTTAACATGAAACTTCTAATTATTGCCGCAGCCTGCGTCGGAGGAGGCGTGGCGGCACTCCAATTTTTCTTCACAGTTAGACTCGGTACTTACGTGACTACATAAATAGAATGCGACGACACTATTGACGCGCTCCTGGACGACGAGTCGGCGCCGCCTGCGCGGGCCGTCTCTTGGCCTGGAGACCACGAACAAAGCGGGGAGAGGAGGCTGGTGAGCCTGCAAACGCAGAACGACAAGGGCAATTACAGAGGTTGACCGCCCTTGCCATGGGCGCTCAGTCAAGGCAGTACATAGTGATTTCTGCAGATCACTGATCCCCTTCCCGATGAGGAGTTCGGCAAGCTCTAAGCCCGATATGAGGCTCAAGGGGGGCTAGTATGACCAAGACTCTTGGCTCCGCAGCACTCCAGATTTACACCATGGTGGTTGGCCAGCTGCTCCCGATTTCCACTGATCGGCAGGCTTTACTGGTCGCTGACTTCTAGATCATGTCCGTTCCTTGGGCATGCCCTAACTACCATTACCTGCAAGCGATACCACCGCTGGTTCCTTTAACGGCAGTGATATTCTTTTTTAAACAAGCATCCAAGCATTGATCTACTGAAAGAGATGGCGGAACCTACTACAGCGACGGAAGGAAAAACGGTTTTGGAGCCGATGGAGGACCAGAGACGGTGACTAGGAGCAAAGTCCGGGTCGCGGCTGGGCGGGCGGGGTCAAAGAAGCAACAAAAACTCCTAGATGATTTGCGGCACCTGAAGGCGGCCGTGGCGGAGACGGAGAGCCTGATGGAGCGTTGGCTGGCAGTCAACGATCGCGAACCACCCACTTCGTCAGACGAGCACAGCCCACCGCCCCCGCCACCTTCAGCAACGCCTCAATGACTGATTATCGCTCGAGTCTTGGTTGCCCTAGCTTTTGGAAGGTTAAGGGCTCCGCTGCACCCCCACCTCCTCCCCTGTCTGCGAATTGTGACCCCCATTACATGGACTAACTGCGTTATAATGTCTGCCCAAGCAACTCTAGACGGAATAGTAGTCAACTCGATCTACCACGGCGCAGTTACTAGGAAAGTCTCTGGCTTGTTGGCAGCTACCAGCTCGTCGAGCTGAGCCTTGTCGATGAAGTGCAGCTGACCAAGGCTTAATGAGATGTATTTCTCTGTCTTGCTTGAAATGCATTTTACCTTGCCTCCGACCTTTGAGATGACCTGCATAAGCAGGTGGGAGTCGTAACCTCGCAGGTTGTAGAAGACCACTGGTATAATGGTTGTCTTTGAATTAAGTCGCAGCTTTATGTTACAGGAATTATGGGCTGCTCTGTATTGCCCTTTGACGTGGCAGTGGATTTTTACATACATGGCAGGTAGTAGCAACATTCTAGGCTTGCCAGTCATCCCGTGTCATACTCATGTCCTATAGATAAGCTAACACTTGCTTGATTTTGCGCTCCTCCTCCCGAATGGTCTTTAAGATATGTACTTATTTGGTCCCTGGTATTCAACTGGCGGCTCTGTATGGTCATCATACCGTCCAACGAAGTAGCTGTAACTGCAAGTCTCGTGGAGTTGCGTTTTTAGTGTTACTCTTTGTTGGGTCAAGCTCTGGACCCTCAACCATGACGGTGATTGCCTTAAAGTCAGCGTAGATGATATAAGGGTCCGGGAGCTGATTGTGATGGTTCTGAGAGGTTAGCTTACCCTCTTCTGGCATCTCCACTCTTACAGCTGTTTGACCGATTCCATGGCACTCTAGCTTGTGAGCTTCTAATAAGTCTCCCCTAGAATAACCATGAAGACAACGCTCGCGTAGTGCTTCTTCCCCTTATGCTTGCTCTTCGAATACAACAGAAGGCTTAAATTTTTCACCCAGGTGTAGTGGAACTTGTTTTCTCAACCAATAGGAGATTGATTCTGGACATGTGTTCTTGCAGTCTGCTTAAGTGGTGTACAATCACCCCCTTGTCCAAGCCAAAAACATTGATAGCCAGGTTGTTCTGCAGCTCGACCTTGGGGATTTGAGAGACTAGTTGCACTAGTTAGTCTTACTTAGAACTAACCACTTACAGACGTTGTGTACTTTCACCATGGGTGCTTTTGTATACACAATGTATGCAAAACCTCTAAATGTAATTGTCACCTAAATTATTTTATGTGCGGGGCGGGCCCTATCGTGTTATTGCATAACAAGATGGGGCAGAACCCCGCCGTGGGGGTGGGGCAATGTGCCTTCTCAGGGTGATCTCAGGGATATCCCCCCAATCACCCCCCCCCCCCTAAAAAATATAAGCCAGAACCCCGCCTGATTTTTTTAATAAAATGTCTCATTAAACTATTAGCAGATATATTCCATTGTTTGGGATTAAAACTCTAATTTATAACGTTCCCTCTGAAAATCCATACAAAAAGTAGAAGTAAAATTTTCACTCTTAATTCTGAGAAAAAAATTCCAAACTGCACTTGTGTCTTTGTTATTTAAAAATCCGTGGGGAGCATCCCCACACCTTCACCCCGATTTAAGGTGTTTACCATGTTTCTCTGACTGTATATGTATATTTTTATGTATTCCTGTCGGGGTTTTTGTTATTCTAGTGTAAATATTGTTAGACTATGTATGATTCAGAAGCTAACGATATAAATATTGCAATGAAACTCCAATTGAATCCTATATACACTTATATATGCACCACATGTATGTTCCCGGTGACTTGTGTTTCTGAAGTGTCTAAAATGTGACTACTGGCATATATCCCCTTAAATCCGGAACTGCAGTATTAGGCAATTTTAGTCGAACAGACCAAGGGAGAATAATACGATGATGTTTTCTGTGTGATTGTTCTCCCTTACTTGTATAAATACGGATTTAACTGCCTATCGTCCTAACATTATCGTCCTAACATTTGATTTTCTAAAGTTTATTCTCCGTCATAAAGAATCCTTTAAAATTAGTGATTGATGGGCTGATTTGTATTTTTCCAAATTTTATTAAAAACAACAACAAAGGAACTTCTTTCAACAATAGAACATAATGAATTAAAATATTTTCTATTATCACTCGATTAAATATAAATATGGTGTAATTAAAATCATTGTGGAACCCTTAGGTTCGGAGAAACAAAAGCGTCCCGACACTTTTCAGTCAATTTATTCTTTTATTTTATCAATTTGAACCACGGCAACCTAAAATAGATCCGAATTAGGCATGAGGAAATAAACGCTATGTGTGAAGCAATAAACTATGCATAGATTGGTTTGAAGCAATTATTAACATAGAAATTGCCATGACCGGAGGTATTCAATGGCTGAAATATTGAGATACAATATGTCTTTTAGTTCATTTTAGCGTGAAAATAAATATTTAATCGGGTTTTGATGGCTTGGTAAAATGATATATGATAAAGAGAGGAGGAGTATAATAACGTTTGTTTGTTGTTATTTTATTGAGTTCATTTTGCTATGTTATCAACTATCTATATGAAAAGCATAGTTTTTTTACATAACATACCAATTTATAGCAATAGACCAAGGTACTTGCAAGTGATGCAACCTGTTTCATCTATGAAACTTGTGCAATTGTTGGCATTTCTTATTTTATTTAATTGGTTCATCCTGTTATAAAGACTTCGTCGAGATGCTGTCGGCTATCGATGTTGTATCAAAATATCATAATGGGTATCATTTGTTTTGCCTACAATTTTTCAATTCTACATGATTGAAAGTACCAGACGTGTTCTATCCACAAAACCATATATGGAAATGCATCAGAAAGTATGCTCATATCGATCAGGAATGGTTGTAGTTAACTAGATGAGACTTATTTATGACTTTCTCGCTCATCTTTTTCGAGCTATTTATTCCATAAGCAACAAAAGCTCCACGGATAAAAAAATCAAAGTCCAGTCGGTTCTTATGTAACAGATGATTGTGACAGAGTAGTTTCGTAATATACTCGTAACCTGCTATTTATACATAGATCAGACTTGGGCACATAGTGTAGATCCAGATCCACCAAGACCCTACTTTTAGATGTCTGATTGGGATCTGCCGAGCCTCTATCTCGGGACTTTCACCACCAGTTATTCCCGACGTCGCTTTAGCAACATTGTGTCCAAGCGATTTATTAAACCTGTTCAGACCCGTCTTCAGACCCAGTAAAGATGACTGGTAATGTAAACAAGCACATTTTATAAGGATTATGTAGTTTTTGTTGATGTTGTTATTTTGTTGTTGCTGCTGTTTGTTGTTGCTGTTTGGTTTGGTTTTGTTGTTGTTGTTGATTTCTAATTTGGCAAAGACAAGTCTGGTACAACCTTCAATCTACGATTTGCTACTAAGTACTATAAAAAATGGATCGTTGCATTTTTATTTTTGCATTCCGTTTTTCCTTCAACATAATTCAAAATAAAACTCGCACACATAAGAACCGGTATAACACTTGCTCGGCACACTTGTATGTTCGATTCGATTGAGATCTCTTATCCTTGCGATATCTTCTTGTTTTCAGACCTGCCCACATCGCACGGGACCGTATGCATGTCGTGTGTTAGCCTGAACAAAATGTATCAGTGTGATGAAACACCTTGTCCACAATAAATTAATGTTTCTGTTGAAAAGTTAATATATTCAAAATAAATCATATTTTATTGTTTATTAATTGGTGCATTTGTTTATTTATTTATTTAGTTGGTTGGTTGGTTTGTTAGTTGGTTGGTTAGTTGGTTTGTTAGTTAAGTAGGGAGGGGTGAGGTAGGTAGGTAGGTAGGTAGGTAGTAAGCGAGTGAATGAGTGAGTGGATAATCTCATTTGAAGTTTATTTTAGACACTACAAAATCCAAACGAAAAATCTCAAATATAAAAGTATCAAGAAATGAGAATTTAAATGGTGAAAATAATATTTTACCGGTTATTGATGAGGCGCTGAAGCGCGGAGTCTACTCTGATCACGTTTGCTAATTGCTACTGGAGAGTCATGTGACCAGGATGTTTACGGAAAGGATCTAAGCGGTGATCGGAAATACGGTTCATAATCAAGGAATGATCTAAAAAAATGTCTTAAAAATCCACACATGTCACATCAAAAACTGTCGTACACTGTGCTCATCAAGCTAGTTTATCTACAACCTGTGCTTACTGTAATATATTTCATGTGGTTAACTCAGTCATTAACATTATATTTTCCGGTCACGTGCGATACGATTACTTTAGACTGAGATGCTTAGAGGACGCAAACGACATGTACCATAGTATAGAGACTCAGATGACAGCGAAGCCTTGTTAGACCGTATATGTCACAAAAACGTATATGCCACACGTGTATGACATATTCGGCCGAATTAATCACACCTGTCATCATGTGACAAATACTTTTGTGCAAATTAGCGATTAATGTCTGACCGTATATGTCAACATTTCATACAATGAACCAATTATCAACATCGTTGCCATTATCTTTGTCCGAAGCAGCAGCAGCTTGCCCTCATTAACGTCAACGAAACATCACCATCAACATCATCATCACGAGTGACTTTTTGTTGTAACGTTTTCCGTTTTCAATTTGCAGATATGCAATTTACAGTAAGGGGCCACAAGAACTTTAACACAAATAGTTTTAATTGACGAGAAACTGACATCAAGTTTTTAAGTCAAATAAACAACAATAATAGACGAGAAACTGACATCAAGTTTTTAAGTCAAATTAACAACATTAGGATCTTTTTTTAACTTTAATAAACAGGAAACTGACATAACTTCAACAGTTATTTAAAAAAACATCACACCATTACACGCAAAATCTCTTTTTTAATTTTAATAAACAAGATAATGACACAACTTTTGTTATTTTAAAGAGCATCTCACCATTAGACGTATATTCTTACTACATACCTTTGAAATCATATAACAGTTTACGGGGAAAAATCTACAAATATACTGTAGCAGTCACAATTTCGCTATCAACAGTGATTTAAAGAACACCACACATTAGAAAACATTTTACACGAAAATATAGTCGCCGTTACTTATATATTATGTCGGTTATGTCATACCAGTAAATGCCACTCATACGCAAACGAAGCCAAGCATTCACTTATTTTGATCCTTGAATTATTTCTCTGATTGCAAGAATGAGACCACTGTTACTACCCGCATTTCTAAGCAGAAAGCGAACGCTGACCGGATTTCGATTCTTAAGTTGAATATGTGGTGGTATATATGAAATCCTTGGCTTCTGCATACCCATTGACTTCATCACATTTCTAAAGTGTTCGCCGACCTCGGCCAACACGAACTGCATAGCTGGATTTGAACATATACAAACCTTCAAATGTCTATCTGAATGTGCATAGGTAGCAACAGGAATGGAAACGTTTCCTTTCGCTTCTGCGCTCTTCTACTGTTTACCATATTTCGGTCGAATATATCACACGTGTGACATATACGTTTTGTGACTTCTATTTTTTATACACCGTTTTCATTTTTTTGACACATTTTTGATAAGTGACAAATACGTTTTGATGAGCGTGGAAAAACTAATTCCAACTGAATATGTCACATTATATGTCCCATATTCGACTGAAGGGTGTGACGTATTCGACCGAATATATCACACGTGTCACGTATTCGACCGAATATATCACACGTGGTCACGTATTCGACCGAATATATCACACCTGTGACATATATGTTTTGTGACATATACGGTCTAACAAAGCGTAGCTCGGCATAGTAGATAATGCATGGACAGTTTCACAACACTTTGCAATCTTCTTTTGGCCCTTTCCTCTTGCCTCTGATTGATATTCCTGCGAGGCTTTGTTTATTCATAAATCTGCATTTCACGTGTATCTGCATTACACAAAAGAATTACTTCAGCATCTAGTTTAATTAATCATTAAGAAAAATACATGTATTAGCTTTTGAAGCATGCCTTGACACACTTTATGCATCTAGTTCTGTTTGATAAACGTGTACATATTTGTTTCTGTACTCGCACTTCTTTTTCCCTTACCGTTCGCGAGTAGTAAAGGTCATGCAGGCTAAATTCTTCGTGCCTTCAAAATTCAGCTCATAACACTGGACGCATACACAAATGACACTTAGAAAATCAAACCTTAATATGGATGTCAGATGTGATCAAGTACTGGAGTCTCTATCATCCACAAGCATTTGTTACAGCTGTGCAAAACCACACTCCTGTGCATTTGAACGAGAACATTGCAGCAGAAGTCCACCGTATTTCATAAGGTACCCTCTTATCCATTTGATGTCTTGCTAATTAATCTTCACTTAATGCCTAGTGGAAGACCTAGTCTGCATTTATCGATTCAAAATTAAGAAATGTAAATTCCTATACTTAAAAACATGTTTATTCAATCCTTGTTTCAGTTCAAGAAACAAATCAAGAAATCGAATTATTTAAGAAAGGAACCTGGCGCTCATGAGAACTGACCAATAAATAACACTAGTCATATCTTTTAAAGAGATAGTTGAAGGTGGAATAGTCTATTTTTTCTACCTTACTCTTTTTTATGTAGATTTTATAAGAAATGCGTGTTCAAATCACGTTGGCGACATTACAATGTAATAGCAACATTTCTTATAGAGGAATGTAAAGAATCAAGCCAGAAGTATATATGTTGCAGGTCTTATAAAATAAAGGTGCATTATTCTCAAGGATTCATATATGTTTCACATATTTGTTATGATGTTGATGACCTTAATTTGGCAAGTGAAATTTTTTTATGGAAAAAGTTGCACCAATTAACAAGAGAAAGAATAAACCACAATTTATAAAGGAGAAGCTTCTGAGAAATATCCTTTTTTTTTTCAAATATAAATCTGACTCCAAATGGCATGCTTATTATATACAAAGAAACCTTGTTGTAAGGAAACAATCACCAGTATATGTCAGTGTATTTTCAAGAGAGATGTGAGGGGGGCCCAAAGTCAAAGGAATTTTTGCCAACAATCAAACACTTTCTTACCAAGCAAGTGTCCATAAATCTAATTGGAAGATAGTATTAAATGGGAATGATTACCTTGAAATTGACCAAGAGGGTAATGGAAAAAGGAAAACATGGTACTGGAAAGGTTTTAAAAAGTTTCTTAAAAGTGGTGTCGCAGGGTTCTGCTATTTTACTTCTCGTGTTTGTTTACTTTTTAATGACTTTTTTCGATTCATTGAACAATAATCCGTTAAGATTAACTATGCTGATGGCAAAATTCTCACATACCAGGATAAAGATATTAACACACTTAAAGCTCCTCTTCAATAACATGGTTTAAGAAAAATCACACGCAAGCAATCAGCGACAAATTTCAGTTTATTTGTACTAGAAAATATACTTCAAAACCTAATTGAATCAATTAAATCATTGAGGATAATTCTAGTGTTAGGTATAGAGATTGACTCTCAACTTAGTTTTATGTTAATACTTCCACCGTTTATAAAAGAAAAGTCTGCCTGACCGGTTAATGGATGATGAAGATTATGTAAATATTTAAATAGATAACGAAACAATGATTTTAATAGATGCTGTCTATGTTTTAATTTTACTTACTGCCCAATAGATGGACAGTTCTTTAGTTAATACAACGTTTAAAAAATATTTAAGCTGCAATATGTGCATTAATATGATTTAAATGACTTTACCAGTTACACGTATTTTCTGGATAACGTATCTATATGCCAGCCCTACATGTACGCAAATATGCAAACCCTACCGTCAATTCGTTTATTCATTACAATATTTACATGTATCATTATATTAATATTTTCATTCAAGTAACTTGATTACTTGTGTATTTATTTGCTCTCGGAGATCTTTGAGGACGACGTTGTACCTCTGTGCCAGGACCCAGACCGATTGCTTGGCATGGCCGCCGCTGAATGCCAGCTCGGAGAGCATGTGTTTCTTTTCATGATCTGTTTTCTGGCGGCCATGTCATAATGACATACAACGTCGGCTGACCCTGAAACACTCAGTAGAGCGCTCGCAACAAGTCATGAAGTCGTTCACCTCGATCTGGAACATAAACCTCCTCGTCTGTCAACACCCACGGGCGCTCCTGGTAGGTCCTGTTATGCCTGGTCGTGGGACAGAGTATTACGACGTGATCGAAACGGCCGCGGAATGGACCCTCGAGGAGGTCAAGCGCGAATTGCGTTTTCCCGCAGCCAGTCATACAGCAAATTATCGCCGAGTGAGGCTATTCAGTAAATAGCCGATTCGAACCGTCCATTCTAGATGTTGAGCTGCCCGTCCATGAGGACTAGGAGGTATATGTTCAATGCTCCCCGAGCTTCTGCTTCCTTGGCAAGCTGAATTGTGATCCCCTCGATCCGGCGGCCGTTGCCATGCAAGCCGTCGTCAACGATGGAGCCAGAGAGCGAACTCCTCTGCGAGGTACTTACCTAGGTTGTAGGCGTGAAGCCTGAGGTCCTTGGCCACCATGGCCACTTCAGGGTGCCGTTTTATTCCACCAGCCATAAGTTTTCTGACCTCGTCCCATGCCTGGTAAGGGCGCATGCCTTGAGCATAGAGCTGGTTCGGAATACCCTCGACAGTGACCTCCACTTTGATCTTGGGGTTAGAAGCCTTCACTCTGGCGTTGAAAGGGCTGAGTCAGTTCCTCGAAGAGCATTATGACCCCCTTCATCGAACAAGCGGGGATGGTCAGGTTTATGTTCCGCAGCGTGTCGGACTTATCCGCCACTACCCTGCGGTGCCGGAGGACCTGTCGTAGAGGATCGCCATCTTCCCAGCGCACTGGTTGCGGATGTTTTCGGCCAACTTGCTGTTGGTCACCATCTCGAATTCCAAGGTAATACCTCGATTGAATATTTGGCTTTATCATCGCCGGTCACCCTGACAACGCGTCCATAATCATTGAACACGTAAGTTCGTACTCGAGTCTATCGCCGAAAGCGGATTGAAAAAAGGGCATGTGACTCTCCAAGACTTCGAAATCGAGTGGGATGGCGAAACGGTTGTCGTAAGCCTTGGCGATAGCGAGATCCTTCGCTTGAGCAGTCTTGTTTCCGGCATCAAGTCTTATTCGAGTTAAGTTGCTTTAATCCGTGATGTCAATACCCTGGTATACGGCACTAGCCCGCTCAATTTCTGTTTTCCAGAGGTCCATATAACATCCGAACATATCACTGTCGTCGAGGCTCATGACCTCGTTCCAGAAGATTTTGGTCTTCTTAAAGATCGCCCGGTCCAGATTGTTGACTACTGAGCGATTAGCGTCGGTTGAGAACAGCTTGATGTGGAAAGCTAATCGGGTGGTTCTGGGGACAAAGACATCTTGGGGGCCGAGATTCAGGAACCGCACAAACAGCTGCTGGTTCTGGTTGATAGTGGTTGGGTTGTTTGTGATCACGACCGACTGGTGGATGCCCTTGGCCCCTAGGGGCTCTCTCAGGCGCCGGTGCGGATTGAGCTATCGACCGTAAGCGCTTTGAAACAACTTGTATTGAACCCATATACCCGTGTATTTAACACAATGTCTGACGAAGGCATCCCGCTGCAAAACGCTGGCGCCGTTGGATTCGGCCGCGGATGATACTGCAACTACCTCACTCTCCACTGAATTACTTACTGGAACCGTTGATGAAGTTTACAACGGATTGGGTGAGGGTCAACCTCCTGCAGGTCGTGACCACCGAAAAATTGAGATCGACAAAGAGGTTCAGCTACGCCCTGAAGGCCCACCCTGAAGTTGATTTGATCAACAGACACGATGGAAGACCCCTAAAGCTAGCAACTATAGCAGGGAGAATGGGCGGTCGGGCAATTGTCCGGGATGAACTCGGGTTCTCGGACTGGCGGCTCCGCGATAAGCTACCCGCCCAAACCGTCGCCTAAATACAGCGGACTGATAGAGAACTGGACGAAGTCATGCGCGCTAGTGCTGGCAGAAACATTGAGGTGGCAGATTTCGACAAAGCCTCCGCCCTTTCTGAAATGGAGGAGACCACTTTGAAAACAATCGAAGCCCTACCACTGAGTACATCGGGCTTGGACGGTTCCGAGCTAAAGATGCGGGAACTCAAAGGGCTCGACAAGGCCATGAAAACCTAACGAGGAGAACTTGTAAACAACCTAACCAGACTCTCCTATATCGACAGGTATCTTAATCGAGAGGATGAAAAGCTAAGAGAGACGGATGACTCCGAGATGAAGCGGCGTATCTCGCAGAGATTAAGAAAACTTGCGAGAAGCTCTCAGATCGCAGACAAGCCGGATTCGGGAAACCCTGCGGCGAAACCTGCAAGACGACACCACGCTTGCTGAGCGGATCAAGACTCTCTTCCGAGAGCAAGGGATCACCGTCGTATCACAGCAATCGGGATGGCCTCCTAGCACTAACCGGTGGCGCCGCCCCCTCTCACCAAGGCCCTCCTGTCAAACCCGGGAAGGGTGGCGTTCGGGAGTGGGTGAAAAAACAGCTGCAAGCCCTTGGCGCTCTACTCGCAAAACTAGCGGAGAAGGCCGCGACTGCAATCCCCGGTGTCATTGACAGCGTGGTTTCAGGGCCGTTGTCGACCGCAGGCAAGGCAGTCGGATTGCTTGCCAAATACACTTGGGCTCTACTTCTCGCAATTGGGGGTCTGTTACTGGTTGCAGCCCAAGAGTAGCTAGCGAGGCACAAGCCAAAAGGCAAGTAGCCCCACGGCCACCCTACCCACAACCAAAGTTTTCTTTTCCTCGGAGTGTGCTCACTGCTGCCACGCGGTTTCGCTGCCGGGGGTCCATCTGTGGCGGCCTTGCGATTTTGCCGTCATGAAAGTCGCCATGTACCTGAGGCTGCACCGCAGGAGAGTTGATCTCCCTACTACGCCGATTGGGAGGTTGGCTGGAGCCATTATTATCCTGTTGTTGTAGCCAGCGATGCCGGGATTTATGTTTAGGAGCATGTCACTCGGAGCCATGTACAATCCTGTTCCGAAGACCACGTTGAGCTCGCTCCCGGCGTACTGCAGAATGCTTGGTAACAGGTGATAGCGGCCTGGGTGTTGAGTTGACCGGAGAGTTGACCGCATTCTCCACTAGGGCTAGGAACTGCTTTTTCGCCTTGAAGCCGCCTGCGATCCGGGACTTGGTTTGGGTCCTGGATCTTGCTCGATTAACTCAATGTGGGCCTTTCTAGGCGGCCGATAGTCGCAAGACGAAACCCCGAAATGACGACCTCCAGAGACCTGCGACCCGAACGTCATGTGCTCGGGTTCTAGGCTTCCGGCGTTCTGGCTGGCGACGTGTTTTTTCTCGATGTCTTGTCTGAAGTCTGTCTGGGTCCACGCAACGTGCCCTCTGGTGTGGACGTCCCCCAGGCCGCGGCTGTTGGGGTGCTCCTTTTGGCGCCATTCTGTCTAGGGGTCGACCCCGAATTCCTGGCCAAGCCGTTCATGCGCTCTCCTGTTGTAAGTATTTTTCACGGAATCCCAGGACGAAGCCTGGAGGAGGGCGCATTTCAGTTCTGTTAGAATACGACGGTGGTGTAGTAGACATGGTAGAGGTAGACAGACTGAATGAGTACGGTGGCACGCCCCTCTGCTCCGTTCAGGTGGTCGTTGAATGAGACCCCGCAGCCTGCCGTTGCGCACCACACGGCGAAGTTCAGCTGATCTTCATCGGGCTATTGGTCCAATCTTGAACCGTGGCCTCTGTTGTGATCTTGGGCAATCAGTACAGTTTCCAGATATCGGGAAGGCTGGCGGAGAAGGACTGGCTGGGGCCTGTCGTAATCTTTAACTTGGACATGATTCCGGCCTTAGGGTGCCGTGGGTAGCCCCCGGTCTTATACTTTACGCTGCTTTTAAAGGTAAAGGCCTCCATGTAGATCGTGCAATATGTTTCAAACTATCACCGATATCACTTCAGGCCCGACCTGTCTTCAACAACCCATAGACAACAGGGGTGGAAGATTAAAGATCGGACTTCGGTCGATCACGTACACGGTTGGCTAGTACAACATTATGAACGCCATGTATGTAACCTCATCCAATGAGATAACCTATGTGCCCCCGGGCCTTGGACCTTTCAGCAGTCGCAAGAATATCTCAGAGCCTCACAAAGCGGCCTTAAACTAAATCTTAATGAAACTACTGGTATACTCAACCACTTTTTTCACTCTTCGACAGGGTCCGTTCGAATCTCGAAAGGGTTGCAGGAGCCTCTAGATTTCGAAGAGTACCGTCGTTTCTTCCAACCAGGGGTAGGTGACCTTAGAGACCGTCCTGTAAATTTCAGCCCGCACAGGTTGTTATTTATCCACCTAGAGGAGACGAACACAGCCAAGAACTCCTTGAACGGGGCCCCTAGTAGTCTGCTTGCTGATGTCGCTGTCGGTGGCTGGTCGTACGGGGAGACCAATTCATCCGTATTCCCTAATCCCCAGTTCAAGCTCCTGAGACAGGGGACAATCTATGAGCTCATAATCTGTTAGAGACGAGCGTGGTAGCAGAATAGACAACCATGGTTTGCCAGTGAGTGTCGTCCTTGAGGAAACCCAGTGCAGATTACGCTACTCGGGCGTACGTCAATGCAGTTGCTTCGCTACAGTGTTCGCCTGATCTGAACCACTACATAAAACTGACCAGGATAGTGATGTAAACCTAATGTGGGGTCGGATCATGAACCTCGGAGACATCGAATTACCTACTGATGTGATTTCGGCGAGGATTGTAGAGGAATGGTGGAAGTTCTTAAAGGGGAAGTCCTAATGAGAAATGATGAAGCAGCCATGAAAGGCCGCATTAATCTTAACAATCACCGCATACTAAATTTAGATCATCCAGTTCATTCAAACGACGCCGCGAACAAGCATTACATAGACAGGTCAATTCCAAAGCCAATGTTTACAATCCTGGCTGAAGAGCGCGGGCCCTTAGGTGGTGGATGGTCATTTGGTTTCGGATAGAAAATAATAGTCAAAGTAAAGTTTGCTACGTCATGATGAAAAAAGGAAAGATACTGTAGCTAAACTATTATATACTATTAGCTAAAAGATCCGACGAAGTTGGTACTGGCCCAATTCTCGTGGGGGTGTTTTTTCGTTGATTAATTGGCTAAAAGATCCTGCAAATTGAGATAACTAATATAAAACGGTTCAGTTTGTTTGGGGAAGTCGGTGTTTGAAATAAAAAGATAATTGCCTTTGGTCCAAAATCGATACACATAACTTTGGTTTTGCAGCAATAACTATGGAACTATTTTCTGAACATTTTACGCAAGAATTATAAGAACGCAAATGTCAACAAAACGCCTTTAATCTAAAACATGCACGTGAAGTAGACTAAATGAATTAAAAACGGACATTGTTTAACTTAGCAATATTCAAATACTTCACGTGTACCACATTTATATTTAAAAAGCACAGGGTATCATCGAATGGAAATTTTGCAGTCTTTGGAAATTTCGCATTCTATAACTTGGAGATCTAAGATCTGAGGGAATTTCACAAAAGTTACGGAAATTTCTTAATTAAAGTAAGAAAAAAAAATATTTATGGATACGACCTTTGGAGTCATATTAAGTCACATGTTATAACCTGAATCTATAACAGAGGTAAATGTAATGAGCCGAACATGTAATAGGATGGGTAGACCGACAAACGTAAGGCTCATATCTAAAACAAAAGTACACGTTACACCGTTTTCTACATATAAGAATTATTTGGAGTTTGTGTCTCTGGAAAGAAAAGACGAATGTAACTAATTAACAAGTGGCAATGAAATATTATGTATTTAACTAGTTTACAGTAACTAATCTATACTATTCTATATCTATCTATACGAAACTATAGTAAGATGTTTTGTTTGTGTTTGTATTTTTAAGGTTGTCCGGCTGTTTATAGTTATACGTATTTGATTTACCATTAACACATTAACACAATACTCTATGGTATCAGTTAAAACAATATGTTCACCCTGATGAAAATGACGCACAGAACGGCATTACAACTTTATATTTATTAAAATAATTCATGACAAACCGATAAACATCACGTCTCTAAAATGAACTTAATTATACTGCGTATCTTTTATCAATTATGCATACACGTTTTTTTCAATGTATTCATTGCCTCACACACAAATTTTTAATACTCCACAAACCAGGTTTAAGCACCCCAGTTGGCCCTTTTGCCGACTGACCGTTCCAAGGCGGTAACTGATGGTTTTTCTTTTTGCGTGTTATGTCTCGTCTCTGTGTTTTAGTCACATTTACATTTACATTGTTTGCCTTTGTCTACAGGTAGATCAAATGTAAATATCTGTGGAAATTTTTATAGGACCTTGTCTTATTTACCTATTGATGGTTATACAACTAGGGTTTTAATGACGATAGATTAGTTTGAATTGTACTCGTATATGAAAAGCGGCATTTGGATAAATTGAACGTACTCGGGCATTGCCATAACGTCTGGTGCTAGATTTGCTTTTTATACTACATGCGAGTTGAGTTGGATATAAGGAAATGGGACATTTTCTTCGAAACATGTTTGCTTATGAAACAATATAAAGACTGTGATTTTAATTGTATTAATGATTATAAAACATCAGCTACAATATGTAACTGATATTGTAATTAATATTATTAGTTTGAATACAAAAGAACTGAAAACAACAATAACAACACAGTACATGAAATCATTTTATTTACAACAAAACTATTTCTACATATATCTATAATGTTAGAAAAAAAATATTGTAAGAAATAAAAAGATAATCCAAACATAAACGTGACACCTGTACCTTTGCTGTTGAAACGCTGTTTTAAAACATTACATTATTTGTACTCAGTACAAATCATGAAATATATCGCTTTTCAAGTCCATGCCTTCCAAATCTATAAACAAGCACTATGTGGTGTTCAGCTAAAATACATATCGACGTCAGAGCTGATGACTCAAATGATCATTAAACATAATTTTAAAAGTAAGTGGTCTAATAGTTTTCTAAGTTTCAAAATAGCTTACTGTGCAGCGTTGTTCGGATAGAAAATACTGTACCATTTACTCATGTAGGAATACCTGTCTTAGTAATTCTTAATAAAGTGATTAAATAACATAAAACGTGTGACTGCCTACACTTTCTTTCTCTTCGGAATCCAAGCATTTTACATTCATTTTCAGAGGCAAATTAATTTTATTATGTTTCAACAAATGCTATTTTACCAGGGCTATCTAACAGTTGTACTTCAATGTCAAGTGTGATAGGGCTGTCCTGCAAATGGTTGCAATCATGAACTATTTTTATAACTTTTCACGTTTAAGTTTGGATTTTTAGAACAAAAAGCCGACACAATTATTTATTTCGTACTGGCCAGGATCAGCTATTTCTGGAACAGAGAGACTACAGACAAATATTTACGTAGAATTACCGGCGCACCGCATGTCAGCTGAAATACGTCTCTATAGGAATAAAACTTCTCGTTTTGACAGTATCTCAACTCAGGCAATAAGGTGCTGAAAACATATCTTAGTCATGCATTCTTAAAATACGATCATGCCCATGATCAGGCGATAACGCTTTCTTGTAATGTATATGTGGTTTTGATTGTCAGCAAATACTGTTAGTCAAGTCACCACATCAATGCTGGACTGCCAAGAAGTGTTGTTAGTTTTTCCAGAACCTTTTATCACCCATGTTAAATGGCGAGTCTTACTACTTAGTGATTACTTTTCCGCCAATGTCCAGTTTGACGGGGTTGTCCGGCAGTAGGTCGTAGTCCAATGTCCACTTGCTCAGAACTGGGTTGGAAGGTCCTACAACCACACCGGAGTAATGAAGACCTTTCTCCTTGTAGCTGCATGTCAAGCCTGTGTGATCTGTCAATACACAAGACGCATAAACAGTAGTTCACTGGTGGGCAGAAATGAAGAACGTTGTGTTATGAGATTATAGAAGTGCTTCAAGTAATAATGAAATACACATGCATGTCCAAGGAATAACAACCATGGTCTCCAACATTCTTCGAAACATAATTAATCCGATTAATCCGTATTTTACGAAGCAAGCCAAGAGACCAGAGCGAACCCAGGTCTAATTAAAACCACACGAAATAAAATAAAAAAAAACGTTATGTTATTTGGTTTGGTTTTGAGATACATCGCATTAACACAATTATTGTCTTTGTTGCGACGTTTCGCTATAATAGGCGGACATAGACCCCAGACAATTGTCTAGGCTGAACCTACGGCGCACCGCAGGTACCTTGGAAAACTTTCCCTCATAAAAGTTCCTACCCCTACCGGGACTCTAACACACGCGGTGTTGGCCTTAGGCTCACGGGAGTAACAAATCGGCGACTGTACCAACAAGTTGACGATTGCTCTCGTAGAAGAATACAGAAAGTCATATAAGGCATGCATTTCAATTTGATACTTTTAAACCCTAAATAAACACGTCACGATCGTATTTAAGCTTTGCACGTTGGAAGATAGACAGTTTCGGTAATACCAATAGTCTTTATTAACTAGTGTTCCGTAGTACAGCTTTCGTGATCGGTCATAACAATTTCTTGTAAGTTATCGTTTATTTTGACCCATGGCAAGCAAGGAAGAAAAAAGGACCTGGGCTCAACTAGCTAAATTGATAAAATACATTTTAATACGATGCCAAATTTTATTATTCATTACATTGCCTTAAAAATGTCAATAGAGGTAAACTATATGTTATACATGTGATATTATAACAGTTCTTAGATGTCAGGTTCTTCTCCTTTTTTGCCTTTTAACGGAAAATATTTATATTGCTTGATGGGCATAGCGAAGTTATGTAAGACACGTCCAATAGGGCATCTGGACTGTGTGGACTCGGGGGTTTGGGGTCTAGATTCTAACTATAAGAAGTTAGAACTTAGAAACTGACATTAACAAATCCTTTTTATCTACTTAAATATTTCGAAAAATACAAATAATTCCTAAATGTTGGTAACACGATGCTGTTGGCATCCAATAAACATATTAACATATAACAAAAGTACAATAGTTGGAATTTAATAAGATAAGTGTCGAATAGCATCATCCTTTTTAATGTAACAACCACGTGAATGAGACAAAATGCCGAGAACATTATTAGCCTGAAACTTTTACTCCTGAAGCGTCGGAGGTTTGATGGTGAATGTGATAACATTTGCTTCTGACTATAATTAGACTCGTTCATAGATAATAGCTGCTTCCATTTCATATTTTCATTTTAAAATTGATAAGTAATAAACGCACAATTAAAGACCTAGAAGACGATGTATCGCCTTATATCCAGTGAGAACTTGACCGTATTTAGCATGGATAAATGAACATTATAGAACGCTATTGTTACCTGATATGACCTACAACTGTTTGTAAAATGTTATAACTTGTATTAACCGTGCGATGTAAAACGTTCGACGAGTGCAACAACTAAACGATAGACAATGTTTATGGCAGCACAGCTATATATATGGTATATGCTATTTAATCCTTATTATGTCGCAGATACTGTTACAGTGAGACATATTGCTAGAGGCGCTGACCAGCAAATGGTGTAGATTCTAATCAGACAACTCCCAACTAGGAACTGTCCGATCCGGATCTACACTATTTTTCAGGCCGAATCAGTTTACACTTACTAGCTAAAGTTTTCAGATGAATAGAAGAAGAGAGTGGTACTCTACTGTTGCTAAGATCAATACTATGCTGTTTAAAAAGTTCACTTAGTTGTCAACACTCTATGCTCGTGTTTTCTGCTTAAAATGTAGTATCCGTCAGTTTGCCTATATCTAATAAATGTAACATCTTGAGAATTTGAACCTAGATGTCGACGTCGGGGCTGATTATTGAGATGATCATGTAACGTGATCCAAAAGTCACATGGTTTTTCGGTCTGAAAATAGCTAGCTGTGCAGCGTGTCTCGACTATGAAATACACTTTTGACAGGAAGGGCACAAGTAAAAACATATCGCGGGATCTTTTTTTAGATAACAATTTATTTTGTTGCAGAAAGCAACAAGGTCTAAACTGTCGGGCATCGCCTTTAACGTCTAATCCAAGTATTGAGACAATAAGTTTATAAATGTACTATTAACAGATATAACATAATCTTCATTTGATTGCTTTTTTATTAACATTTAATACTTTCCTTGAAATTGCAATGTGTAGTAATATATCATGAGCTCTAATGTTAAATGGCTGAAAGTTATAGTACTTGGTAAAATGAGTATATTTGTAAATGTTGGTATTAAACCTTGACCCAAATGTGCACATCAGTACCAATAAAAACTTGCTCTTTTAGATGTCTGTGCAATAGTAATGGAACCTAAGACGACAATAAAATACATTTAACATTTCTTTAACCTTTTGGAACTATTTGCTCAACGCATATGTTGGTTACAATGATATGTGTTTATGATGTTGGCATTAATTTGTATTCAATTATTTATATTACGTAACTTTATGGACAAGTATGATTTTATGTAGATCATTGCAACAAATTAAGGTATCAAAAGCTTCTTGTTAGAAGTTTCATAATTTAATTCAACTTACTTAAGCATCATACCTGAAATCTAATTCACATCATATGCTCCAATTTAACCAATGCGCGATTTAAAATATAATCATTGAAAGCGAAACAAAAAATATATACTATCGTTATGACCACTTTATAAAAATTATTTCACTTACTGCCGAGATTAGGATAGACCGTAAATTCGTCGTATTTCCAGGCGTAGTAGATGTGCCACATTGACCACATGGAATCTGTTTTGTTTGTTTTTATAAAATGCCTATACCAACTACTTGCCACATTTCCTGGGACATCTGGAATAAAGCTTGTGTTCTTCTTAGCACTATTGTACCACTCGATAAACTTTATCCAGTTATGAGGACTTGGAGAGTATCCCCATGTCCCTACAACTGGATATTGATACACCACAGACGTATTTGGTGCATCCACCAAACCAGGCGCACCGTTATGTTTGATAGAAACTCCTTGCAAGGCAAAACCATTTATATGTGGATTGGAATCATATTTGTTATGAACAAGTTTAAGATATCTGTAGAAGTAAGGGGACACAACCAGGTCATCTTCCAGAATTACGCCAATCTCAGAGCTGTCCCGTAAGGCTTGCCAAGTCTGGAGCCACTGTCCATAGATGCCAACATGTTGTTTGTGGACATTCACACTATACTCTCCGTGTAGAAAATGAAATCCTTGAGCTGCAGTTAAAGTGACTTCATCTACCCCTCCGTCCTTTGATATATCGATCCAAACTTCCAGCCTGACTGAATCAGTCCCATAATGAGCCATATTCAGTGAATGAAGAAGTCTGGCTGTCGACTTTGCACGATTGTAAACTATAACAATTACTCGAAGATCGTACTGCTTAATTTTCACTGTTGATTTCTCAGTAAGATCCGACTTTTGAAAGACCACGTTGCCGAATGCAGTTAATTTGTAAATTACATTCCCTGGAAATCCCAAGTGAAGTGTCACAAATATTAAAAACATTGCAGTAGTGACGACAGGAACCAGGAACACAGAACGTCGAAAGAATTTCATCATGCTGAAAAAAAGTTGAGAAAAAATAAATATCACTGCTAAACAAACAGTGTGTTTTTTTTTCAATCGTTACCTGAAAATACCTGCTAGAATCGTTGACAATGTGCATATAACTATGCTTGCATTGACGAAAATAATAAACCATAGACAGATGGTGACGGAGGGTGGTTCACCATATCTATGCGTTCAGAAAATTTAATTTTCCGAAATGATTCACACTACTGACAAGGAAAGAAAATTTTCATAATGATATATAAAGCTAAAATAAATATTTCGCAGGGGGAATGGCGTTTATTTGGGGGAGAATCTTTGTGGTGAATGCGCTTTAATTTGGCTACAATTACATTAAGAAAATAAACACTTCAGGCACCTGGCTTTCACTGCTTCGAAACGGAAGTCGTATTTTGAAAGAAATGACAACCGCCATAAGGCGATAAGATATCATAACTACATGTTCCATTCTGAAACTACACAGCATCTTGTTCAATGAAGAGAACAAACGCAGATTGGTGCGGGTGGAGAACCAAATCTAATTTAACCACTTTATCGCGAGAGAGTAGGTCAGGCTTGTTACGTCTCAGGATAGACTTGATACTGCACATGTATTCTATTATGTTCTGGTTCGGGTTTATACATACATTCGTAATCACTTAGCGTGTCATGTTAACCAAATGTGTTTATCTTAAACATTTGATGACTTTGTTCTGCTTCTGGAGTATAATTGTATAACTGCCTTTCGTTTCACATCAATTCACGGAGAAACGTTGAACTAATTTTTGTCGCGCTGGAGACATGAATAGTCTAAAACGTTTACGTCGACAGCTTCCTATGTGAACAGAAACACTTGTTCTCTGATCGTGGGTTTATTTCATGCATTTTGTTACGCTGCATGACAATGTTGCTTCGAAAAGAAGTCAATTTGACAGCGTGGACTCCTGAATACAATGCGTCCATGTTATGATATGTAAAGCATGATAAAAAGGTTTTATCATTTTTATGAAACTGTCGGCTTGATAAGTCTCATCACAATGTCGCTGACGTGGCCTTTGTTGTATAAGAAGTTTAATTAAGGCTTCGTAATAAACGATTTTTAAAGTACCAGTAAATTATTTGATCAACACCTAAAACCAACTCAACTTGGACATCTGCTAGGTATATATCTACCTTGCACCGTTTAAGAAATTTTGAAAACGTAGATACAAAATGACGTCATTGTCGGGAATATCGCGATTAATTTGTTAGTTAACGTGTATGTGTATATGCAATACATAATTGTTATTGTACAAGGTGCTTTCAACGACACCTTTAACGGCACCTTGCCTAATAACGTTAAGAAAATGATACCGTCAGTCAACGGTGTTTAGTATTGTGTATGCTATTTGTATATTCTGTGTTAACATCAATCTTGGGTCATTTATGTTATTACTGAGGAACCGTCATTTGTATTAATTTCCCGCATACGTGGAACTGTTATTTAGGTCATATGTAAGCACCGACAGTATGATGTTTGAGGGGGTGGAGGTGGGGGGGGGGCGGGCTTTACTTTCGACGTTAGTGTGGATCTTTACTATTTGGATTTTGGTTGGGATATAAATGTTTAGACCTTTGGATTATATGTAAATAAGTGTTAAATTGTGAAAATATTCTATTCGGTATAGTTAAGAATTAAATTTTCTAATAAATAGAAAGTTCAACGACTAAAGGTGTTTATTGTAAATACAACTAAAGCATAAAACATCAATGTGGAAATTAGGTTAAAATAAATATACAGTCCTAAAAATTATGACCAAAAAGGGAATCAGTCTTTGCCACAGTCATAATTAGCAACGAAAAAGATTCAGCGATTAAGGAAACATGGCCCATCTATTGTTGGTTGAGCAATGTTTTAAGTTAAATCTTTCCAGTCATATGAAGTCGCAGAGGAAGTGTGAACAATGTATGATAGGCAAGTTTACCTATTCATTTACAAAATGCCCGCCTGAACTTGTTTGACTGGCTTGACCGAATGACCCATCCTTCTGACCAACAACATGCTCTTGGTGAGCATATTTGAATATGAATACTGGTGTTTATCAATAAAAAATGTCTGCATAGGTAGGTGCATTAAAATAAAAGGATTTAATTGTATTGAATGCTTAAACTGTTTAAACAATTCAATACCAAATGCTTAAAAGCGTGGATGTAAACAGGATTAAACTAAAGCCATTTTATATCACTACCTTTGACGTCTTCATATGACGAAACACACGTTGTCAAAAGGTTAAGAAGTTGGACTCCGGATGGGGTGTCCCGGGTCGGAATCCCAAAACAGACCACGCGATGTTAATCCCAAAGGAAGACTTTTCGCATAGCTCCGGGTGCTCAGTACCTAAGTACAGGCTCTACTCAGGATGTGGGCAGTCGAGAAGACCAACATATATTAAACTAAAAGTAATTGTTCTTAATCGAGTGCAAATAAACATGTTTTAGACTAACATTTTTTCAATGACGTCAAATTAATGCCATTGCAAGGTTGATATAACCAATTAAGTTTTGTTATATTTACGATGCACCACGAATACAACAAGTATAGTTTGAAACTTTCATGATAATGTCAACCGCCTGCTGCTCACATGAAGTTCACTGTTACATTTATAAACAAAACTATTTTTATGTTATGTGTGAATTGCATAAATACGTGTACATGTACATAAAAAGTATATGTTAAACTAAAACAATAACACAAAAGCCCACAAAAATATTGCTCTTATATCTAGGTCTATATATGTATTATTCGATTTTCTCTTTTGATGAATAGCGAATAAAATGCAATGCTAGTTATGAAACCATTTAATTTATTTTGATTTTATAGGTATATTTTTAGTTTTTCAACAATCTTATTATAAGCGTATCAATGATTCAGCACGTTTTCTTCATGCACAACTGCAATAGGAAACTCAATCTTCTTGTCTGCACCCATATAACATTAAACTGTAATTATGTTTAGTCTCCCAGGAATCATACTTATGTTGCGCATTTTAACATACCAAAATATAAAGATAGCTTTGCTTTTATGAAACGATTAAAGGAAAAATTCAAACCACTATAAACGGATATGAAAGGCTAAGTTGAGTTATTTTTTTCATGCCCATATGATAACATCGACACTTACGGCGACATTCTTTTAGCAAATCTGTACTTAAGGCGACTTGCTTACTTGGGGTTATAGTGAAAGTATCATTTCTCTAGCCTAAGGACTGTGTGCATAGTAAAACTTAAAATAATTAAGATTTCAATATTTTCAGTTTCGATTGGACAGACCGGATAACCATGCCTAAATTTGCTAATAATCTTGCTTTCTTGCTTGAACTATACCAATATTTTAGAAAAAGCTTTGGCGCAAAGTTAATGAAATTAATATAAATTACTTTTAACATCAGGTAAGATGCTATGTCGTTAAAAATCATATAAAAACGAAACTTAGGATGACTCACAGGCACGAATCCTTACAAAGTCGACATCGTTTATCGTGAGCTATATCTTTTATAAGGGTAAGTAATTTTGATAGCAGTGATATTCTGAAACAAAACAACTGAGATATTAGGTTCATATGGACATGTTCGATAACAGCAACACTTAGGGCGACCTTTCACCAGACAAACCGCACTTATTGTGACTTTCTATAATATAGTGTTCCGTAAGTTCTTAAGCAGCTGTATCATTCGTGCATGATCAATATTGTGTAAGAAAGTAATTTTCGTTGATCTAATCACATTTACGGCGACCTCATCTGGCAAATCCGCACTGAAGGTGATTAACATAATAGAGGTGTACATCAAAATGTAAACTTATTGTAAACATTTCTTTGTGAATAATCACGATTGGTTAATATTTCAGATTTAATCTTAGACAATACTTTGAGCTATAAAGCTATTGATCTTCTGATGTTTAGTCATTTTTTACCGATAAAATCTTTACTTAGGGCGACCTTTTTTTAACAAATCTGCACTTAAGGCGACTTGTATATATGGGTTCATAATTAGAGCATCATTTATTAAGTCTATGTTTTTGTGCAACATTGCACTTAATATAATAAGTTACCAGCAATTATAAACAGTTTCGATTAAACAGACGAGATAACCATGTTTAAATTTGCTAATAAACTTTCTTGACCTACACCAATATTTCAGAATAAAAGCCTACAGCCTGAAGGACCTATATACATTCTAAAAAAATGAGTGAGATCTAAAATGATTACATATTTTATTGTGATGTGCTTGTGTTGCGAAATTATTTTGAAAACAGATATTCTATTTGTAAAAATATACAAAAAAGAAAATAACGTTAGCTCAGCCTTGTATGTGTTCTATAACAGTAAAATCGTCTTGATTTATTGTCTAACTAAAATAAGGTGTAATGAAGATGTATACATATACTTTTATTGTGTAAGCAATATAACGGCAGTGTTGTTTCAAAGCTAAAATAACAATTTATTTCGATATCAGCTTTATATATATATTCATATAAACGTCGGGTTTTCCGATGTCCGCATGATAAAAACGACGCTTAGGGCGATCTTATCTGACAAATTAGCACTTAAATCGACTTTATAGAGGTGCACATCCATTTTCAAACTTAAAATATCTTCCTGCATTTAGCTTAGCAATTTGAAACTTGATTTGCAATCAGATCGTGTTTGCACATACACTCAGTGCATAAACATTTCCTTTCAGAAAAGATTGATGATACATACATTTTTGTGCGCAAATATATTCTTGTCTGTCTGGGTAAAGTAGCTGGGGGCTAGTGGGTTTAGAACAGGTATTCACGATGGGGGCTCCTACACGGCTACACTTCGTTTATTTTGTTATGGAGTGTTGCACAAATACATTACATTCACAACGCTTTAAAGTTTGCCAAAGGTGTTAAGAAATGACATGTTTATTTAAATGCTGAACTTGAAATACTGCCACTTTTTTACATACATAAAAGCTTGACTTTGCCGAAGTGACAATAATTTCGTCAATACGGTTTTGCGAAATAAAATAAAACCACAACCAAATAACAAAAAGCCCATGCTAGATTGGAGTTTCTGCATCGAAAAATCACTTCCTGACTTTTCATACTCTGAAGTTTCTGGCCATGTCTCTTAACCAGTGCCATTTTATTAAGTTTGCTTGTTGTTGTTCGTTTCTTTTGGGGCTTTTTTGTTGTTGTTGACGTTGTTTGTTAGTTGTTGTTTTGTTGTTGTTGTTTGTTGCTCTTTTTCTTGTTGTTTTTAGGGGTGGGGGTATCATAGTTTGACTCTGTATTGAAATAATATGTTTCAGTCCACCAAGAATAATATTATTTGTTTTGTTTTAAGACTACAATACGTTTTACTGACAGGATAAGAGCAGTTAAACTCTTCAACTGGTTACGAATGTCGAAAAAGATGTGATATCGCTGTGTCATATTTACAGTTGGAAACTGCTGCTGATTACCTCAGCGAAGATTTTGTTCTACTATCTTCTGTACATTATCGCTGTACCA
Source organism: Sinonovacula constricta (assembly GCA_007844125.1). Classification (NCBI taxonomy): domain Eukaryota; kingdom Metazoa; phylum Mollusca; class Bivalvia; order Cardiida; family Solecurtidae; genus Sinonovacula; species Sinonovacula constricta. Next base: position 8,479,967 of record CM017561.1, read on the forward strand.
GATTATGAGAAACTGTCCACTCAATCCAAGATTCTAATTTAAAGGTGGTATCCGACAGTTTGCCTATATTTAATAAATGTAACATCTTAATCCTATTTTGGGAAATGCGTGCATAATTGCTGCATAGACTTATACTTAGTGTAAAAAGAAATGTCCATTATTTCCTAATATTTAAATTAGCACGACGGCGATTTCAGTTCAAAATATAAATCAAAGCTGATTACCCGGATGAGACTGTAAGGTGATTCTCAGACGTATGTGGCTGTCTTCGTTTAAAAATAACTTATTGTGCAGCGAGGCTAAGATAGGAAACACATTTTTGTTATGACAAATGGGGTGTTGCGCATTACTTTTCACATGGATTTACAATTAGGGCACCAATAAACAGCATTACGTGGGGTATTTTAGGTTAAAAAATTAGGCGTAAGTATTTAACCTAGGTAGAAAGTTTTGGTAAAAATATTTTGTTTTCAATAGTGTAGCTCTTTGGAACAGCCTGTCCGAAAATGTCAGGAACATTAAGTGTCAGCAAAAATTCAAAGAAGCTCTCATAATGCATTAATGGACTAGTAGATTATATATTACCTTTATAAGATAAAATCTAGATATTTTAGTAATGTGGTCGGGTTTATTTAATAAACTTTAATTAAGTACATGCAATGTAGAACTTTAGAACTTATTTAAGACAGATTACACTTTTTTCATAACTGAATAAGTGTACCAAAGTACAACACTAGTTAAAACACAAATAGAAGTTCAAAACTATACATTTTATTCAAAGGATAACTCTATTTTATCGTTTTCACTTGATCATAAACATTCTTTTACCAATCTTAAACACTAAAACTATAATGACATATCTCTAAAACACTATCTTTATGCATAACTATTTTAGCACTCTAATACAATAGTGAAACCCAATGATTTGATTATCATCATGATTTTAATTTCTTGAGATCATGTTGTTAATCATCAGTTCATCCTTATAATTGTAAACATAAAAATCAACATTTATTCACATATTCAGTTTATCATCAAAACTCTTATCAGCGTAATCATCTTTATGAACTCTTCATATACAGTATTAAGTTCAGAATCACTATTCATTAATATCATCAAGAACAACCATTCATATTATTCAGTTAATCATATTTATAACCAGTAAAATCATCATTGACAACCATTCGCATTCAAGATCTTTTATACATTTCAAATTGTACAATTTTTATCGGAGAAAACTAAAGTCTATTAATTTTACTCGTGTCTTTCACAATGAATATTCCATTCCTTATTTAATACTGCACATTTCCTAGTACAATATATGCTGTTAAAAAAAGTCATTTGGCCGTTAAGATCACTAAGATACCAAAACACCAAGATATTTAAAATTAAAGTCGTAAGTGAACAATATTTTTATAAAAACGTACCTGTATTGTTTAATTAATCTCCTTCGTAATTATTGGTCCTTATTACTTACTTATAATGCGTGCAATGGGTACGTTGCTGTTCATGTGTTTTTCTCAGTAGCTGCGCATATATTCACTTCTCTTTATCTTCAACTCCAAATATGCTTGTCGTCTTGCTCTACTGACCATGTTGGATTTTTCGGCCAATGAGATTCATAAGAATATTACCAACAATGCATTACGCGTATTACGTAGTGTTAAATTTGTAAACATTGTCGAGGTGTGAGTTACGAACTTTTCAAATGTAATCATCTCTTTGTCGACTTATCACTGATACTCCCCCCCCACGACACCCCCCCCGAACTTTAAGGTCGACTCGATGGGTTATATGGGATATATTAATGACCCCTGGCAGTGTATAACGAAATTATTTGGATCTATAACTCGAATTAAGCACATTTTAGCCTCAGGTGTGTCCATTTAACCGTGAACGAAGTCATGAGTATGGACAACAGTGATGTGTTCAGATGTTACGCGGACCTCTGGAAAACGGCTAATGCCAAATACCGGGGTATTGACACACCGGATAACAGAAACGCAACTCGCTATCCATCCCATTCGATTTCGAACTCTTGGAGAGTCACATGCCCTTCTTTCAGTCCGCTTTCGGCGATAGGCTCGAGTACGAACTTACGTTCAATGAATACAGTCGCGTTTTCAGGGCGATCGGAGATGAAAATGTCAAATACTCAATCGAGGGCATTGCCTTGGATTTCGAGATGGAGAAAAACAGGGAGTTGGCCGACAACATCCGCAGCCAGTACGCAGGGAAAATGGCGATCCTCTACGATCGGGTCCTCCGGCACCGCAGGATAGCGACGGACATGTCCGACACGCTGTGGGACATCAACCTGAACGCCCCCTAAAGATAGATGAATTATTATTGATTATTATTGATAGAATGATTAATGCTCGTCGAGGAACCGACTTAGCCCTTTTAACGCCAGAGGCCTCTATAACCTATATTATATAAAAATACCGAAGGTGGAGGTCACGGTCGAGGGGATCACGGCTGCCTGGTCGAAAACGCCAACGAGAAGATCGCAATTCATGTCACCAAGGAAGTGGAATATCGGGGAGCATTGAACATATACCTCTTCGTCCTTATGGACGTGCAGCTCAACATCGAGAATGGAAGATTCGTCCCGGCTATGTACTGAAGAGCCCCACTCGGCGATAATTTGCGGCATGACTGGCTGCGGGAAAACGCAATTCGTGCTTGACCTCCACGAGGGCCCATTTCGTGGCCGTTTCGATCAGGTAGTAATCCTCTGTCCCACGACCAGGCATAACAGGACCTACCGGGAGCTTCCGTAGGTATGGACAGTCGAGGAAGCTTACGTTCTAGATCCAGGTGAACGGCTTCATGACTGGTTGCGACCGAGTGTTTCAGGGTCAGCCGACGTTGTATGTCATTGATGACATGGCCTACACCAAACAACTTACCAAGAAAGAAACATGCTCTCCGAGCTGGCATTCAGCGGCCGGCATGCCAATCAATCGGTCTGGGTCCTGGCTCAGAGGTGAAACGCCGTTCACAAAAACCTTTGAGACCAATGCGTTAGGTCGCTCTCTTCCACTGCAAGAATCAGGATAGTTTCAACGAGTGCTTGCTTGAAAATGACATCATCCCCGCATCCGAAAGGCATGCCGTGCGTGAACAACTCGCTAAAACGAAAACATGCTAAGCTGCTGTTAAATACCGCGCAGCATAGTAGCTATGCCGTGTTAACATGAAACTCTTATATATTGCCGCAGCCTGCGTCGGAGGAGGCGTAGCGGAACTCCAAGTTTTCTTCACAGTTAGACTCTGTACTTACGTGACTATATAAAAAGAATGCGACGACACTATTGACGCGCTCCTGGCCGACGAGTCGGCGCCGTCTGCGCGGGCCGTCTCTTGGCTTGGAGGCCACGAGCAAAGCGGGGAGGAGCCTGGTGAGCCCTCAAACGCAGAACGACAAGGGCAGTTACAGAGGTTGACCGCCCTCTCCATGGACGCTCAGTCAAGGCAGTGCATAGGCAGAGTGATTTCTGCAGATCAGACTGATCGCCTTCCCGATGAGGAGTTCGGCAAGCTCTAAGCCCGATATGAGGCTCAACTGGGGGCTAGTATGACCAAGACTCTTGGCTCCGCAGCACTCCAGATTAACACCATGGTGGTTGGCCAGCTGCTCCCGATTTCCACTGATCGGCAGGCTGCTTTACTGGTCGCTGGCTTCTAGATCATGTCCGTTCCTTGGGCATGCCCTAACTACCATTACCTGCAAGCGATACCACCGCTAGTTTCTTTAACGGCACTGCTATTCTTCTTTAAACAAGCATCTAAGCATTGATCTACTGAAAAATATGGCGGAATCTACCACAGCGACGGAAGGAAAAACGGGTTTGGAGCCGATGGAGGATTAGCAACCAAAGACGGTGACTAGGAGCAAAGTCCGGGTCGTGGCTGGGCGGGCGGGGGCTAAGGAAGCAACAAGAGCTCCTAGATGATTTGCGGCACCTGAAGGCGGCGGTGGCGGTGGCGGAGGCGGAGATCCTGATGGAGCGGTGTCTGGCAGTCAACGACCGTGAACCACCCACTTCGTCAGACGAGCACAGCCCACCGCCCCGCCACCTTCAGCAACGCCTCAATGGCTGATTATTGCTGGAGTCTTAGTTGCCCTAGTTTTTGGAAGGTTAAGGGCTCCGCTGCACCCCCACCTCCTCCCCTGTCTGTGAATTGAAACCCCCATTACATGGACTGACTGCGTTATAATGTCCTCCCAAGCAACTCCAGACGGAATAGTAGTCAACTCGATCTTCCACGGCGCAGTTACTAGGAAAGTCTCTGACTTGTTGGCAGCTACCAGCTCGTCGAGCTTAATGAGATGTATTTCTCTGTCTTCCTGGGAATGCATTTTACCTTGCCTCCGACCTTTGAGATGACATGCATAAGCAGGTGGGAGTCGTAACCTCGCAGGTTATAGAAGACCACTGGTATAGTGGTTGTCTTTAAGTTAAGTCGCAGCTTTATGTTACAGGCATTATGGGCTGCTCTGTATTGCCCTTTGATGTGGCAGTGGCTTTTCACATACATGACAGGAAGTAGCAACATTCTAGGCTTGCTAGTCTTCCCGTGTCATACTCATGCCCTATAGGTAAGCTAACACTTGCTTGATTTTGCGCTCCTCTTCCCGAATGGTCTTTAAGATATGTACTTATTTGGTCCCTGGTATTCAACTGGCGGCTCTGTATTGTCATCATACCGTCCAACGAAGTAGCTGTTACTGCAAGCCTCGTGGAGTTGCGTTTTTAGTGTTACTCTTTGTTGGGTCAAGCTATGGGCCCTCAACCATGATGGTGATTGCCTTAAAGTCAGCGTAGATGGTATAAGGGTCCGGGAGCTGCTTGTGATGGTTCTGAAAGGTTAGCTTATTTTACCCTCTTCTGGCATCTCCACTCTTACAGCTGTTTGACCGATTCCATGGCACTCTAGCTTGTGAGCTTCTAATAAGTCTCCCCTAGAATAATCATGTAGACAACGCTCGCGTAGTGCTTCTTTCCCTTATGCTTGCTCTCCGAATACAACAGAAGGCTTAAATTTTTCACCCAGGTGTAGTGGAACTTGTCTTCTCAACCAATAGGAGATTGATTCTGGACATGTCCTCTTGCAGTCTGCTTAGGTGGTGTACAATCACCCCCTTGTCCAAGCCAAAGACGTTGATAGCCAGGTTGTTCTGCAGCTCGACCTTGGGGATTTGAAAGATTGGAGTGGATGCGTCAATCCGATCAATGTTGAGGCCATCTTCGGTGGGGTACTTTGACGGCCTGCCAGCCTTGTCCCTAGCTGGAAACAATGCTGACCTGAGAGACCAGGGGAGGCAGTTGTCATCTCTGTTCTCCGCATTTACGATAACCTTCTTGTTTTGTACCTCTTTCGGGTGTGGGATGTAAGATCCACCTCTAAGTGGTTGGTACCTGGCAATATCTAGGCAAAGAGTCTGTACCTGATCTACAACCCAGCCAGACCCTCCTTGGGTCCACTTCTCGAGTGTTTCTTGGATCCTTGGGAAAGCTTGATCGAGCTCTACCTCCCCGCGTCCCACCCCCTTCATTTCACCCTCTTGCAGATTAACCCCTGCTTATGACGCAGTACGGGGCCAGTTGTACTCTTCAACACCGCCAGGTCCTTCCGAAGCTAAACCTTTAGAGCCAGCTGGAACTTAACACGTTTCAGAACCTTTATATCTTCTACCAGGATGTCATGGATGCTATGTTACACTTCCTCAAGAAAAGAATTCTGAGCCTTTTTTGCTTGTGTCGCCATTTGTCGCTATATATCTATAGATGTATATGGTGTCACCGTATTTCTCTAATCAGATATTTTAATTCTGTTTATTCGATTTATTTCCTTCTGTAGCTCTTTACGACTGTGAGCCCACTTACTCCTAAACCCACACTGGTAGCAAAGCTACAATTTGTTGTTGACACCAACTCCATAAATAGTACATGATCTACTCAAACGACCTCCACGGCGTATGAGAGCCAAATGGATTCTGCAATCTTCTCCTCAACAACTTTTGTTGCACTAGTTAGTCTAACCTAGAACTAACCACTTACAGACGTTGTGTACTTTCACCATGGGTGTTTTAGTATACAAAATGTATGCAAAACCTTTAAATGTAGTTGTCACCTAAATTATTTTATGTGCGGGGCGGGCCCTATCGTAGTATTGCATAGCAAGATGGGGCAGAACCCCGCCATGGGGGGTGGGGCAATGTGCCTTCTCAGGGTGATCTCAGGGATATCCCCCCAATCACCCCCCCCCCCCCCCCGTAAAAAATATGAGGTAGAACCCCGCCAGGTGGGGTGCAATGTGCCTTCGCAAGGAGAAGAGTGACAGAAGCCACCCCCAACCCCATGGTTTAACTGACTGGTAAATTTGTCATCTTTGATTAGACGCCATAGAAGTTAAAGTTGCCATGCTAACGCAACGATACGATCTGACGGGTACCGCCATATTCAGTCCAATAAATAGATCGACAAATAAAAAATCAGAATCAGCAAAAATATATCAAATAAGACTTGAGAAAATCATTGAAGTCGTTCTTCTCTCTTGCAAGCAGAACATACCACATACACCGAAGAACCCAGTAACTTTTTTGCTCTACTCTCAGTACTATACCTGCCCGCAATTATGGTATTAGACCACGTTGCAAGTGCTCAGTACAATGCTAAATAAAGTAGTCGCCCGACATACAAAAGGAACATCTGTTTAAAGCAACTCTTTGACAAAATACTTCATAAATGCTGCAACAATAAATACTTAAATTTTCTATTTCACCTGCCATTGTTGGCTTTTGTATTTAGTACAAGTAAATAGTTGCTTCAAATGTTTATTCTGTGCATACTGTTTCTGTATAATCATCATGTACTATACGAGTATAAGCTGTCTGTGATAATAATTTTCTGGCTAAATTGTGGATAAATAAAGGTTATATTCCTTACTGATATAAATGTCATATGAATGAAACTTGACATAATATGAGAATCATATTCGTTTAACATACCGATGGACTGTCAATGTTGAATTGAGAAAGGTCTATGCTTTATTCGATAGCAGATTGATGATGGTTGCATCCGCCTTCCACACTTTTACAATGTTTCCGATGTGATGGTTATATCTCTGAGAACGTTATAAATTAGAGTTTTAATCCCAAACAATGGAATATATCTGCTAATATTTTAATGAGACATTTTATAAAAAAAATCCCCAAAATCCATACAAAAAGTACAAGTAAAACTTTCACTCTTAATTCTGAGAAAAAAAATGCCAAACTACACTTGTGTCTTTGTTATTTAAAAATCCGTGTGGAGCATCCCCCACCCCTTTACCCTGATTTAAGGTGTTTACCGTGTTTCTCTGACTGTATATGTATATTTTTATGTATTCCTGTCGGGGTTTTTGTTATTCTTATGTAAATATTGTTAGACTATGTATGATTCAGAAAAATAAATATTGCAATGAAAACCCAGTTGAATCCCATATATGCACCATATGTATGTTCCCGGTGACTTGAGTTTCTGGAGTGTCTAAAATGTGAGTACTGGCATATATCCCCTTAAATCCGGATCTGCATTATTAGGCAATTTTAGTCGAAGAGACATCGATACCAAGAGAGAATAATACGATGATGTTTTCTGTGTGATTGTTCTCCCTTACTTGTATACATACGGTTATAACTTCCTATCGTCCAAACATTGGATTTTCTAAAGTTTATTCTCGGTCATAAACAATCCTTTAAAATAAGTGATTGATGGGCTGATTTTGTATTTTTTCCAAATTTTATTAAAACAACAACAAAGGAACTTCTTTCTACAATAAAACATAATGCATTAAAAGTATTTTCTATTATCACTCGATTATATATAAATATGGTGTAATTAAAATTGTTGTGGAACCTTTAGGTTCGGAGAAACAAAAGCGTCCCGACACTTTTCAGTCAATTTATTCTTTTATTTTATCAATTCGAATCACGGCAACCTAAAATAGATCCGAATTAGGCATGAGCAAATAAACGCTATGTGTGCAGCAATAAACTATGCAGTGATTGGTTTGAAGCAATTATTAACATAGAAACTGCCATGACCGGAGGTATTCAATGGTTGAAATATTGAGATGCAATATGTCTTTTCATTTTAGCGTGAAAATAAATATTTAATAGGGTTTTGATGGCTTGGTAAAATGATATATGATAAAAAGAGGAGGGGTATAATAACGTTTGTTTGTTGTTATTTTATTGAGTTCATTTTGCTATGTTATCAACTACCTATATGATATGCATAGTTTTTTTTTACATAACATACCAATTTATAACAATAGACCAAGGTACTTGCAAGTGATGCAACCTGTTTCATCTATGCACATGTTGACATTTCTTATTTTATTTTATTGGTTCATCCTGTTATAAAGACTTCGTCGAGATGCTGTCGACTATCGATGTTGTATCAAAATATCATAATGGGTATCATTTGTTTTGCCTACACTTTTTTCAATTCTACATGATTAAAAGTACCAGGCGTGTTCTATCCACAAAACCATATATGGAAATGCATCAGAAAGTATGCTCATATCGATCAGGAATGGTTGTAGTTAACTAGATGAGACTTATTTATGACTCTCTCGCTACATCTTTGTCGAGCTATTTATTCCATAAGCAACAAAAGCTCCACGGATAAAAAAAATCAAAGTCCAGTCGGTTCTTATGTAACAGATGATTTTGACAGAGTAGTTTCGAAATATACTCGTAACCTGCTATTTATACATAGATCAGACTAGGGCACATAGTGTAGATCCAGATCCGCAAAGACCCTACTTCGAGATGTCTGATTGGGATCTGCCGAGCCTCTATCTCGGGACTTTCACCACCAGTTATGCCCGACGTCGCTTTAGCAACATTGTGTCCAAGCGATTTATTAAACTTGTTTATCTGGACGCATACTCGACTTACACATCTTCAGAACCAGTAAAGGTGACTGGTAACGTAAACAAGCACATTTTATAAGGATTATGTTGTTTTTGTTGCTGCTATTTGTTGTTGTAGTTTGCTTTGGTTTGTTGTTGTTGTTGTTGATTTCTAATTTGGCAAAAACAAGTCTGGTACAACCTTCAATCTACGTTTTGCTACTAAGTACTATAAAAAATGGATCGTTGCATTTTTATGTTTGCATTCCGTTTTTCCTTCAACATACTTCAAAATAAAACTCGCACACATAAGGACCGGTAGAACACTTGCTCGGCACACTTGTATGTTCGATTCGATTGAGATCTTTTATCCTTGCGTTATTTTCTTGTTTTCAGACCTAGCCCACATCGCACGGGACCGTATGCATGTCGTGTGTTTGCCTGAACAAAATGTACCAGTGTGATGAAACACCTTGTCCACAATAAATTAATGTTTCTGTTGAAAATTTAATATATTCAAAATAAAACATTTTTTATTGTTTATTGATTGATGTATTTGTTTATTTATTTATTTAGTTGGTTGGTTGGTTAGTTATTTATTTGTTTGTTTGGTTGGTAAGTTAGTTAGGTAGTTAGGCAGTTAGTTGTTTGGTTGGTTAGTTGGTTGGTTGGTTGGTTAAATAGTTATCCAGTTGCTTGGTTAACTAGTTAGTTGGTTGGTTAGTTGGTTAATTGTTTGGATGTGAGGATAGTTATTTGGTTGGTTAGTTAGTTGTTTGGTTAGTTGGTTTGTTAGTTAAGTAGTGAGGGGTGAGGTAGGTAGGTAGGTAGTAAGCGAGTGAATGAGTGACTGGATAATCTCATTTGAAGTTTATTTTTAGACACTACAAAATCCAAAAGAAAAATCTCAAATATAAAAGTATCAAGAAATGAGAATTTAAATGGTGAAAATAATATTTTACCGGTTATTGATGACGCACTGAAGCGCATAGTCTACTGTGATCACGTTTGCTAATTGCTACTGGAGAGTCATGTGACCAGGATGTTTACCGAAAGGATCTAAGCGGTAATCGGAAATACGGTTCATAACCAAGCAATAATAAAAAAATAAATGTCTTAAAAATCCACACATGTCACATCAAAAACTATCGTTCACTGTGCTCATCAAGCTAGTATATCTACAACCTGTGCTTACTGTAATATATTTCATGTGGTTAACTCAGTCATTAACATTAATTTTTACGGTCGCGTGCGATACGATTACTTTAGCCTTAGATGCTTAGATGACGCAAACAACATCTGCAATAGTATAGACCCTTTCAGTTACTCGCCCTAAGTCAAACAAGAGTTGCGTCCCGCGACCGGATATGACGTCATACGAGGATTGAAAACAAAAAGGCTACTATAGTATTTATAAGCGGATTTTCGTGCTGTTTTAACGTAAGTATGTGCTTTATTTATTTTTTAGAACTCAGAAAATCAACTTATTCAAACACAATGATAATCTGTTTTAATTTACTGTAAAAAAATTAAGAATAAATCTGGAAACGTTCGTCTTTTTTCCAGACGAAGTGCAACTGTCATACCAATGAAAGTAAATAATAAAAGGCTCTTCAAAATTACTTAAAGACCCCTTGAAATAGTAGCTGGAGTGGGAAATGGTATTTATAATCGCATGTATCTCTTGTATTAGATCACGCATGATCCATGCTGCAGAGATAGCTATTTTTACATTAGTTATGGGATAACGTTCGCTCTGACGTTGATATCTATTTTTAGAAGAAGCCTTGTTAGACCGTATATGACACAAAACGTATATGTCACACGTGTGTGACATATTCGGCCGAATTAATAACACCTGTCATCATGTGACAAATACTTTTGTGCAAATTAGCGATTTATGTCTGACCGCATATGTCAACATTTCATACAATGAACCAATTATAAACATCGTTGCCATTATCTTTGTCCGAAGCAGCAGCAGCTTGCCCTTATTAACGTCAACGAAACATCACCATCAACATCATCATCACGAGTGATTTTTTGTTGTAACGTTTTCGATTTGCAGATATGCAATGTACAGTAAGGGGCCACAAAAACTTTAACACAATTTTTATTTATTTATTTGGGTTTTACGGCACACCGACACTTAACAGGTCATACGGCGCCGAATACAAAGTTAAATGTGAATACTGCGTAATCAGGTTAAAACCAATCTACGCATGTAAAATATAGAAAAATATAAAAAACTATCAGGTAAAAAAATAAATTATAATTGAAAACAGGTCAACACATAAAACGGTTTAAAAAAGTATGACGATTGGTAAATAAACATTTAAAAATTTATAACTTACTAAGAATACCAATCTCGTTCAAGAAGCAACAAGCTTAGTTTCCGACACTGTCCTAAATAGGTCGTACATGTTACGGACATTACAATACTTCGACCGTATGTGATTTGGTCGATACACTGTAATAAAATATGGTTGACTGTCAGTGGTTCCTGGCAAGGAACGCATACAGGTTGAACTTCTCTTTTTAAGAGATATGAATGAGTTAACCTAGTATGTCCAATGCGACAGCGGGTAAGATCCACATCTTCTCGTCGACTTTCTCTGCAAGCAGAGACACTGGCACCGACTTTAGGTTTAATTACGTGTAATTTGTTACAAACAATACTGTCCCAACTTGCTTGCCACTTGGTTAAAATATGTTGGTTAATAAGTGGTTTAAAATCAATGTGTGGGATGCAAAGATCTGTCTCAGTGAGTGCTGAGGCAGATCTTGCACCCCTGTCAGCATCTTCGTTTCCCTGGATGCCTACATGACTAGGAAGCCAACAGAAGGAGATTTCGTTAGTGTCATATAAACTTTGAAGTTTGACAAGAACAGTGCGAACATGTGGATTGGAATAATTCAGTGAATTTATGCTCTGCAATACAGATGATGAGTCTGAAAATATAACATATTTTTCACCGGAATGTTCTGAAATAAAATCAAGGCTTAGATTTATAGCCCGGATTTCTGCGGTGAAGACAGACGAGTTGTTAGGAAGTCTTTGTTTAATGCAGTGTCTATTACCTTCGGAAGCACAGCCAACGTGAGTGTCCGTCTTTGAACCATCAGTATATATATGAACGTGATCAGAATACTTGTCACGGAGTTCGAGAAACTCAGATCGTAAAATCAAAGGATCTGTGTTCGAATTTTTATTTTTACAGAGTTCTAAATTCACATCAGGAGAACGGAGTTGCCATGGTGGATGTTCAGTTGTGGGGTTTTCAGAAATGTTTTCGAGTTTTATACCTGATGTGTTTATGCTATCTTTAAGTCTTAAACCAAGAGGTTTTTAATGTCAAATTAACAACATTTATAGACGAGAAACTGACATCAAATTTTTAAGTCACATTAACAACATTAGGATCTTTTTAACTTTAATAAACAAGAAACTGACATAGCTTTAACAGCTATTTAAAAGAACATCACATCACGTAAAATCTCGTTTTAAATTTTAAGAAACAAGATCAGACATAACTTTAGTTATTTTAAAGAGCATCACACTATTAGACGTATACTCTAACTACATACCTCTGAAATCATATAACAGTTTACGGGAAAAAATACAAATATACTGTAGCAGTCACAATTTCGCTATCAACAGTGATTTAAAGAACACCACACTATTAGACGAAAAATCTAGCAACACACATTAGAAAACATTTTACACGAAAATATAGTCGCCGTTACTTATATATTATGCCGGTTATGTCATACCAGTAAATGCCACTCATACGCAAACGAAGCCAAGCATTCACTTATTTTGATCCTTAAATTATTTCTCTGATTGCTAGAATGAGACCACTGTTTCTACCCGCATTTCTCAGCAGAAAGCGAACGCTAACCGGATTTCGATTCTTCAGTTGAATATTTGGTGGTATATAAAACCTGGGCTTCTGCATACCCATTCAATTCATCACATTTCCTAAAGTGTTCCCTGTTAGAAAGATGTGTACGGATATGTATACGAACGCGCGTATACAACACCACATACGAACGCGCGAAGCGCGGCAGGCGTTTTTTCCAGTTAACCGGGGCGCTACCACCATATCCACTGCCGAGCTAGAGGATCTGTTCGAGCAAGTCGGAAATAGGGCCTTTGCTAATGAATTTATGCTCTTGGCGGCCATCGATCTGGATGACCAGGTCCCTGAGAGTCCGCGGTTCATCGATCTGGATGGCCAGATCCCATCCCTGGTGAAATTTCCAGCCGACCCGTGGGTCAAGATTATGAGCAACGCCAAATATGAGTTTGAAGTAGATGGCGACGCTTCGTTATTCTCCACGTGGAGGGTGGAGTCCGAAGACCCACTTAAAATTGGCGACGTTAAGATTGCCGAGGGTATGTACGTTAGGGCCGGCAATCTGGCCTTGGAGGCCCGCATGACCGATTCAAGAGCGGCGCAGCTTCTCGCATCTCTTTCAGAGGGCCGTGTCCTCTTGCGAATCAAATTCTTGAGGAAGGGGATTGAGGACAACTGGGTAGTCGAATATAAATTCGACCCAGTTCGTGAACGGTGGACCAATTGTCTTGCAGTAGTCGAGATTTCCCGAGACGCAAAGCCGGGCGCCATTGTTGGGATTGACAGAATGTGTTTTATCAGAACGCCTATCCGGTCACCGCGGTGGTATATGGACTCTACACTATGAGACCCCAAACCCCACCAACCTAGCTGAGGGATGACGACCTTAACTGTGTTGCTCAGCGGGTAGTAGAGCACTTCGAAGGTATGTTGATGGGTCAGGGACTAACACACGCAAGGCGCCTGAAAATACAGAACTGGGAAGCGAGGGTCCATGAAACAGGCGCTACAGTGGAAGATGTGGCAAAATTAGAACAGATCCTCAAAAGAGCGATCATCATGCGGGACGTCGCTGGAGAGACCATCTATAATAGTGGCAAGTATCAGCAAAGTCGCGGGGCAGGTAGAGCTCATCTGTCATAACAGCCGCGCCAGGTCCTCCACTTTCCGGCTGTAAGAGAGGTTCACACATATGAGGGCGACGTCTGGGAAGCCATTCGACAAGGATTGGACCCCGACGGCCCTGTTGGCCTTCCTTGCGGAAAGTGGCCTGCTACTTTTTCTCAAGGTCCGAGAGGCATCATCGCATTTAAGAAACAAACAGAGGTCAGGCTCCCGGAAGACCGAAACCAGGGCTGCAGTTCTATCGGGAATTTTACTCATGACAGTAAGGCCTATCGAAAAAGTCTGAACAGGTGGCTTGTAACCGATCCATGAGAGCTAGACTTCCTGGTCCGCGATACCCGCCAATGCGGCACGCTGGTTGGGGCCCCAGTAAGGTTCCGTTGGGCCATGTCCTCACCTACTCCGACGGCACCCAGCCGCAGTACGCCCACCTAAGTGCCAGCATGCTAACCAATGCCCCCATCAACATCCTGGAGATGCTTCGCCGGTTCACGCCTGACAAGGCTGTCCGAGTGGCAACCGATTCCATCTACGTGAAGAAATTAGCCCTGCCCAAGCTTCAAGGGGTCGGAGCGTTTGCTGCTCCCCAAAAATGCAACTCTATGGAGGACTGTTGCCCTAGTTGCCTCATAGAAAAAGAAACCCTGCCCCACCCCACCCCCTCCCCCGTAACCCTAGCTCAGTGGAGAGAAAAGGGCGTGGAACTATACATGCCAGCAGAGCACGCTTCATACACCCCAAAACCCGAATATATTGCACAAGCTAAAGACCTGCCACCATCCACGGCACCAAGTCATAATAATCCACTGTCAAGGTATAAGTTAAGCTATCTCAACGGCGGTGGTAAACCACTCGAGCCATGGAGCTCCTCCGAGCCAGAGACCCCTTGGTCTTCACTCCGACCCATCGCCTGGCCAAAGAGATGAGGACCCGGGGCGTAAAGGCCCAAACGTCTCACAGCTTCTTCCGCAAGAGCGGAAAAACGGCGTTGACCCCAGAAAGGATGGGACAGAAGTTCGTCCCAAGGGTGGTCATCTGGGATGAAATCTGTAACGAGCCCCGGCCTAACCTCGAGATCTTTCTCGATTGGCTTGATCAAAAAGGTGTCCAGGTCGTCTGTTGCGGCGATCATGGACAGCCGCCACCAATCGCCGCCAATCGCCGCCAATCGCGTGAGAGGTGCCGCACGACTGGTTGCGGCAGAAGGCGGACCTCTATGAGGAGGTCAAGGTCGACCACAGAGCAAAGGACCCTGCCCTCAAGGACCTGAAACGAAAAATCTGTCTTCGGTCAGACAAAGACCAGTGCCAAGGGATGCGGAAGGCCCTCCCTGACTGTCTCGGATGGGATCGGTCTGTGGATGCATGGAAGCTAGGCGACCTCATACTGACTTCGAGACAAAATGTGCGCGACCAAGCACAGGGGCTTCTATTCCAAAGGCACAAGGAGCGCTTTCGAGACACCTCGACACCCGAAAGACAGTCGGAAGCAGAATATTCAGGTGGCGATTCGGGTGCAGAGAAAGGTAGAGCTAGTTCTCAATGACATCGTGGAAGTCTCAGTCGAGGCTGCAGAGGCTGCTATACAGACAGATGACTGGCGTCTGGGATATTCCATCACAATTCACTCCTCTCAGGGTCTGACAATCTACAGCCCTAAAAGGTATGGATTATTGACGACTTTCTCCGGTGGTTTAATCTGGCCTGCCTTGCAGTGTCTCGAGTAGAGTACATGCCCCAACCAGAACGGGTTGTCTGCCCCCCCCCCCCCCCTCCCTCGGAAGAGGGTACCGAGGTCAGGCAACTCACCGAGCGGCAATTCTGCAAGGCAAACCAAAGAAAGCTCGTGGCCCATAGGCGCCAGGACCAAGCTAAGAGACTCATGGGATTCAACCTTAAGGTCGACCACATCCTGCAGCTCAAAGAGGACCAAAACAACCGTTGTACAGCATGCAACATCGAGCTGCTCTTGGTTCCTGCTCCAAAGGACACACAGCAGTTCAGTGTGGACCGTCTGGACAACTCCAGAGGCCATATCCAAGACAATGTCCGCTTGACCTGTCTTGAGTGCAATCGAAAAAGAGGGGCCGCAGCCCTCAACGCTTGAGCACCTTATCGTGGGGTTAATTGGGTGTCTGGGGGCACCACCAGGAGTTCCTCGCGCACAAAGCCTCGGCCAGGTCCATCCATTAGGTAACAGAGGATGGGTTCGTCAGGTTTCGTAACAGAGCGCCCTATTCGGTAGACCTCAAGGGACCACACAGGGCTTGTCGCACGTCGGCGGCCGCCCTCCAGTTCGGTAGAGGTAGAGGTAACGGGCACCGGCACTGGAAGGGAGCTTTTGCTCCTCTATACCAACAGAACGGCCAGGAACAACCGAAGAGGGTTTTTGTGCCACCGACTCGGCCTTGATGGCCTCCACTGGCCATTTACCGATAAGCCTGGTCTCTTCTCCGTTCAAGGCCGTTACAACCAAGGGCAGCCTACCAACCCACTATGTTGACAGCTCGCCCTCTGGCAGACGTATTTCGACCGCATACTGGTGCCACCACAGGAGTTCAGCAAGTGTCTGGTTGAATCGGTCTACAATGCTCGGATCAAGATGGGTGTCCACACGGCCGCGGCTGTCGTAAAACCCGTGCTTCACCAGAAGCTGGGACACAGAAACCATAAACTTCCGTCCAGGGTCAACTTGAAGCAGTTTCGGCCATCGCAGCGAGCCCGCTTGTAGATCTGATCGAGAACGGCGAACTCTTAAGCCTCCTTCGTAGTAAGTGGTTCAACGGCTTTGAACCTGCTGGCCGCATCGACAACAGTCTGGTAATACTTGTATGTCTTTCGACGAACCGTGTCGTGAGGTAAGAATAAGAGATCGGCCTGGTGCACTTCGTTCGGTACTGAAACGTCGAACCTGGGCCTCGGTATGTGGCGGGATCAGCGAGGTAGATTTGCCAGATGGTTTGCTTTTAAAGGAAGTCCCGGGCTTTGTCCTCAAAAACCCTAGCCGCGGACGCCAGTCTTTGAATCGCCGTTATCCCCTTCCAGTAGCCCCTGAGACAGTAGTATATTCTTGCGAGCTTCTGATCCATGGTAATATTCCAAAAGCGTGAGCAACCTCCAAAACGCAGAAGCCACAGGCACGAGTAGCTGCCCAGTTGTTACCCAGAGGTTAGTCGGGCCTGCTAGCACCCTATCTGCGAAACACCTCATGATCCTTTCGTCAATCCGCTAGCAATCGAATGCATTATGCCCAGGAACTTTGTTCAGTCGAGCGGCATAGCCTACTTCAAGCAAATTAGTAAACAGCTCCTCTGGAAGACCCATAAAGGTTGTGTATATAAGGAGAGGAAAAGAAGCGGAGATATTATTAATTAATCCGCTTTTCTAAGTAGTAACCAGCGAAACCGGCCGCTTCGAGCGCTAATACGATAAATCCAATCTCTCTAGCTTGCTGGTCGTCGGACGGATGGTAGAAGTCGGTCAGCTGGGGCTCGGGCCCAATGGGATCAAGCTTTTTGTTTGGCATGACCAAAGCATATTCCTGCATGGCAGCGTCTACATCCTGGAAGGTTTGGACGGCCTGTCCTTGCCGGCGAAACTCGTCCTGAATGAAATCGATGCCTTTTGGGGACCCAAGCAGCCTGAGCTGTTTGAAGCTGTTCTACGGCGAGTTCATGGCGTCCATGTTCTTCTTTGATGTCGGAGTCCTTAAATAGGCTAAACAGATAATTGCTTCCAATGAACGCCACCGCATTGGCAAGCGCGCCGCCCAACATCATTGCATTGCCGGCCACGGTTTTATTCATAGGCGCCCTACTTCAATATGTCAACGGGAGTAGCCCTTGCTTGATGAGGAGATCTCTTGTGGCGAGCGCGACCGTGACGCGCTCCTCCTATGGCTGCCTTGCCTAGGCGGGCCCAGCCGATTGTGAGTCCAGCTACCACGGCGCCGTAATAGATCGAATTGACTTCTTCTTTTCCGTTTGGAGTTGCTTCGATAAACATTGTTAGTCCATGCGATAGGGGCCGTGTCTATAAGAATCGCGGGCGTCTATCTTTAATTCGCTGACAGGGAAAACAGCGGAGCCCTTAACCCATAAAATTTCAGCAAGGGCTACTACGACTCCAGCGATCATGAGCCGTTGAGGCGTTGCTGAAGATGGCGGCGGTTTGTGCTCGTCTGACAATGTGGATGGCTTGCGGTCGTTCGACGGACGCTCCGCCTCCGCTGCCTTAAGGCGTCGCAAATCATCTAGGAGCTTTTGCTGGTTCCTTTTTCTCGCATCTGCCACAGCACGCGAAGCAGCAACCTTTTTATGTTCCTTGCTCCTAGTCACCTTCTCTAGCGGCGCCTCATCCTTCTGTTCTGGCGGCGCCGCCTCTGTCGGCACCAAACCCGGTGTCCCCTCCGTCGCTGTGGTAGGTTCCGCCATCTTACTAAGTAGATACATGCTTAGATGCTCTGCAATGTTTCAAAGTGTTAAGCATTGCTGTAATAGGTGTCAGTACATGCCATAGCAGT
Source organism: Sinonovacula constricta (assembly GCA_007844125.1). Lineage (NCBI taxonomy): Eukaryota > Metazoa > Mollusca > Bivalvia > Cardiida > Solecurtidae > Sinonovacula > Sinonovacula constricta. Next base: position 8,498,386 of record CM017561.1, read on the forward strand.
GGTATAGCTCGCATGTGATGGTAGTTAGGGCATGCCCAACGAACGGATCTGTCTCGATGTCAGCGATCAGTAAATCCTGCCGAACAGCCGAGATCGAAAGCAGCTGGCTAACCACCATAGCGTGAATCTTGAGCACTGCGAAGCCAAAAGTTTTTGTCATACTAGCCTCCAGTCGAGCTTCATATCGGGCGTAGAGCTTGCCGATTTCCTCATCGGGGTGGCGATCGATCTGATCTGCAGATAATTCTCTGCCTATGAACTGCCTTGAGTGACCCCCCATGGTATGGGCGGCCAACCTCTGTCTTTGCCTTTGTCGTTCTGCGTTTGCAGGCTCCTTCCCGCCGCCTCCAGATCGCGTAAAAGCCGCACGGGTGGCGCCGGCTCGTCGGCAAGAAGCTCGTCAATAATTCCATTGCTATAGTCACGTAGACACCCAGGCTTATTGTAATGAAAAGAATAAAAGCCGCCAATCCTCCTTCGACGCAGGCTGCGGTAACGTATAGGCGTTTCATATTAACACGGCATAGCTACTTGGCTGCGAGGTATTTAACAGCAGTTTCGCATTTTTCGTTTAGCGAGTTGTTCCCACACGATGGGCCTGTCGGACGCGGGGATGATGTCATTTTCACGCACGCACTTGTCGAAACTATCCCGATCCTCGCAGTGGAAGAGAACGACCCAACGCGTTTGATCTCGGAAATCTTTAAGGACGGCGTTTCACCTCTGAGCCAGGACCCAGACCGATTGCTTGGCATGGACGCTGCTGAATGCCAGCTCGGCGAGCATGTCTTTTTCTTCTAGAGCTGTTTGCTGGCGGTCATGTCATCAACGACATACAACGTCGGCTGAACCTGAAACACTCGGTAGAGAGCTCGCAACAAGTCATGAAGTCGTTCCCCTGGATATAGAACATAAACCTCCTCGTCTGTCCACACCCACGGGCGCTCCTGTTAGGTCCTCTTATGCCTGGTCGTTGGACAGAGGATTACGACGTGATCGAAACGGCCGCGGAATGGGCCCTTGAGGAGGTCAAGCGCGTTTTCCCGCAGCCAGTCATGCCGCAAGTTATTGCCGAGTGAAGCTCTTCAGTAAATAGCCGACAAGAGTGAGGTACTTACCTAGGTTGCAAGCGTGGAGCCCGAGGTCCTTGGCCACCATGGCCACTTCGGGATGTCGTTTTATTCCACCCGCCATAAGTTTTCTGACCTCGTCCTATGCTTGGTAAGGGCGCATGCCTTGATCTTGGGATTATAGAAGCATTCATTCTGGCGTTGAAAGGGCTGAGTCGGTTCCTCAAAGAGCATTAAGACCACCTTCATCGAACGAGTTGGGACGTTTAGATTATGTTTCACAGCGTGTCGGACTCAGCCACTATTCTACGGTGCCGAAGGACCCGATCGTAGAGGATCGCCATCTTCCCTGCGTACTGATTGCGGATGTTTTTGGCCAACTCCCTGTTGGTCACGATCTCGAACACCGAGGCAATGCCCTCGATTGAGTATTTGGCATTATCATTGCCGGTCGCCCTGACAACGTGCTCATAATCATTGAACGTAAGTTCGTACTCGAGTCTATCGCCGAAAGCGGATTGAAAGAAGGGCATGTAACTCTCCAAGAGTTCGAAATCGGGTTGGATGGAGAAACGGTTGTCGTAAGCCTTGTCGATAGCGAGATCCTTCGCTTGAGCAGTCTTGTTCGGCATCGAGTCTTATTCGAGTTACGTTTCTTTCATCAGTGATGACAATACTCTGGTATTGGGCATTAGCCCGATCGTTTTGCGATTTCCAGAGTTCCATGTAACATCCGAACACATCACTGTCGTCGAGACTCATAACCTCGTTCCCGGAGATCTTGATCGTGGTCTTCTAAACGATCGCCCTGTCCCATATTTTTGACCACTGAGCGATTAGAGTCAGTTAAGACCAGCTTGATTTGGAAAGCTAATCGGGTGGTTCCGGGGACAAAGACATCGTGGGGTCCGAGATTCGGGAACCGCACTAACAGCACTAACAGCTGCTGGTTCTGGTCGACCGTTCGTGATTACGACTGACTGGTGGATGCCCTTGGCCCCTAGGGGATCTCTCGGGCGCCGGAGCGGATTGAGCTTTCGACCGTTAGCGCTTTGAAACATCTTGTATTGATCCATCCACCCGTGTCTTCAGAACAATGTCTGACGAGGGCATTCCGCTGCTAGACTTCGGTGACCGTTGGATTCGGCCGCAGATTATATTGCAACTACCTCCCTTTCCGCTGAATTACTTACTGGAACCGTTGATGACTTTAACAACGGATTGGGTGTAGGTCAACCCCTCTCACCCAGGCCCCACAGCCCAACCCGGTAAGGGTTGTGTCCGGAAGTGGGTGAAAAAACAGCTGCAAACGCTTGGCGTTCTACTCCCTCTACTCGCAAAACTAGCAGAGAAGGCCGCGGCTACAATCGCCCGTGTCATTGGCAGCGTGGTTTCATGACTGTTTTCGACCGCAGGCAAGGCAGTCGGATGGCTTGCCGAACACACTTGGGATCTACTTCTCGCAATTGGGGATATGTTATGGTTGCAGCCCAAGAGTGGCAAGCGAAGCACAAGCCAAAGGGCAATAAGCTCTACGGCCACCCCACAAACATCCAGAGCCTTCTTTTCCTCGAAGTGTGCTCGCGCAGCTTCGTCGCTGTGTACTGGCGCAGCAACTACCGCTTCACTGCTGCCAGGCGGTTTCGATGCCGGCAGGTCTACCTATGGCGGCCCTGCGATTTTGCCGTCATGAAAGCTGCCATTTTCGTGAGGCTGCACCGCAGGAGAATTAACCCCCCAACTACACGCATTGGGAGGTTGGCTGGAGCCAATATAATTATGTTGTTGTAGCAAGTGATGCCGGGATTGATGTTAAGGAGCATGTCACTCTGTTGCGAAGACCACGTTGAGCTCGCTCCCGGCGTACTGCAGAACTCTTTGGTAACGGGTGATAGCGACCGGAGAGTTGATCGCATCCTCCACTAGGGCTAGGACCTGCTTTTGCGACTCGATGCCGCCTGCGATCCGGGACTTGGTTAGGGCCTGGGCTCCGAGCAGAGCCCACACGTAAGTCCGGATCGTGTCGTTGATCCGCCCCATGACGGCCTGAGTGAAGCCTTTCGAGACATCTAGCACGAACGTGCTCCAAGATCCATCAACTCCTGGATCTTGCTTGATGAACTCAATATGGGCTTTTTTAGGCGGCCGATAGTCGAAAGACGAAACCCAACAATGACGACCTCCGGAGACCCCCGACCCGAATGTCATGTGCTCGAGGTCTAGGCTTCCGGCGTTCTGGCTGGGTCCACACAACGGGCCCTCTGGTGTGGAAGTCCCCCAGGCCGCGGCTGTTGGGCGTTTTTTTTGCGCCAGCCTATCTGGGGTCGACCCCAAATTCCTGGCAAAGCAGTTCATACGCTCTTCTGTAAGGGATCCCATCACGATTCCTGGGGGAGGACGCATTTAATGTCCGTTAGAATGCGACGGGTGGTGTAGTGGACATGGAAGAGGTAGACAGGACTGAATGAGGGGGCGGTACGCTCTCAAGTCCATTCAGGTGGTCGTTGAATGAGACCCCGCAGCTTGCTATTGCGCACCACACGGCGAAGTTCAGCTGGTTCTGCCAGAACTTAATCGGTTAATGGAAGTTTGAAGATCGGTCTGCGGTCGATCACGTACACGGTTTGCTGGTACATTATGAACGCTGAGTATGTATCCTCATTCAATAAGATAACCTATGTGCGCTCGGGCCTTTGGACCTTTCAGCAGCTGCAAGAATATCTCAGAGACTCATGGAGCGGCCTAACCTTAATTCTTAATGAAACTACCGGAATACTAAATCCCGATGTTTATTCTTCGACAGGGTCCGTTCGAATCTCGAAAGGGTTGCAGGAGCTTCTAGGCTTCGAACAGTACCGTCGTTCCTTCAATCCAGGGGTAAGTGACCTAGGGGACCGTCCTGTAAATTTCAGCCCGCACAGGTTGTTATTTATCCACCTAGAAGAGACGAGCACCGCCAAGAACTCCTTGAACGGGCCCGCAGTAGTCTGCTCGCTGTTGTCGCTGTCGGTGGCTGGTCGTTCAGGGAGATCAAATCATCCGTTTTCCCTAACCCCATGTTCAAGCTCTGAGACAGGGGACATTCTCTGAGCTCACAATCTCTGTTAGAGACGAGCGTGGTAGCAGAATAGACAACCACGGTTTGAAAGTGAGTGTCGTCCTTGAGGGAAAATGAGTATCTTTGGTGTGCGTGGTGGGGCCCCATTGCAGACTACGCTACTTGGACTTACGACGATGCAGTTGCTTCGCTACAGAGTGCGTCTGATCTGACCCAATACATAACAAAGGAGTAGGATGGTGATGAAGACCTAACGTGTGTGGGGGGGTCGTATCATGAGCCTCAGAGACATCGAATTACCTACTGATGCTGTTTCGGCGACGATTGTAGAGGAAGGGTGGAATTTTTTAAGGGGGAAGTCCTAATGAGAAACGGTGATTCAGTCATGAAAGGCCACATTAATCTTAACAATCAAAGGATAGTAATTTAGATCATCCAGTTTAAACGACGCCGCGAACAAGCAATATGTTGAGAGATTAATTCCAAAGCCTATGACTACAATCGTGGCTACAAAGCGCCGGCCGCTATGTGAGGGAGAATTCCAATGGTCGTTGAGATCAAATTCGGATGGAAATAAAAGTCGGCTACGTCATGATAAAAAGAGGAAAGATACTGGCTGGAAAATCCGAAAAATGGGTGAGAGTTGGCGTAACAGTTGGTGAAGATTATCAAGACGGTTATGATATACCTAAGAATCAAGGCTATTATTCAGAAAGCAGGGACAAGCCTCAGCAAGAAATACACAAGGGCGTTGAATTCAGTAGATGGCGTCGACGCTGCTTTGGCGGCCGTTGGCGCTGGGCTTGGAATCGGAGGGGACTCGAGATCTGGTCTCTTGGTTGTGCGTGCCTCTGTGTTATTGGCAAAGTGGCTAGGAGGCGGCTATCCCATAAACTTAAGCATCGACTCATCTAGGCGATGGCTCGAGCAAAGCTGAATACCCTCTCTGACATCGTGAGCGAAGCCCTGGCAGACGGGAACATAACCGACATCGATTACAGGCGTGTTCTAGATGAGCTCCAGAAGTTCGAAGACCTGAAACGGGAGGTCCGTGTCGAAAAGGCACCTCAGGGGACATGGAGGAGCTTCGAAAAAAAACCTAGAAGACGTGTCCCTCAAACGCGTCCTCCCCAGGTTGTTCCCCCGGTTGATGCTGGTGCGCTCGGACTCAACTGCCATCCGGTTACACAGTTCAGCCACCACTGCTTCCACTGTCCGTTATCTTCCATCATATCCGCCTCATCTATGACGTCACCCAGCTAGTCTCTCTACATGTCACGCTCTGACTGGAACACTAGAACTGATTTGCCTTTGGTACACTGTCTCCCTTACTTCCTGAGGCGACGCGCTTCGTGGGGCGACGAAGTAAATTTTCTATGTCACATCAATCTCATCAAAGGTAGGTGTTGGATACCAGGCGGTGTCATAGAAGACTGTCATGTCGCCGATAATCCTTGAGCGCCCGCCCATGTCTCGAATATCTCGATATTTACAATGTTTACTTTGAGATCGCTTGTACTCGGTGAGTATTCGTTATGTATACCCAATCTCTAAATGGATGGTTGTCTAATAGAGCCCCTCTGGGACGGCGAGGTAGGTGTGCCGTCCCCTAGGGCTAGGATTGTGGCCATTTCTTCTTCTTTCTATCGGCTAAAAGATCCGACGAATTTGGTACTGGCCCGATTCTCGTGGAACGGGGGTGGGGTTCGTTGATATATTGGCTTAAAGATCCAGCGAATTGGTATGGAGGCCCCACCTGCTGCTCCATTAAACTCTACATCGAAATTGTGCACAACATTATCTCGATCACACAACAAAAATTAAAATTTAGGCAATATTAATACATATCTGAAAGCATAATATCCGGCAATAATGTAATGGATGTTCGCTGAAAAAATGCGCTTGCAAAGATAGCAAGATTTTTTTTAATTATCATTTTCTTCCCTATATATGTAAGCGACGATCGATGGGAAAATTGAGCTACACATGTAATCTACCTTCATTTTATATTCCAATTCGAATGAAAGTATGTGGTTGTCTATCTCGGCATATTTTTGGAAGAATTCGAACCAGTTTTCAACAACAAAGTTATATTGCTAAAGGTTTGCGTCTCCTCATATTCAGACTTTCAGAGTCAGTTTATTAAAACCATTAAATACTTTTAAAATGCTGACCAGATAAACTTCAGAATGCATGTCCGACATTTAAGAAACATGTTTCCGCCCCCTACCACCTTTGAACGTATGTCATATTCGGTCTTCGGTCCCCAGCTGAAAAGTTCTGGATCCGGGCCTCTCAACATTGATAAACTTTCGATATTTTTCTGATAAATTATATTAATAAAGATATCAGCTTTTGGGAATAGTAAAATCGCGCCATTTTATGTATTCTTGTACAGTTTGTGTATTTTTTTTTTACCTCTCTAACCTCTAATTTGACCAAAATTTGTTCCGATGACAGCAAGTTGCCTGTGTAAACAAATCAATCAAGCGCGCGCAGACGGTGTCAAGGTCAAATGACGTAAAACGCGAAACATTTCCGGTGCCGATCGAATGTAGGTGGTACGAGATATTACCTTATATAGAAGTGTGTATTTTAGAGAACCAATTTGCTTTACGCCGTGAACAAGCAGGAATAAAAAGAAGTCCTTACAATGCCTTTGTAAAAAAGTAACTCGATCTGGTAGTCTTTGTTGTTGCCCATCGAAAGTAAAAACCCAATAAACTTCCCTACCTTTATATGCAAATATGCAAAAAGTGCATTCGTTTATGGTTAATTTAAATGCACAGGAAGCAAAACATGACATTGTAACAATCTGAAATCTAAATAGGAATACAGCATAAGTTCAACATTCTGTCATGTGTTGTGAGCGTGATAAATTGTGATAACAAGTATTTGGAAAGCCCGAGTTTAGTGTCTCTTCAAGCGGTCCAAGCAGACAAGTACTGTATAAAGTTGATTCAGGCACATCGAGGTTTTTTTAAACGGTCGGATGGTATATACTTTTCTTTAGTTTTTTTTCAATATAATTGGCATCCTAGAAGTGCTAAAAGTATGTATCGTGGCTGTCAAGGGGTATCTTGCAGCCTCCTTCACTGAGTTTTAGTTCGTTACTCTAACATATACTCAATTAAGTTAACAAATATAAAACGGTTCAGTTTGTTTAGGGAAGTTGTGTGTTTTAAATAAAAAATAATTGTCTTTGGTCCAAAATCGATACATATAACTTGGCTAATTCAGCAATAACTATGGAACTATTTTTGCACTTTTTACGCAAGAATTATAAGAACGCGAATGTCAACAAAACGCCTTAAATGTAAAACATGAACGTTAAGTAGACTAAATGAATTAAAAAACGGGCATCGTTCAACTGAACAATATTTAAATAATTAATGTGTACCCCATTTATATTTCAAAAACACAGGGTATCATCGAATGGAAATTTCACATTCCTTAACCTAGAGATCTAAGGGAATTTCACAAAAATTATGGAAATTTCTTAGTTTAAGTGAAAGAAAAACCTAAGAATATTTATGGATACGACTCTTGGAGTCATATTGAGTCACGTGTTATAACCTTAGCCTATAACAGTGATAAATGTAATGAGCCGAACGTGTTATAGGATTGGTAGGCCGATATACATACGTGTTCATATCCAAAACAAAAGTATGCGTTACACCGTTTTCTACATATAAGCATTGTTTGGAGATTGTGTCTCTGGAAAGAAAGGGCGAATGTAACTAATTAAATAGTGGCAATAAATTATTTTACAGTAACTTATCTGTTCTATACTATATCTTTACGCAACTATAGTAAGATGTTATGTTTGTGTTTGCGTTTTCAAGGTTTTTTCTGTTTATAACAACACGTTTTTAATTTACAATTAACACAAAACTCTATGGTATCGATTAATACAAGTATTTTTACCCTGGTGAAAATGACGTATAGAACGGCCTTACAACTTTATATTTATCAAAATAATGCCGATAACCATCTCGTCTATTCCGGCAAGCGAAAATTGATGATTGAAGATAAACAAGATTGTTGAACCTAAAATGGCTGAAATAACGGAAACCTTTTCCACCTCTTCGGATTTTCTCAATCGACAGACACCACAACCTTATGAACCGCAGCATATTAACACATAGTCTAAACACTTGAGGCAATAGTTTAATCTTTATGTATTGTGGCGTAACAAAAAGCTTCTTTTATAAATTAAAAATAAAATCTGCCCTATTTTGACCAAGTCACTCTAAAATAAACATGATGATACTGCGTATCTTTTATCAATAATGCATACAAGTTGTGTTTTTCAATGTATTCATTGTCTAACTCAGGTTAAAATCTAAAAGCGGTATTGACATGCTTCTTTGAGGTACATTTTGGCACCTCGAAATTATGCGCCTTCTTGATTTTAAACTTTAGCAAATACACTTAACCATTAATATCGGGTTTGCAAAGACGCACCCAAAATGTCTTAATACTTGATGGTTATATAACTAGGGTTTAAATGACGATAGATTGAATTTAAGTGTACTCGTATATGAAAAGCGGCATCTACATAAATTGAATGTACTCGGGCATTGCCTTAACCTCTGGTGCTAGATTTGACTTTATACTACATGCGAGTTGAGTTGCTTATAATGAAATGGGGAATTTTCTACGAAATATGTTTGCTTATTAATTAATATAACGACCGCGACTTTAATTATATTGATGATTATTAAACATCAGCTACAACATGTAATTGATATTTTAATTAATATTATTAGTTTGAATACAAAAGAATTAAAAATAACAATAACAACACAGTACATGAAATCATTTTATTTACAACAAAACGATAAAACAAAAAAAAAACATATTGTAAGAAATAAAAAGCTGTTGAAACGCTGTTTAAAACATGACCTTATTTGTACTCAGTACAGATCATGAAATAAATCGCTTTTCAAGTCCATTACTTCCAAATCTATAAACAAGCACTATGTGGTGTTCAGCTAAAATACATATCGTCGTCAGAGCTGATGACTCAAATGGTATTAGGGTGCTGAAAAGTTACATCTCTTAGTCATGCATTCTAAAAATACGATCATGCCCATGATCAGGCGATAACGCTTTCTTGTAATGTAAGTGTGGTTTTGTTGTCAGCAAATACTGTTAGTCAATTCATCACAACAATGTTGGACTGTCAACAAGTTTTGTTAGTTTTTCCAGAACCTTTTATCACCCTTGTAGAATGGCTAGTTTTACTACTTAGTGATTACTTTACCGCCAATGTCCAGTTTGACGGGGTTGTCCGGCAGTTGGTCGTAGTCCAATTTCCACTTGTTCAGAACTGGGTTGGAAGGACCTACAACCCCGCCGGAGTAATGAAGACCTTTCTCCTTATAGCTGCAAGTCAAGCCTGTGTGATCTGCCAATACACAAGATGCATAAATACAGTATTTCACTGGTGGGCAGAAATGAAGAAAGTTGTGAAATGAGATTATAGAAGTGCTTCAAGTAATAATGAAATACACATGCTTGTCCAAAGAATAACAACCATGGTCTCCAACATTCGAAGCATAATTAATCCGATTGATCGATATTTTACGAAGCGACCCACGACAGCAGAGCCAACATAGGTCTAATTAAAACCACAAAAATTAAATACAAACGTTATGTTATTTAGTTTGGTTTTGAGATACGTCGCATTAACACAATTATTGTCTTTGTCGCGACGTTTAGCTATAATAGGCGGACACAGACCCCAGACAGTTGTCTAGGCTGAACCTTCGACGCACCGCAGGTACCATGGAATACATCCCCTCATAAAAGTTCATACCCCGACTGGAACTCGAACCCTCGCGGTGTTGGCCTTGGGCTAACCGGAGTAACAAATCGGCGACTATACCGACTATACCGACAAGTTGACGAGTGCTCTCGGAGAAGAATTAAGAACGTCATAGAAGGCATGCATTTCAATTTGATACTTTTAAATCTTAAATAAACTCGTGACGATCATATTTAAGCTTTGCACGTTGGAAGATAGACAGTTTCGGTAATACCAATAGTCTTTAATACCTAGTGTTCCGTGGTTGACCAGGGCTCAACTAGCTGAATTGATAAAATACATTTTAATACGATGCCAAAATTTATTATTCATTATGTCAAAATTGCCTTAAAAATGTCAGTAGAGGTAAGGGCATAGCGAAGTTATGTAAGACACGTCCAATAGGGCATCTATTCACCTGGACTGTGTGGATTGTTTGGGTTTGGAGTCCAGATTTTAAACATAAGAAGTTAGAAACTGACAATAAAACATCTATTTTTTCTACTTAAATGTTTCAAAAATACAAATAATTCATAAAATGTTGGTAACACGACGCGTTTGCATCACATTAACATATAACAAAAGTACAATAGTTGGATCTTATAAGATAAGTGTCGAATAGCATCATCCCTTTTTAATGTAACAGCCACGTGAATGAGACAAAATGCCGAGAACATTATTAGCCCTAAACTTTTTTCCTGATGCGTCGGAGGTTTGATGGTTAATGTGATAACATTTGCTTCTAACTATAATTAGACATGTTTATAGATAATAGTTGCTTCCATTTCATATTTTCATTTAAAATAAATAATAAATAACACACAATTAAAGGCCTAGAAGACGATGTATCGCCTTATATCCCGTGAGAACTTGACCGTATTTAGCATGAATAAATGAACATTATAGAACGCTATTGTTACCTGATATGGCTTACAACTGTTTATATAATGTTATAACTTGTATTAACAGTGCAATGTAAAACGTTCGACGAGTGCAACAACTAAACGATAGACCTAGTTTATGGCAGCACAGCTATGTATATAGTATATGCTATTTAATCCTTAATATGTCGCAGATACTGTTACAGTGAGACATATTGCTATAGGCCCGCCAGCAAATGGTGAAGATTCTAATCAGACAACTCCCAACTAGGAACTGTCCGATCCGGGTCTACACTATTTTTCAGGTCGGATCAATTTGCACTTACTAGCTAAAGATTTCAAACGAATAGAAGAAGAGAGTGGTACTCTACTGTTGCTTACATCAATACTATGCTGTATAAACAGTTCACCTAGTTGTCAACACTCTATGCTCGTGTTTTCTGCTTAACAGGTAGTATCCGTCAGTTTGCCTATATCTAATACATGTTACATCTTGAGAATTTTAACATAGATATCGACGTCGGAGCTGATTACTGAGATGATCATGTAACGTGATTCAAAAGTCACGTGGTTTTTCCGTCTGAAAATAGCTAGCTGTGCAGCTGTGTGTCTCGGTTATGAAATACATTTTTGAAGGGAAGGGCACCATTAAAACATATCGCGGGATCTTTTCAGATATCAATTTATTTTGTTGCAGAAAGCAACATGGTCTAAACTGCTGGGTTTTCCCTTTAAGTTCTACTGCATGTATTGAGACAATAAGTTTATAAGTGTACTATTAACAGATATAACATAACCTTCATTTCATTGCTTTTTTAACATTTAGTACTTTTCTTTAAATTGCAATGTGTTGTAATACATCATGAGCTCTGCTGTGAAATGGCTGACACTTATAATACTTGGTTAAATAAGTATTTATGTACATGTTGGTATTACACCTTGATCCAGATGTGCACATCATTACAATAAAAACTTGCTCTTTTGATGTCTCTGCAATAATATTGGAACCTAAGTCGACAATAAAATACATTTAACATTTCTTTAACCTTTTGGAACTAGTTGCTCAACGCATATGTTGGTTACTATGTTATGTGTTTATGATGTTAGCATTAATTTGTATTCAATTAGTTATATAACGTAACTTCATGTACAAGTATGATTTTATGTAGACCACTGCAACAAAGTAAGGAATCAAAAGCTTCCTATCAGCAGCTTCATAATTTAATTTCACTTACTTAAGAATTATACTTGAAATCTAATTCACATCATATGCTTAATAAATGTCCAATTTAACCAATGCGTGATTTTTAATATAATTATTGAAAGAAAAACAAAAAATATATACTATCATTATGACCACTTTATAAAAAATATTTCGCTTACTGCCGAAATTAGGATAGACCGTAAATTCGTCGTATTTCCAGGCGTAGTAGATGTGCCACATTGACCACATGGAATCTGTTTTGTTTGTTTTTATAAAATGCCTATACCAACTACTTGCCACATTTCCTGGGACATCTGGAAAAAAACTTGTGTTCCTCTTAGCACTATTGTACCACTCGATGAACTTTATCCAATTCTGAGGGCTTGGAGAGTATCCCCATGTCCCTACAACTGGATATTGATACACCACAGACGTATTTGGTGCATCCACCAAACCAGGCGCACCGTTATGTTTGATAGAAACTCCTTGCAAGGCAAAACCATTTATATGTGGATTGGAATCATATTTGTTATGTACAAGTTTAAGATATCTGTAGAAATGCGGGGACACAACCAGGTCATCTTCCAGAATCACTCCAATCTCAGAGCTGTCCCGTAAGGCTTGCCAAGTCTGGAGCCACTGTCCATAGATGCCAACATGTTGTTCATGGACATTCACACTATACTCTCCATGTAGAAAATGAAATCCTTGAGCTGCAGTTAAAGTGACTTCATCTACACCTCCGTTCTTTGATCTATCGATCCAAACTTCCAACCTGACTGAATCATTCCCATAATGAGCCATATTTAGTGACTGGAGAAGTCTGGTTGCCGAGTTTGCACGATTGTACACTATAACAATTACTCGAAGATCATACTGCTTGATTTTCACTGTTGATTTCTCAGGAAGATCCGATTTTTGAAAGTCCACGTTGCCGAATGCATTTATTTTGTAAATTACATTCCCTGGAAATCCCAAACGAAGTGTCACAAATATTACAAATATTGCTATAGTGACGACAGGAACCCGGAACACTGAACGTCGAAACAATTTCATCATGCTGAAAAATGTTAAGAAAAAATATAAATCGCTGCTAAACAAACAGTGTTTTTTTTTTGTTAATCGTTACCTAAAAATACCTGCTGGAATCGTTGTCAATGTTCATGCAACTATGCTCGCATTGACGAAAATAATAAACCATAGACAGATGGTGACGGAGGGTGGTTCACCAAACCTATGCCTTAAGAAAATTAATTTTCATTATATTCACGTGTAACTCGGGCGTGAAATCGAAATGATTCATATTACTGACAAGGAAAGAAAATTTTGCAATTTGAAACTTGATTTGCAATCAGATCGTGTTTGCACATACACTCAGTGCATAAACATTTCCTTTCAGAAAAGATTGATGATACATACATATTTGTGCGCAAATTTATTCTTGTGTGTCTGGGTAAAGTAGATGGGGGCTAGTGGGTTTAGAACAGGTATCTACGATGGGGGCTCCTAAACGGCTAAACTTCGTTTATTTTGTTATGGAGTGTTGCAAAAATACAATACATTCACAACGCTTTAAAGTTTGCCAAAGGTGTTAAAAATGACATGTTTATTTAAATACTGAACTTGAAATACTGCCACTTTTTACATACATAAAAGCTTGACTTTACCGAAGTGACAATAATTTCGTCAATACGGTTTTGCGAAATAAAATAAATAGGTAAATAAGAAAAGGTCCTATCAAAATGTTCACAGATACTTAAATTTTATCTACCTGCAGACCAAGGCAAACAAGGTAAATGTAAATGTGACAAAAAACACAGAGACGAGACATAACACACAAAAAGAACTACAACCAAATAACAAAAAGCCCATGCTGGATTGAAGTTTCTGCATCGAAAAATCACTTCCCGACTTTTCATACTCTGAAGTTTCTGGCCATGTCTCTTAACCAGTGCCACTTATTAAGTTTGCTTGTTGTTGTTCGTTTCTTTTGGGTTTTTTTTGTTGTTGTCGTTGTTTGTTTGTTGTTGTTTTATTGTTGTTGTTTGTTGTTCTTTTTCTTGTTGTTTTTAGGGGTGGGGGTATCATAGTTTGACTCTGTATTGGAATGATATGATTCAATCCACCAAGAATAATATAATTCGTTTTGTTTTAATACTACAAAACGTTTTACTGACAGGATAAGAGCAGTTGAACTCTTTAACTGGTAAAGAGTGTCGAGAAAGATTTGATTTCGCTGTGTCCTGTTTACATTTGGAAACTGCTGCTGATTACCTTAGGGAAGATTTTGTTCTACTATCTTCTGTACATTATCGCTGTACCAGATTATGAGAAACTGTCCACTCAATCCAAGATTCTAATTAAAAGGTGGTATCCGACAGTTTGCCTATATTTAATAAATGTAACATCTTAATCCTATTGTGGGAAATGCGTGCATAATTGCTCCATAGACTTATACTTAGTGTAAGAAATGTCCATTATTTCCTAATATTTAAATTAGCACGAAGGCGATTTCAATTCAAAATATAAATCAAAGCTGATTACCCGGATGAGACTGTAAGGTGATCATAAACATTCTTTTACTAATCTTAAACACTAAAACTATAATGACATACCTCTAAAACACTATCTTTATGCATAACTATTTTAGCACTCTAATACAATAGTGAAACCCAATGATTTGATTATCATCATGATTTTAATTTCTTGAGATCATGTTGTTAATCATCAGTTCATCCTTATAATTGTAAACATAAAAATCAACATTTATTCACATATTCAGTTTATCATCAAAACTATTATCAGCGTAATCATCTTTATGAACTCTTCATATATAGTATTAAGTTCAGAATCACTATTCATTAATATCATCAAGAACAACCATTCATATTATTCAGTTAATCATATTTATAACCAGTAAAATCATCATTGACAACCATTCGCAGTCAAGATCTTTTATACGTTTCAAATTGTACAATTTTTATCGGAGAAAACTAAAGTCTATTAATTTTACTCGTGTCTTTCACAATGAATATTCCATTCCTTATTTAATACTGCACATTTCCTAGTACAATATATGCTGTTAAAAAAAGTCATTTTGGCCGTTAAGATCACTAAGATACCAAAACACCAAGATATTTAAAATTAAAGTCGTAAGTGAACAATATTTTTATAAAAACGTACCTGTATTGTTTAATTAATCTCCTTCGTAATATTTGGTCCTTATTTCTTACTTATAATGCGTGCAATTGGTACGTTGCTGTTCATGTGTTTTTCTCAGTAGATGCGCATATATTTACTTCTCTTTATCTTCAACTCCAAATATGCTTGTCGTCTTGCTCTACTGACCATGTTGGATTTTTCGGCCAATAAGATTCATAAGAATATTACCAACAATGCATTACGCGTATTACGTAGTGTTAAATTTGTAAACATTGTCGAGGTGTGAGTTACGAACTTTCCAAACGTAATCACCTCTTTGTCGGCTTATCACTGATACCCCCCCCCCCCCCCCCCCCGAACTTTAAGGTCGACTCGATGGGTTATATGGGCTATATTAATGACCCCTGGCAGTGTATAATGAAATTATTTGGATCTATAACTCGAATTAAGCACATTTCAGCCTCAGGTGTGTACATTTAACCGTGAACAAAGTCATGAGTATGGACAACAGTGATGTGTTCAGATGTTACGCGGACCTCTGGAAAACGGCTAATGCCAAATACCATGGTATTGACACACCGGATAACAGAAACGCAACTCGCTATCCATCCCATTCGATTTCGAACTCTTGGAGAGTCACATGCCCTTCTGTCAGTCCGCCTTTGGCGATAGGCTTAACTTACGTTCAATGAATACAGGCGCGTTGTCAGGGCGATCGGAGATGAAAATGTCAAATACTCAATCGAGGGCATTGCCTTGGATTTCGAGATGGAGAAAAACAGGGAGTTGGCCGACAACATCCGCAGCCAGTACGCAGGGAAAATGGCGATCCTCTACGACCGGGCTCTTCGGCACCGCAGGATAGCGACGGACAAGTCCGACACGCTGTGGGACATCAACCTGAACGCCCCCTAAAGATAGATGAATTATTATTGATAGAATGATTAATGCTCGTCGAGGAACCGACTCAGCCCTTTTAACGCCAGAGGCTTCTATAACCTACCCTATATAAAATACCGTAGGTGGAGGTCACGGTCGAGGGGATCACGAACCAGCTATACGCTCAAGGCATGCGCCCTTACCAGGCATTGGACGAGGTCAGAAAACTTTTGGCGGGGGGATTCAAACGGCACCACGAAGTGGCCATGGTGGCCAAACGCCTCGGGCTCCACGCTTGCCTCCTAGGTTAGTACCTCACAGAGGAGTTCGCCCTCTGGCTGGACTTGAGGCCCACCGATGAAAACGGCTTGCATGACAACGGCTGCCTGGTCGAAATCGCCAGCGAGAAGATCACAATTCATGTCACCAAGGAAGTGAAAGATCGGGGAGCATTGAACATATACCTCTTCGTCCTTATGGACGTGCAGCTCAACATCGAGAATGGACGATTCTTACCGGCTATGTACTGTAGAGCCCCACTCGGCGATAATTTGCGGCATGACTGGCTGCGGGAAAATGCAATTCGTGCTTGACCTCCACGAGGGCCCATTTCGTGGCCGTCTCGATCACGTAGTAATCCTCTGTCCAACGACCAGGCATAACAGGACCTACCGGGAGCGTCCGTAGGTATGGATAGACGAGGAAGCTTACGTTCTAGATCCAGGTGAATGGCTTCATGACTGGTTGCGACCGACATCAAACAACTTACCAAGAAAGAAACATGCTCTCCGAGCTGGCATTCAGCGGCCGGCATGCCAATCAATCGGTCTGGATCCTGACTCAGAGGTGAAACGCCGTCCACAAAAGCCTTTGAGGCCAACGCGTTAGGTCGCTCTCTTCCACTGCAAGAATCGGGATAGTTTCAACGAGTGCTTGCTTGAAAATGACATCATCCCCGCATCCGAAAGGCCTGCCGCGCGTGAACAACTCGCCAAAACGAAACATGCTAAGCTGCTGTTAAATACCGCGCAGCCAAGTAGCTATGTCGTGTTAACATGAAACTCCTATATATTGCCGCAGAACTTTTCTTCACAGTTAGACTCTGTACTTACGTGACTATATAAATAGAATGCGACGACACTATTGACGCGCTCCTGGACGACGAGTCGGCGCCGCCTGCGCGGGCCGTCTCTTGGCCTGGAGGCCACGAGCAAAGCGGGGAGAGGAGGCTGGTGAGACTGCAAACGCAGAACGACAAGGGCAATTACAGAGGTTGACCGCCCTTGTCATGGGCGCTCAGTCAAGGCAGTACATAGGCAGGGTGATTTCTGCAGATCAGACTGATCGCCTTCCCGATGAGGAGTTCGGCAAGCTCTAAGCCCGATATGAGGCTCAAGTGGTGGCTTGTATGACCAAGACTCTTGGCTCCGCAGCTCTCCAGATTTACACCATGGTGGTTGGCCAGCTGCTCCCGATTTCCACTGATCGGCAAGCTTTACTGGTCGCTGACTTCTAGATCATGTCCGTTCCTTGGGCATGCCCTAACTACCATTACCTGCAAGCGATACCACCGCTAGTTCTTTTTTAAACAAGCATCCAAGCATTGATCTACTGAAAAAGATGGCGGAACCTACCACAGCGACGGAAGGAAAAACGGGTTTGGAGCCGATGGAGGACCAGAGACGGTGACTAGGAGCAAAGTCCGGGTCGCGGCTGGGCGGGCGGGGGCAAAGAAGCACCAAAAACTCCTAGATGATTTGCGGCACCTGAAGGCGGCGGTGGCGGAGGCGGAGAGCCTGATGGAGCGTGGCTGGCAGTCAACGACCGCGAACCACCCACTTCGTCAGACGAGCATAGCCCACCGCCCCGCCACCTTCAGCAACGCCTCAATGGCTGATTATCGCTGGAGTCTTAGTTGCCCTAGCTTTTGGAAGGTTAAGGGCTCCGCTGCACCCCCACCTCCTCCCCTGTCTGCGAATTGCGACCCCCATTACATGGACTAACTGCGTTATAATGTCTGCCCAAGCAACTCTAGACGGAATAGTAGTACACTCGATCTACCACGGCGCAGTTACTAGGAAAGTCTCTGGCTTGTTGGCAGCTACCAGCTCGTCGAGCTGAGCCTTGTCGATGAAGTGCAGCTGACCAAGGCTTAATGAGATGTATTCCTCTGTCTTGCTTGGAATGCATTTTACCTTGCCTCCGACCTTTGAGATGACCTGCATAAGCAGGTGGGAGTCGTAACCTCGCAGGTTGTAGAAGACCACTGGTATAATGGTTGTATTTGAGTTAAGTCGCAGCTTTATGTTACTGGTATTATGGGCTGCTCTGTAGTGCCCTTTGATGTGGCAGTGGCTTTTCACATACATGGCAGGTAGTAGCAACATTCTAGGCTTGCCAGTCATCCCGTGTCATACTCATGTCCTATAGGTAAGCTAACACTTGCTTGATTTTGCGCTCCTCCTCCCGAATGGTCTTTAAGATATGTACTTATTTGGTTTCTGGTATTCAACTGGCGGCTCTGTATTGTCATCATACCGTCCAACGAAGTAGCTGTTACTGCAAGCCTCGTGGAGTTGCGTTTTTAGTGTTACTCTTTGTTGGGTCAAGCTATGGGCCCTCAACCATGATGGTGATTGCCTTAAAGTCAGCGTAGATGGTATAAGGGTCCGGGAGCTGCTTGTGATGGTTCTGAAAGGTTAGCTTATTTTACCCTCTTCTGGCATCTCCACTCTTACAGCTGTTTGACCGATTCCATGGCACTCTAGCTTGTGAGCTTAATAAGAATAACCATGTAGACAACGCTCGCGTAGTGCTTCTTACCCTTATGCTTGCTCTCCGAATACAACAGAAGGCTTAAATTTTTCACCCAGGTGTAGTGAAACTTGTCTTCTCAACCAAAAGGAGATTGATTCTGGACATGTCCTCTTGCAGTCTGCTTAAGTGGTGTACAATCACCCCCTTGTCCAAGTCAAAGACCTTGATAGCCAGGTTGTTCTGCAGCTCGACCTTGGGGATTTGAGAGATTGGAGTGGATGCGTCAATCCGATCAATGTTGAGGCCATCTTCGGTGGGGTACTTTGACGGCCTGCCAGCCTTATCCCTAGCTGGAAACAATGCTGACCTGAGAGACCAGGGGAGGCAGTTGTCATCTCTGTTCTGCAAATTTACGATATCCTTCTTGTTTTGTACCTCTTTTGGGTGTGGGATGTAAGATCCACCTCTAAGTGGTTGGTACCTGGCAATATCTAGGCAAAGAGTCTGTACCTGATCTACAACCCAGCCAGACCCTCCTTGGGTCCAATTCTCGAGCGTTTCTTGGATCTTTGGGAAAGCTTGATTGAGCTCTCCCCCCCGCCGTCACCCCCTTCATTTCACCCTCCTGCAGATTAACCCCCTGTTTATGACGCAGTACGGGGTCAGTTGTACTCTTCAACACCGTCAGGATTGTCGTTCCGAAGCTTAACCTTTAGAGCCAGCTGGAACTTAACACCGTTTCAGAACCTTTATCTCTTCTACCAGGATGTCATGGATGCTATGTTACACTTCCTCAAGGAAAGAATCTGAGCCTTTTCTGCTTGTGTCGCCATGTGTCGCTATAAATCTATAGATATATATGGTGTCACCGTATTTCTCTAATCAGATATTTTGATTCTGTTTATTCGATTTATTTCCTTCTGTAGCTGTCTACGACTGTGAGCCCACTTTCTCCTATACCCACACTGGTAGCAAAGCTACGATTTGTTGTTGACACCAACTCCATAAAGGTGCACGATCTAGTCAAACGACCTCCACGGCGTTTGAGAGCCAAATGGATTCTGCAATCTTCTCCACAACAACTTTTGTTCCACTAGTTAGTCTTACCTAGAACTAACCACTTACAGACGTTGTGTACTTTCACCATGGGTGCTTTGTTCTTTTCCTTAATGACTCATCACAAATTTGTTCTTACTTTTCGCTTGGCTTGCATGTGAAATACCTTTGTTCTGTGCCTTTTCGGAGTTTGGTATATGTTGCAATACTCATAGGACTTTGTCATATATTCTTATTCGTATACACAATGTATGCAAAACCTCTAAATGTATTGTCACCTAAATTATTTTATGTGCAGGGGGGCCCTTATCGTGTTATTGCATAGCAAGATGGGGCAGAACCCCGCCGTGGGGGGTGGGGCAATGTGCCTTCTCAGGGTGATCTCAGGGATATCCCCCAATCACCCCCCCCCCCCCGGTAAAAAATATGAGGCAGAACCCCGCCAGATTTTTTTTTATAAAATGTCTCATTAAAATATTAGCAGATATATTCCATTGTTTGGGATTAAAACTCTAATTTATAACGTTCCCTCTGAAAATCCATACAAAAAGTACAAGTAAAACTTTCACTCTTAATTCTGAGAAAAAAATGCCAAACTGCACTTGTGTCTTTGCTATTTAAAAATCCATGGGGAGCATCCCCACCCCTTCACCCCGATTTATGGTGTTAACCTATGTTTTTCTGACTGTATGTGTATATTTTTATGTATTCCTGTCGGGGTTTTTGTTATTCTAATGTAAATATTGTTAGGACTATGTATGATTCAGAAGCTAACGATATAAATATTGCAATGAAAATCCAATTGAATCCTATATACACTTATATATGCACCACATGTATGTTCCCGGTGACTTGAGTTTCTGGAGTGTCTAAAATGTGAGTACTGGCATGTATCCCCTTAAATCCGGATCTGCATTATTAGGCAATTTTAGTGGAAGAGACATCGATACCAAGGGAGAATAATACGATGATGTTTTCTGTGTGATTGTTCTCCCTTACTTGTATAAATACGGTTATAACTGCCTATAGTGCTAACATTTGATTTTCTAAAGTTTATTCTCGGTCATAAACAATCCTTTTATTAGTGATTGATGGGCTGATTTGTATTTTTCCAAATTTTATAAAAAACAACAACAAAGGAACTTCTTTCAACAATAAAACATAATGAATTAAAATATTTTCTATTATCACTCGATTATATATAAATATGGTGTAATTAAAATCATTGTGGAACCCTTAGGTTCGGAGAAACAAAAGCGTCCCGACACTTATCAGTCAATTATTCTTTTATTTTATCAATTTGAACCACGGCAACCTAAATTAGATCCGAATTAGGCATGAGGAAATAAACGCTATGTGTGCAGCAATAAACTTTGCAGTGATTGCTTTGAAGCAATTATTAACATAGAAACTGCCATGACCGGAGGTATTCAATGGCTGAAATATTGAGATACAATATGTCTTTTCGTTCATTTTAGCGTGAAAATAAATATTTAATCGGGTTTTGATGGCTTGGTAAAATGATATATGATAAAAAGAGGAGGGGTCTAATAACGTTTGT
Source organism: Sinonovacula constricta (assembly GCA_007844125.1). NCBI lineage: Eukaryota > Metazoa > Mollusca > Bivalvia > Cardiida > Solecurtidae > Sinonovacula > Sinonovacula constricta. The sequence continues at coordinate 8,519,826 of CM017561.1, forward strand.
TTGTTGTTATTTTATTGAGTTCATTTTGCTATGTTATCAACTACCTAATATGAAATGCATAGTTTTTTTTACATAACATACCAATTTATAGCAATAGACCAAGGTACTTGCAAGTGATGCAACCTGTTTCATCTATGCACTTGTTGACATTTCTTATTTTATTTTATTGGTTCATCCTGTTGTAAAGACTTCGTCGAGATGCTGTCGGCTATCGATGTTGTATCAAAATATCATAATGGGTATCATTTGTTTTGCCTACACTTTATCAATTCTACATGATTGAAAGTACCAGGACGTGTTCTATCCACAAAACCATATATGGAAATGCATCAGAAAGTATGCTCATATCGATCAGGAATGGTTGTAGTTAACTAGATGAGACTTATTTATGACTTTCTCGCTCATCTTTGTCAAGCTATTTATTCCATAAGCAACAAAAGCTCCACGGATACAAAAAATCAAAGTCCAGTCGGTTCTTATGTAACAGATGATTGTGACAGAGTAGTTTCGTAATATACTCGTAACCTGCTATTTATACATAGATCAGACTTGGGCACATATTGTAGATCCAGATGCGCCAAGACCCTACTTTTAGATGTCTAATTGGGATCTGCCGAGCCTCTATCTCGGGACTTTCACCACCAGTTTTTCCCGACGTCGCTTTAGCAACATTGTGTCCAAGCGATTTATTAAACCTGTTTATCTGGACGCATACTCGACTTACACGTCTTCAGAACCAGTAAAGGTAACTGGTAATGTAAACAAGCACATTTTATAAGGATTATGTAGTTTTTGTTAATGTTGTTATTTTGTTGTTGCTGCTGTTTGTTGTTGCTGTTTGCTTTGGTTTTGTTGTTGTTGTTGTTGATTTCTAATTTGGCAAAAACAAGTCTGGTACAACCTTCAATCTACGTTTTGCTACTAAGGACTATAAAAATTGGATCGTTGTATTTTATTTTTGCATTCCGTTTTTCCTTCAACATAATTCAAAATAAAACTCGCACACCTAAGGACCGGTAGAACTCTTGCTCGGCACACTTGTATGTTCGATTCGATTGAGATCTTTTATCCTTGCGTTATTTTCTTGTTTTCAGACCAGCCCACATCGCACGGGACCGTATGCATGTCGTGTGTTTGCCTGAAAAAAATGTACCAGTGTGATGAAACACCTTGTCCACAATAAATTAATGTTTCTGTTGAAAAGTTAATATATTTAAAATAAATCATATTTTATTGTTTTTTAATTGGTGTATTTGTTTATTTATGTAGTTAGTTGGTTTGTTAGTTAAGTAGGGAGGGGTGAGGTAGGTAGGTAGGTAGTAAGCGAGTGAATGAGTGATTGGATCATCTCATTTGAAGTTTTTTAGACACTACAAAATCCAAAAGAAAAATCTCAAATATAAAAGTATCAAGAAATGAGAATTTAAATGGTGAAAATAATATTTTACCGGTTATTGATGACGCGCTGAAGCGCGGAGTCTACTCTGATCACGTTTGCTAATTGCTACTGGAGAGTCATGTGACCAGGATGTTTACCGAAAGGATCTAAGCGGTAATCGGAAATACGGTTCATAACCAAGCAATGATCTAAAAAAATGTCTTAAAAATCCACACATGTCACATCAAAAACTGTCGTACACTGTGCTCATCAAGCTAGTATATCTACAACCTGTGCTTACTGTAATTTATTTCATGTGGTTAACTCAGTCATTAACATTAATTTTTCCGTTCGCGTGCGATACGATTACTTTAGACTGAGATGCTTAGAGGACGCAAACGACATCTGCCATAGTATAGAGACTCAGATGACAGCGAAGCCTTGTTAGACCGTATATGTCACAAAAACGTATATGCCACACGTGTATGACATATTCGGCCGAATTAATCACACCTGTCATCATGTGACAAATACTTTTGTGCAAATTAGCGATTAATGTCTGACCGCATATGTCAACATTTCATACAATGAACCAATTATAAACATCGTTGCCATTATCTTTGTCCGAAGCAGCAGCAGCTTGCCCTTATTAACGTCAACGAAACATCACCATCAACATCATCATCACGAGTGACTTTTTGTTGTAACGTTTTCCGTTTTCAATTTGCAGATATGCAATTTACAGTAAGGGGCCACAAGAACTTTAACACAAATAGTTTTTATTGACGAGAAACTGACATCATGTTTTTAAGTCAAATAAACAACATTAACAGACGAGAAACTGACATCAAATTTTTAAGTCAAATTAACAACATTAGGATCTTTTTTAACTTTAATAAACAAGAAACTGGCATAGCTTTAACAGTTATTTAAAAGAACATCACATCATTACACGCAAAATTTCTTTTTTAATTTAATAAACAAGATAATGACATAACGTTAGTTATTTTAAAGAGCATCACACCATTAGACGTATATTCAAACTACATACCTTTGTTCTAGAAAATATACTTCAAAATTAATTAAATCAATTAAATCATTAAGGATAATTCTAGTGTTAGGTATAGAGATTGACTCTCAAATAAGTTTTATGTTAATTCTTCCACCGTTTATAAAAGAAAAGTCTGCCTGACCGGGCAATGGATGATGAAAAAGAATATATGACAAAGTCCTATGAGTATTGCAACATATACCAAACTCCGAAAAGGCACAGAACAAAGGTATTTCACATGCAAGCCAAGCGAAAAGTAAGAACAAATTTGTGATGAGTCATTTAAGGAAAAGAGCAAACCCGACAGTTACCGCCTTGGAACGGTCAGTCGGCAATATGGACCGACTGGGGTGCTGATTGTGTTAATATTTAAATAGATAACGAAATAAAGATTTTGATACATGCTGTCTATGTTTTAATTTTACTTACTGCCCAATAGATGGACAGTTCGTTAGTTAATACAACATTAAAAAAAGCTTTTTAAGCTGCAATATGAGCATTAAAATGATTTAAATGACTTTACCAGTTACACGTATTTGATGGAAAACGTATCTATATGCCAGCCCTACCTGTACGTAAATATGCAAATTCTACCATCCATTAGTTTATTCATTACAGTATTTACATGTATCATAAGATTAATATTTTCATTCAAGTATTTGATTACTTGTGTATTGATTTTTTTTCTCTTAATTTTAAGTTTAATTGATCTTACTTTTCCGAATTTTAACTAAATAAATGTAATTGTTGAAAATAGTTGTGTACGTATTTCATTATGTATATTACTGATAAACATATAATGGTTTTGTTAAATTTTTATTTGAAATGTGTAAAAAATCAAACGGTAAAGAAAAGTATCTGGAGTAGTTTATCCTTACCACAAGATGATGCAGTCTTAGTTTGCTTTAACTTCAGTGAAAAAAAACTGTATTGTAATTGTCAGAAAACCTAGGACATGTTTCACGTACATGCCTGTAAGTGTCATCCGTGTTCGAGAGATTAAAGAAATAATTTTCTAATTTTAGCTACATACGAGCTTTACAAAACTATCTGCAAAACTTCTTGTCATCTTATCCTCAAAATTAATTCTATATAACTGTGGGAATAAAACATTATGACTCAAGATTTGTAAGTCGCCACATTGTAACAGTAACTCTATCATTTCCCGCAAAGGATTATATTTAATATCAGTAATTCTCTTATGTGCCTATGAAAACCAGTCGTGCCTCATTTAATTAAAGCAAATAGGATAAGGCCACAGTTGAAATAACGTTTAATCCTATGCAGTAAAGCACAGACAGTATGAAGCCCATCCTAAAGATCTTGTGAAAGTTTGGTTCCAAATAATTTATTTAGATTGTTTTATTTCATACTCACTCCTGCAGTATAAACAAAATAAGCTATTTAAGGTAAAGCAAGTATAATAGAAAATTTATAGAATTTGAAAAAAAGATTACAACGGATGACTTGTATACTTTTATGAAGATGTGTATGCCAAATTAAAAATATCTCCATCCAGTTTTGAATTTATGGATACTTTTGTCTTCTAAAATTGGTATTAAGAGTGTCTCGTTTCTAGATGTAAGAAAACTCCATAAATTATGTTACACCCTATTTAGGAGACGTGTTATATTATTGAGTATCATTTTGAAACAAGATATAACAGATAAACCAACCAAACATGTTACTTGAATTGTTTGATTCAAACTATCCCAAATATGTAATTAATAGTTTACAAACACAACACTTTTAAGACTGATTTTCCCATAGCGCCACATTCGTCATTTCAAACGTGTATTTTCTATCTGAGCTTTTCCACGTCATCCGCTGTGACGTCGATGTCTATTGTTGGCAGAAATCCCAATTGTTCTTATTTATAGATTTGATAAGAATGAACATTTGAGTGTTGATTTACGAGTTTTACAGCCCTAAAAGTGAGTTAATGTTGAAAATAATAGAAGCTTTGACTGAAGAATGATTTTTTCTGCAGAAATCATGTAAATACCCCCTAACAGAGATAAGATATTGTAACATATATTAGATTTAGGCAAACTTTCGGATACCGACTCTAACGATTTTTACAGTTTTTATTGGCTAAAAAGTGTTGTTGTTTCAAACATTTAAACACAGCTGTAATATGCTTTGACAATTGTAAAAATGAGTTTTTATTGTGTGTTTTTTTCTCAAATCCAAAATGAACAGTGTACTAGGACACGCCAAAAGTTTGACGATGTGTGCACAATCTGTTATATTTTGGTCCAACGCTTTGCTTGTTGGGTGTGCCGAAACGCCTTACTTCTTTGTTATTTTGTTTTTTCTACGATAATTAATGATAGTTGCTTTTGTCAGGCCCAACATCTTAATCAGTACTGTTTTGTTTGCCCGACCATTACTTGGAGGCTGCACTCGAAATTTTGGATTTTTTTTATCAGACGGGTTTCAGTTGTTACTTCCATTAGCAGCAAGTGGGGCCTCCATACCAATTTGCCGGATCTTTTAGCCAATAAATCATTAAAAAAGCCCCTCCCCCCCCCCCCCCACGATAATCGGGCCAGTACCAACTTCGTCGGATCTTTAAGCCAATAGATCGAAGAAAAAAGGGCCACAATCCTGGCCCTAGGGGACGTATTGCCTGATCTACACCATTGGAGGGGGTTTGGGCCGAGCCTGCCAGGTAGCCCAAACTTTTTGGGGGTGGGGCGGGGGCGAACGCGCTGACTTAGGAGGATTACTCGTCGAATTCAAATGCGGCATCGCTTTCTATTTCTGGGAGCGCTGGGAGCTTGATGCACAGTACTTCAGCTTCGGCGATCACGTAGATACCCATGTTCGATAGACGGACGCTCCCTAAGTCGATCACTCCAGACACCCTAGAATTGGACGTAATGAGGTGGAGTCTCTACTGGCTGCCCATGGAGCTCGAGGGGTGGGAGTTTTTTCTTGTCACCTTCGACGATGAATAGCTGGCTCCAGTCGTAGTACTTGATCTTAATGGAATTTCCGGCGTCGTTAAACTTCAAAGTAATGCGAGTGATTGGTTTATCCAGCTTTAGGCCTGGGATGGAGACGGCGGAGCTGGAAACAGTCGTCTGGATGAGTGTAATAAGGCGATCTTCATCATCTTCGGTAACGATCTCGCAGGCTGAAATGCGCTTTTCAATCTCGTAGAAAAAGTATTCTTCCAAGTAGCTGATCATCTCGTGGTACACCGACGCTGGAGGCAACGGCTCGCCATCCACAAGGGGGCTGTGTATTTTTGCACGGTCATGGTCGGGTTGCTGTCGCGCAGCTTGAAGGTGAACAGCTGGTTGGCCAACAGGCACTCTTTCACGCAGAGCAACTCGTCTTCATCGAGCGGGGCAATCTGGCCGACATGGAGCTAATCCGAAATCGGACCATCAGGCGCTATCTCTTGTCGGCCTCTGAGAGACGACAGTACAAGCCAAAGTACCTGGAACTGTTACGGCCAAAACTGCGGGGGATAGTGTCGATGGGGAAGATGGAGGATAAAGGATGTGCGGACGCCAAAGAATTGGGCAAGCTTCTCCTCGTTATCAGGAAAAAGCCGATACCTGGAATGAGCCTCAGCGCGGGCCCTGTCGGCGGCGGAGGCGGCTACGATTGCATGGGCGTTAAATATCTTCATGCTGCTGGTTCTGTATAACCTTACGAGATACAATGTTCAAAAGGCGTACACAAAAGTGGTCACTCTTCACCGGAAGACGGCCGACAAGACGATGCCTAGACAGAGGCCTCCTTATAGGGCGAGGCAATCCCACTGGTATGCTGGCCTATCCTGCTGCTAGCCTTCTTTCCTATTTAGATGCTGGGTATATGTAAGCTTACACACCGACGCTATGAAGGGGAAAGACAATTGCTCTTGGCTCTTGCTCGGCTCCACTGAGCTCTGCGGCCGGTCCTGCCTCAATAGCTTCTGCAAAATGTACCTCATGAGATTTCGCAGAGGTGGCGGCACGAGGCCCTGCACACTCTGCTTGGTAGGCATAAAAAACGACCTGGGGCTTGCATGGCTTGTCATAGGAGCGAGGAGGCAAAATATTACATACGTAATCAGAGAGCCTTTACCAAGAAATTTATGGTTTGGCAGCCATCAAAATTCCTTTTTAGAAAGATGTGTATGGATATGTATATACGCATAGCACTAGGGTAAAACAGCATACGAACGCGCAAAGCGCGGGAGGCGTTCTTCCAGTTAACCGGGGTGCTACCATTATATCCACTGTCGAGCTAGAGGATCTGTTCGAGCAAGTCGGAAATAGGGCCGTTACTAATGAATTTATGCGCCTGGCGGCCATCGATCTGGATGACCAGGTCCCTGTGAGTCCGCGGTTCATCGATCTGGATGGCCAGACCCCGCCCCCGGTGAAATTTCCAGCCGACCCGTAGGTCGAGATTATGAGCAACGCCAAAGATGAGTTTGAAGTAGATGGCGCCCCTTCGGTCTTCTCCACGTGGAGAGTGGAGTCCGAGGACCCACTTTATATTGGCGACGTTAAGATTGCCGAGGGTATGTACGTTAGGGCCGGCAATCTGGCCTTAGACGCCCGCATGACCAATGCAATAGCGGCGCAGCTTCTCACATCTCTTCCAGAGGGCCGTGTCCTCTTGCGAATCAAATTCTTGAGGAAGGGGATTGAGGACAACTGGGTAGTCGAAGATAAAATCGATCCAATTCGTGAAGAGTGGACCAAACGTCTGGCGGTAGTTGAGACTTCCCGAGACACAAAGCCGGGCACCATTGTTGGAATTGACAGTGTGTTTTATCAGAACGCCTATCCGGTCACCGCGGTGCTATATGGACTCTACCCGATTAGAACCCCAAACCCCGCCAACCTAGCCCCGCTGAAGGATGGCGACCTTAACTGTGTTGTTCAGTGGGTAGTAGAGGACTTCGAAGGTATGTTGATGGGTCAGGGACTTACACACGCAAGGCGCCTGAAAATACAGAACTGGGAAGCGTGGATCCATGAAACAGGCGCTACAGTGGAAGAAGTGGCAAAATTAGAACAAATCCAGTGGGTCAAGTGTGTGCTCCCGGACGGTATCACGTACCGAACTCAGGAGGCCCACAAAAATTGCAGAGAGTGTATAGAATCTTTGGGGATGAGTCCTTAGCCGAGAGAGCCATTGGCGAGAACTATGCAGCCAGCATCGAGGCCAAAGAGAGCAAAGGCTGGAAGCCAATCCCAGTGAACCTTCTCCCGGACATCGTGAAGGCATGCGTGGAGCACGGTCAAGGCGGGCTTTAAAACTCGATGGGCTACGACACGGAGGAAGTTACTTCTATCGACATGAAGGGCTGCTACCCCTCAAGCTTCCTGGGGCACGGTGAGGCGAAGCCTTTTTACAAAGTTTATCTAGGTCAACGCATGGTTCGCGTGGCCATCAATGGCACCCTCCACGAAGACATTGGCACAGGCTGCGCCGAGGTCCAGGAGTGGGAGTTCGCGCCAAAGGTCCACCCTGTCACCCCTGCCTGGTTTGGGAAGCACTTCGCAAAGAAGGGTTGGGCTCCGACGGCCCTGTCGGCCTACCTTGTGTAGTATTATCGGGAAATTTACTCCAACGGCACCCAGCCACAGTACGCCCACCTAAGTGCCAGCATGGTGGCCTATGCCCACATCAACCTCCAGGAGATGATTCGCCGGTTCACGTCTGACGAGGCTGTCCGAGTGGCAACCGATTCCATCTACGTGAAGAAAGTAGCCCTGCCCAAGCTTCAAGGGGTCGGAGAGTTTGCTGCTCCTCCAAAAATGCGACAGCATGGAGAACTGTTGCCCTAGTTGCCTCATAGAAATAGAAACCCTGCAGCATCCGCTTCCCCCATCCCCTCAGCCGTCACCCCAGTTCATTGGAGAGAGAAGGGCGAGGAAATATACATGCCAGCAGAGCACGCTTCATATTGCGGTTGCGGCAGAAGGCGGACCACTATGAGGAGGTCGAGGTCGACCACAGAGCAAAGGATCCTGCCCTCAGGGACATGAAACGAAAAGTCCGTCTCCGGCCAGACAAAGACCAGTGCCACGGGATGCGGAAGGCCTTCCCCGGCTGCCTCGGATGGGATCGGTTTGTGGATGCATGGTAGCCAGGCGACCTCAAACTGACTTCGAGACAAAATGCGCGACCAAGCACAGGGGCTTCTATTCCAAAGGCACAAGGAGCGCTTTCGGGACTCCTTGGTGCCTATTCTCTGCCACCGAAAGACAGTCGGAAGAAGAACATTCAGGTGGCGATTCCGGGTGTAGACCGAAAGGAAGAGCTAGTTCTCAATGACATCATGGAAGTCTCAGTCGAGGCTGCAGAGGCTGCTATACAGACAGATGACTGGCGTCTGGGGTATTCCATTACAATTCTCTCCTCCCAGGGTCTGACAATCCACAGCCCTAAAAAGTATGGATTATTGACGACTTTCTTCAGTGGTCCAATCTTGCCTGTCCTGCGTTGTCTCGAGTGGAGTGCATGCACCAACTAGAACGGAATGTCTGTCCCCCTCGGAAGAGGGTACCGAGGTCAGGCAACTCACAGGGAAGCAACTCCGCAAGGCGAACCAAAGGAAGCTCGTGGCCTATAGGCGCCAGGACCAAACTAAGGGACTTATGGGGTTCAACCTTTAGTTCGATCACATCCTGCAGCTCAATGAGGCCCAAAACAACCGTTGTACAGCATGCTACATCGAGCTGCTCTGGGTTCATGCTCAAAATGACACACAGCAGTTCAGTGTGGACCGTCGCGACAACTCCAGAGGCCATATCCATGACAATGTCTTCTTGACCTGTCTTGAGTGCAATCGAAATAGAGGGTTCGCAGCCTTCAACGCTTGAGCACCCCATCGGGGGTAATTGGGTGTCTGGGGGCACCACCAGGAGTTCCTCGCGCACAAAGCCTCGGCCAAGTCCATCCATTAGGTAACAGAGGATGGGTTCGGCAGGCTTCGTAACAGAGCGCCCTATTCGGTAGACCTCAAGGGGCCACACGGGGTCTGTCGCACGTCGGCGGTCGCCCTCCAGCTCGCCGGCCTGGTAGAGGTAACGGGCACCAGCTTTTGCTCCTCTAGACCAACTAAACGGCCATTAACAACCGAAGAGAGATTTTGTGCCACCCCACCGATTCGGCCTTGATGGCCTCCACTTTACCTGTACCGATAAGCCTGGTCTCTTCTCCGTTCAAGGCCGTTACAACCGAGGGCAGCCTACCAACCCACTCCGTTGACAGCTCGCCCTCTGGCAGACGCATTTCGACCGCATACTGGTGCCCAAACAGGCGTTTAGCAAGTGGTCGGTTGAATCGCTCTACAATTCTTGGATCAAGATGGATATCCACACGGCCGCGGCTGACGTCAACCCCATGCTTCGCCAGAAGCTAGGACACAAAGCACAGTAACTCCCGCCCAGGGTCGACTTGAAGCAGTTTCGGCCATCACAACGGGCCCGCTTGTAGATCCGCTCGAGAGCAGCGGCGAACACTTAAGCCTCCTTCGTAGTAAGCGGTTCAACGGATTTGAACCTGCTGGCCACATCGACAACAGTCTGGTCATACTTGTATGTCTTCCGACGAACCGTGTCGTGAGGAAAGAATAAGAGATCGGCCTGGTGCACTTCGTTTGATACTGAAACGTCGAACTTGGGCCTCGGTATGTGGCGCGGATCAGCGAGGTAGATTTGCCTGGACCTTGTCCTCAAAAACCCTAGCCTCGACCGCCAGTCTTTGAATCGCCGTTATCCCCTTCCAGTAGCCCCCGAGGCAGTAGTACATTCTTGTCTGATCCATGGAGATATTTCAAGAGCGTGAGCAACCTCCAACCCACAGAAGCCACAGGCTCTGGTAGCTGCCAGGTTGTTACCCAGAAGTTAGTCGGGCCTGCTAGCACACTATCTGCGAAACGCCTCATGAACCTTTCGTTCATCCGCCAGCGATCGAATGAATTATGTGCGACATCGATCACAGTGGAAGCTAAGGGCCAAGGAACTTTGTGCCGTCGTACGGCGTAGCCTACTTCGAGCATTTTAGTAGACAGCTCCTTGGACAGACCCATAAAGGTTGTGTATATAAGGAGCGGAAAAGAAGTGGATGTATTATTAATTAATCAGCTTTTCTAAGTAGTAACCAGCGAGCCCAGTCGCTTAGAGCGCTAATACGATAAATCTAATCTCTCTAGCTTGCTGGTCGTCGGACAGATGGTAGAAGTCGGTCAGCTGGGGCTCGGGCCCAGTGGGATCAAGCTTTTTGTTTGACATGATCAGAGCATACTCCTGCATGACAGCGTCTACATCATCGGAGGTTTGGACGAGGAGATCTCTGGTGGCGAGCGCAGCCGTGACGCCGACTATGGTCATGCCAACGTTCAAAGGGGTGAATTCCAGTTTAAGATACGCTCCTTCGAGGGCTGACTTGCCTAGGCGGGACCAGCCGATTATGAGTCCAGCTACCACGGCGCCGTGATAGATCGAATTTCCTTTCCGTCTGGAGTTGCTTGAATAGACATTGTTAGTCCATGCGATGGGGGTCGTGTCTATAAGAATTCGCGGACAGGGGGAAGGGGTGTGGTACAGCGGAGCCCTTAACCCTCCATAAGATTCCAGCAAGGGCTACTACGACTCCAGCGATCATCAGCCATTGAGAGGTTGTTGAAGGTGGCGGCGGTTTGTGCTCGTCTGACAGGGTGGATGGCTTGCGGTCGTTCGCCGGGCGCTCCGTCTCCGCCGCCATAAGGCGTCGCAAATCATCTAGGAGCTTTTGTTGGTTCCCTTTTCTCGAATCTGCCCCAGCACGCCCAGCAGCAACCTTTTTAGATTCCTTACTTCTGGTCACCTTCTCTAGCGGCGCCTCATCCTTCTGTTCTGGCGGCGCCGCCTCCGTTGGCACCAAACCCGGTGCCCCCTCCGTCGCTGTGGTAGGTTCCGCTATCTTGCTCAGTAGATACATGCTTAGATGCTTGGCAATGTTTTAAAGTGCTAAGTATTGCTGTAATAGGTGTAAGTACGTGCCATAGCAGTGGTATAGCTCGGAGGTGATGGTACTTAGGGCATGCCCATCGAACAGATCTGCCTTGCTGTCAGCGGTCAGTAGATATTGCCGAACCGCCGAGATCGGAATCAGCTGGCTAACCACCATAGTGTAAATCTGAGCCACGAGCCGGCCTTGTCATACTAGCCCGAGTCAGCTATCGGCTATAGTGCCGTCTCCTCATGGGAGTGAGCGATCTGATCTCAGAAATTCTTCCAGTACTCCTTGAGTACCCCAATGTAAGGCGGCGACTCTGTCTTGCCTTGTGTTCTGCGTGCAGGCTACTCCCGCCACCCGTGCGGGCTTTTACCGGTCTGGGGCAAGAAGCTCGTCATAAGTGTCGCATTCTTTTAGTCACGAACAAGAGTCTTTGTAATAAAAGATAGAGCCGCCATGCTCCTTCGACGCAGCGGGACAGGTATAGGCGTTTCATATTAACACGACATAGCTACGTGGCTGCGAGGTATTTAACAGCAGTTTCGCGTTTCGTTTATCGAGTTGTTCCCGCACGGTAGGCCTGTCGGATGCGGGGATGATGTCATTTTCACGCAAGCACTCGTCGAAACTATCTCGATCCTTGCAGTGGAAGGGAGCGACCCAACGGGACCCAGCGTGTTTGCTCTCGGAGATCTTTGAGGACGGCGTTTCACCTCTGAGCCAGGACCCAGTTTTCTGACCTCGTCCCATGCTTGGTAAGGGCGCATACCTTGAGCATAGAGCTGGATCGGAATGCCCTCGACAGTGACCTCCACTTTCGTGATCTTGGGGCTATAGAAGCATTTACTCTGGCGTTGAAAGAGCTGAGTCGGTTCCTCGAAGAGCATTAAGACCACCCACCGAGCTGGGACGTTCGGGTTTATGCTCCACACCGTGTCGGACTTATCCGCCACTATCCTACGGTGCCGGAGGACCCGGTCGTAGAGGATCGGTATCTTCCCTGCGTACTGGTTGCGGATGTTTTCGGCCAACTCCCTGTTGTTCACGATGTCGAACTCCGAGACAATGCCCTCGATTGAGTATTTGGCATTATCGTTGCCGGTCGCCCTGACAACGCGCCCTTAATCATTGAACGTTAGTTCGTACTCGAGTCTATCGCCGAAAGCGGATTGAAAGAAGGGCATGTGACTTTCCAAGAGTTTGAAATCAGGTGGGATGGAGAAACGGTTGTCGTAAGCCTTGGCGATAGCGAGATCCTTCGCTTGAGCAGACTTGTTCCGGAATCGAGTCTATTTCGAGGTCCATGTAACATCCGAACATATCACTGTCGTCGAGACTCATGAACTTGTTCCCTGAAATCTTGATCGTGGTATTCTTAACGATCGCCCGGCCCATATTGTTTACCACTGAGCGATTAGCATCGGTTGAGACCAGCTTGATTTGGAAAGCAAATCGGGACTACCAAACATTTGAGACAAAAAGGGTCAGCTACGCCTGAAGGCCCACCCTGAACTTGATCTGATCGACAGACATGGTGGAAGACCCCTAAAGCTAGCCACTATAGCAGGAAGGTGGGGCGGTCGGGCCATTGTCCGGGATGAACTCGGGTTCTCAGACTGGGGGCTCCGCGATAGGCACAAACTGTCACCCAAATACAGCGGACTGATAGAGAACTGGACGAAGTGCTGCGCGCTAGTGCAGAAACATTGAGGTGGCAGATTTCGACAGAGCAGCGTCCACCCTTTCTGAAATGGAGGAGACCACGTTGAGCTCACTCCCGGCGTACTGCAGAACGCATTCGTAACGGTTGATAGTGGCCGGGATGTCGACCAAAGAATTGATCGCATCCTCCACTAGGGCTAGGACCTGCTTTTGCGACTCGAAGCCGCCTGCGATCCGGGACTTGGTTTGGGCCTAGGCCCCGAGTAGAGCCCACACGTAAGTCCGGATCGAGTCGTTGATCCGCCCAATGACGGCCTGAATGAAGCCTTTCGAGACAATAGCACGGACGTGCTCCAAGATCCATTAACTCCTGGATTTTGCTCGATGAACTCAATGTGGGCCTTTTTGGGCGGTCGATAGTCGAAAGACGAAACGCCGCAATGACGACCTCCAGAGACCCCCGACCCGAACGTCATGTGCTCGGGGTCTAGGCTTCCGGCGTTCTGGCTGGCGAAGTGCCCTCTGGTGTGGACGTCCACCAGGCCGCAGCTGTTGGGTACTCGTTGGGGCGCCAGTCTGTCTGGGGGTCGACCTCAAATTACTGGCAAAGCAGTTCATGCGCTCTCCTTTCGTAAGTATTGTTCAAGGGATCCCATCACCAATCCTGGGGGAAGGCGCATTTAATTTTCGTTAGAAGTCGACTGGGGTGTTGTGGACATGGAAGAGGTAGACAGACTGAATGAGGGGGGTGGCACGCCCCTCAAGTCCGTTCAGGTGGTCGTTGCCTGCTATTGCGCACCACACGGCGAAGTTCAGATGATTCTGCAAGAATTTAATCGGTTAATTATAGTTTGAAGATCGGTCTGCGGTCGATCAGGTACACGGTTGGCTGGAACAACATTATGAACACCGAGTATGTAACATCAATACAAACATCCAATAAGATAACCTATGTGCGCCCGGGCCTTTGAATTCTTGATGAAACTACCGGGATACTCAATCTCGATGTTCATTCTTTGACAGGGTCCGTTCGAAGCTCGAAAGGGTTGACGTGAAATGAGTATATTTGGTGGGCGTGGTGGGGGACCCAGTGCAGACTACGCTACTCGGGATTACGTCGACGCAGTTGCTTCGCTACAGAGTGCGCCTGATCTGACCTACTACATATAAAAGGAGTAGGATGGTGATCTAGACCAGAGACATCGAATTACCTACTGATGTTGTTTCGGCGACGATTGTAGAAGAAGGGTTGAAGTTCTTAAAGGGGAAAATCCTAATGAGAAACGGTGATTCAGCCATGGAAGGCCACATTAATCTTAACAATCACCGGATAGTTATTTAGATCATCCAGTTCATTCAAACGACGCTGCGAACAAGCAATATGTTGACAGGTGGTTAATTCCAAAGCCAATGATTCCCATCGTGCCTGAAAAGCGTGGGCCTCTAGGTGAGGGAGAATTCCAATTGTCGTTGAGATCAAATTCGGATTGAAATAATAGTCATGGTAAAGTTGTCTACGTCATGATAAAAAGAGGAAAGATACTGGCTATGTCTTTGTCTGCAGCTCAACGCAATGGAAAATCCGAAAAATGGGTGAGCGTTGGCGTAACAGTTGGTGGAGATTATCAAGACGGTTATGATATAACGGTACCTAAGAATCCAGGCTATTATTCGGAAAGAAAGGGCAAGCCTCAGCATGATATACACGAAGGCATTGAATTCAGTAGATGGCACCGACGCTGCTTTGGCGGCCGTTGACGCTGGGCTTGGAATCGGAGGGGTATTTCTCATTTCGACGGTCGTAGCTCTTCCAATCGCTGAAGGGCTCGAGATTTGGTCTCTTGGTTGCGCGTGCCTCTGTGTTATTGGCAAGGTGGCTAGGAGGCGGCTATCCCATAAACTCGTTAAGCATCGGCGCACCGAGGCGATGGCCCGAGCAAAGCTGAATACCATCTCTGACATCGTGAGCAAAGCCCTGGCAGACGGGAATATAACCGACGTTGATTACATGCTTGTTCTAGATGAGGTTCGAAGACCTGAAATGGGTGGTCCGTGCCGAAAAGGCACCCCAGGAGAACATGGAGGAGTTCGAAAAAAAATCCTAGAAGAAGGTCGCAAAGAAACGCTAGCGGAGCTTTCCAAAAAGTTTAATACTCCATCTCTCTGAGCTGCGTGTGTAGTACACACGGTGACCCCCCCCCCCCCCCTCCAGCATACCAGGAATAGATTTCTCTCAATCCAGAGCAGGCGCCTCTCGTACATCTACCTCCCGAGCTGGGCGGCGATTAAGGTTTACGAGGAAAAAAATATCATACGTGGTTACGGAACTTCATTAAGCTCCGGCTCTACTTTTAAGGCTGCTGGGTTACTGTCACTTCATCTTCTTTTTCTTCTGGTATCTCAACAACATATAGAAGTTAGAATTCCTCCTTAAGCTCTTCATAAACAACGTCATAGCTCGGGATCTCCAGGCTTAGTAGCAGATATCCTCCCAGCCAGTCTACGTGTCCCTCATGCGATTCCTCTCCAGGCTATTGCCCCGGTTGATGCAGTGCGCTCGGGCTCAACAGCCATCCGGTTACACAGTTCAGCCACCACTGCTTCTACTACCCTTTATCTTCCATCATATCCGCCTCATCTATGACGTCACCTAACTGGTCTCTGTACATGTCACGCTCTGATTAGTACTGATTTGCCTTTGGTACACTGCCTCCCTTACTTCCTGGGGCGACACGCTTCGTAGGACGACGAAGTAAATTTTCTCGATCGCATCAATCTCATCAAAGGTATGGGTTGGAAACCAGGCGGTGTCAAAGAAGACTGTCCTGTCGCCGATAACCCTATCCTGAGCGACCACCCATGTCTCGAATATCTTGATATTTATCATGTTTACTTTGAGATCGCTTGTACTCGGTGGGTATTCGTTATGTAAACCCAATCTCTAAATGTCTTATAGAGCCCCTCTGGGCCGGCGAGGGTGGTGTGCCGTCCCCTAGGGCCTGGATTGTGGCCATTTCTTCTTCGATCTATTGGCTTAAAGATCCGACGAAGTTGGTACTGGTCCGATTCTCGTGGAGTGGGGGGGGGGGGGGTTTGTTGATTTATTGGCTAAAAGATCCAGCGAATTGGTATTGAAGCCCCACCTGCTGCTCCATTAAACTTTTCATCGAAATTATGCACAACGCGTTCTCAAACATCCAACAGAAATTAAGATTTAGGCAATATTAATACATATCTGAAAGCATAATATCCGCCTATTATGTGATGGATGTTCGCTGAAAAATTGCGCTTGCAAAGATAGCAAGATTGTTTTTTAATTTTTATTTTCTTCCCTATATATGTAAACGACGATCGATGGGCAAATGGAGCTACACATGTAATCTACCTGCATTTTATGTTCCAATTCGAAGGAAAGTATGTGGTTGTCTATTTCGGCATATTTTTGGAAGAATTCAAACCAGTTTTCAAAAACAAAGTTATATTGCTAAAGGTTTATGTCTCCTCGTATTCAGACTTCTAGAGTCAGTTTATTAAAACCATTAAATACTATTAAAGTGCTGACCAGATACACTTCAGAATGCATGTCCGACATTTTAGAAACATTTTCCGCCCACTCCCACCCTTGAACGTATGTCATATTCGGTCTTCGGTCCCCAGCTGAATAGTTCCCGATCCGGGCCTCTCAACATTGATGAAATTTCGATATTTTTCTGATAAATTATATTAATAAAGACGTCAGCTTTTGGGAATATTAAAATCGCGCCATTTTATGTACTCTTGTAGAGTTTGTGTATGTTTTACCTCTCTGATCTCCATTTTGACCAAGATTTGTTCCTATGACAGCAAGTTGCCTGTGTAAACAAATCAATCAAGTGCGCCCAGACGATGTCAAGGTCAAATGACGTAAAATATAAAAATCTTCCGGTGTCGATCGAATATAGGTGGTACGAGATATTACCTTATTTAGTAGTGTGTATTTCAGAGAATCGATTTGCTTTACGCCGTGAAAAAGCAGGAATAAAAAGAAACCTTTACAATGCCTTTGTAAAAAAGTAACGATCCGGTAGTCTTTGTTGTTGCACATCGGAAGTTTAAACCCAATAAATTTCCCTGGCTTTGTATGCAAACATGCAAAAAGTGCATTCGTTTTATGGTTATGGTTAATGCACATGAAGCAAAACATGACATTGAAACAATCTGAAATCTAAATAGGAATACAGCATAAGTTCAACATTCTGTCATGTGTTGTGAGCGTGACAAATGTCAGAACAAGTATTTGGAAAGCCCGAGTTTAGTGTCTCTTCAAGCGGTCCATGTAGACAAGTACTGTATAAAGTTGATTCAGGCACAGGGAGGTTTTCTTTAAACGGTCGGATGGTATATACTTTTCTTTAGATTTTTCAATATAATTGGCATACTAGAAGTGAGAAAAGTATGTATCGTGGCTGTCCGAACATAACATACCTCCAGACGTTAATAGTAAAACCTATGGGGAAATTATTTGGGATCTGACCCTTTTACATCGACCATACATTTACCCTTATCAAGCTACGTTTATAAATAATAAAACACAAGGTTAGATATTTGTAAAGTAGACTTAATGAATAAAAAAACGAACATCGTTTAACTGAACAATATTTGAATAATTCATGTGTACCCCATTTATATTTCAAAAACACACGG
The DNA here is from genome assembly GCA_007844125.1 of Sinonovacula constricta. Lineage (NCBI taxonomy): Eukaryota > Metazoa > Mollusca > Bivalvia > Cardiida > Solecurtidae > Sinonovacula > Sinonovacula constricta. The sequence goes on from CM017561.1 coordinate 8,537,561, forward strand.
TATCATCGAATGTAAATTTTACATTCCTTAACCTGGAGATCTAAGTTCTAAGGGAATTTCACAAAAATTATGGAAATTTCTTAGTTTACGTGAAAAAACTAAAAATATTTATGGATACGATTCTTTGAGTCATATTGAGTCACGTGTTATAACCTGAGTCTATAACAGTGATAAATGTAATGAGCCGAACGTGTAATAGGATTGGTAGGTCGATATACATACGTGTTCATATCCGAAACAAAAGTATACGTTAGACCGTTTTCTACATATAAGCATTGTTTGGAGATTGTGTCTCTGGAAAGAAAGGACGAATGTAACTAATTAAAAAGTGGCAATGAAATATTTTACAGTAACTAATCGGTACTATACTATATCTTTACGAAACTATAGTAAGATGTTATGTTTGTGTTTGCTCTTTCAAGTTGTTTTTTTTTCTGTTTATAACTATACGCTTTTAATTTACAATTATACAATTAACACAAAACTCTATGTTATCGATTAATACAAGTATGTTTACCCTGGTGAAAATGACGTATAGAACGGCCTTACAACTTTATATTTATCAAAATAATGCCGATAAGCATTACGTCTATTCCGGCAAGCGAAAATTGATGATTGAAGATAAACAAAATTGTTGAAACTAAAATGGCTGAAATAACGGAAACCTTTTCCACCTCTTCGGATTTTCTCAATCGACAGACACCACAACCTTATGAACCACAGCATATTAACACATAGTCTAAACACTTGAGGCAATAGTTTAATCTTTATGTATTGTGGCGTAACAAAAAGCTATTTTTAAAAATAAAAAATAAAATCTGCCTTATTTTGACCAAGTCACTCTAAAATAAACATGATGATACTGCGTATCTTTTATCAATAATGCATACAAGTTGTGTTTTTCGTTGTATTTATCGCCTCACTCAGGTTTAAATCTAAAAGCAGTATTGACATGCTACTTTGCGATACATTTTTGGCACCTTGAAATTATGCGCCTTCTTGATTTTACACTTTAACAAATACACTTAACCGTAAATATCGGGTTTGCAAAGACGCACCAAAAAATGTCTTTATACTTGATGGTTATACAACTAGGGTTTAAATGGCGATAGATTGAATTTAAGTGTACTCGTATATGAAAAGCGGCATCTACATAAATTGAATGTACTCGGGCATTGCCATAACGTCTGGTGATAGATTTGCTTTTTTATACTACATGCGAGTTGAGTTGGATATAAGGAAATGGGACATTTTCTTTGAAACATGTTTGCTTATGAAACAATATAAAGACTGTGACTTTAATTATATTGATGATTATAAAACATCAGCTACAATATGTAATTGATATTTTAATTATTATTATTAGTTTGAATACAAAAGAATTAAAAACAGCAATAACAACACAGTACATGAAATCATTTAATTTAGAACAAATCGATTTCTAAATATATATATGTATATATATAATGTTAGGAAAAAAAACATATTGTAAGAAATTAAAAGATAATCCAAACATACACATGACACATGTACCTTTGTTGTGGAAACGCTGTTTAAAACATTACATTATTTGTACTCAGAACAAATCATGAAATATATCGCTTTTCAAGTCCATTACTTCCAAATCTATAAACAAGCACTATGTGGTTTTCAGCTAAAATACATATCGTCGTCAGAGCTGATGACTCAAATGATCATTGAACATAATTTCAAAAGTAAGTGGTCATTTTTTATTTTTATTTTTTTTGCGGGGGTTACTATGTTTCAACAAATGCCATTTTACCAGGGCTATCTTACAGTTGTACTTCAATGTCAAGGGTGATAGGGCTGTCCTGCAAATGGTTGCAATCATGAACTATTTTTATAACTTGTCACGTTTAAGTTTGGATTTTTAGAACAAAACGCCGACACAATTATTTATTTCGTATTGGCCAGGATCAGCTATTTCTGGAACAGACTACAGACTAAGTAGAACCACCGGCGCACCGCATGTCAGCTGGAATACGTCTCCATAGGAATAAAAGTTCTCGTTTTGACAGTTTCTCAGCTCTGTCATTAAGGTGCTGAAAAGTTACATCTTTTAGTCATGCATTCTTAAAATACGATCATGCCCATGATAAGGCGATAACGCTTTCTTGTAATGTAAGTGTGGTTTTGTTGTAAGCAAATACTGTTAGTCAATTCATCACAACAATGTTGGACTGTCAACAAGTTTTGTTAGTTTTTCCAGGACCTTTTATCACCCTTGTAGACTGGCGAGTCTTACTACTAAGTGATTACTTTTCCGCCAATGTCCAGTTTGACGGGGTTGTCCGGCAGTTGGTCGTAGTCCAATGTCCACTTGCTCAGAACTGGGTTGGAAGGTCCTACATCCACGCCGGAGTAATGAAGGCCTTTCTCCTTGTAGCTACAAGTCAAGCCTGTGTGATCTGTCAATACACAAGACGCATAAACAGTAGTTCACTGGTGGGCAAAAATGAAGAACGTTGTGTTATGAGATTATAGAAGTGTTTCAAGTAATAATGATTAACATGCATGTCCAAAGAATAACAACCATGGTCTCCAACATTCTTTGAAACATAATTAATCCGATTAATCCATATTTTACGAAGCAACCCACGACCATAGCCAACCCAGGTCTAATTAAAACCACAAGAAATAAAGAAAAAATTATGTTATTTGGCTTGGTTTTGAGATACGTCTTATTAACACAATTATTGTCTTTGTTGCGACGTTTAGCTATAATAGGCGGGCACAGACCCCAGACCGTTGTCTAGGCTGAACCTACGGCGCACCGCAGGTACCTTGGAAAACATTCCCTCATAAAAGTGCATACCTCTACCGGGACTCGAACCCACGCGGTGTTGGCCTTGGGCTCACGGCAGTAACAAATCGGCGACTGTACCGACAAGTTGACGATTGCTCTCGGAGAAGAATTAAGATAGTCATAGAAGGCATGCATTTCAATTTGATACTTTTAAATCTTAAATAAACACGTCACGATCATATTTAAGCTTTGCACGTTGGAAGGTAGACAGTTTCGGTAATACCAATAGTCTTTAATACCTAGTGTTCCGTAGTACAGATTTCGTGATCGGTCATAGAATGTCTTGTAAGTTATCGTTCATTTTGACCCATGGCGAGCAAGGAACCATGGCAAAAAAGGACCAGGGCACATCTGGCTGAATTGACAAAATACATTTTAATACGATGCCAAGATTTATTATTCATTATGTCAACATTGCCTTAAAAATGCCAATAAAGGTAAGCTATATGTTATACATGTGATACTATAACAGTTCTTTGATGTCCACTTTTTATCCACTTAAATATTTCGAAAAATACAAATAATTTATAAATGTTGGTAACACGATGCTGTTGGCATCCAGTAAACATATTAACATATAACAAAAGTACAATAGTTGGATCTTATAAGATAAGTGTCGAAAAGCATCATCCCTTTTTAATGTAAAAGCCACGTGAATGAGACAAAATGCCGAGAACATTATTAGCCCGAAACTTTTCTCCTGAAGCGTCGGAGGTTTGATGGTGAATGTGATAACATTTGCTTCTAACTATAATTAGACACGTTCATAGATAATAGTTCCATTTCATATTTTCATTTAAAATAAATAATAAATAACACACAATTAAAGGCCTAGAAGACGATGTATCGCCTTAAATCCCGTGAGAACTTGACCGTAGTTAGCATGAATAAATGAACATTATAGAACGCTATTGTTACCTGATATGACTTACAACTGTTTACGACGAGTGCAACAACTAAACGATAGACCTAGTTTATGTCAGCAAAGCTATGTATATAGTATATGCTATTTAATCCTTAATATGTCGCAGATACTGTTACAGTGAACATATTGCTAGAGGCCCGCCAGCAAATGGTGTAGATTCTAATCAGACAACTCCCAACTAGGAACTGTCCGATCCGGGTCTACACTATTTTTCAGGCCGGATCAATTTGCGCTTACTAGCTAAAGATTTGAAACGAATAGAAGAAAAGAGTGGTACTCTACTGTTGCTTACATCAATACTATGCTGTTTAAACAGTTCACCTAGTTGTCAACACTCTATGCTCGTGTTTTCTGCTTAAAAGGTAGTATCTGTCAGTTTGCCTATATCTAATAAATGTAACATCTTGAGAATTTGAACCTAGATATCGACGTCGGAGCTAATTACTGAGATGATCATGTAACGTGATCCAAAAGTCACGTGGTTTTTCCGTCTGAAAATTGCTAGCTGTGCAGTTGTGTGTCTCGGTTATGAAATACATTTTTAAAGAGAATGGCTCCATTTAAAACATATCGCAGGATATATTCAGATGACAATTTATTTTGTTGCAGAAAGCAACATGGTCTAAACTGCTGGGTTTCCCCTTTAAGTTCTACTGCATGTATTGAGACAATAAGTTTATAAGTGTACTATTAACAGATATAACATAACCTTCATTACATTGATTTTTTAACATTAAGTACTTTTCTTTAAATTGCAATGTGTAGTAATACATCATGAGCTCTGCTGTGAAATGACTGACATTTATAATACTTAGTTAAATAAGTATATATGTACATGTTGGTATTACACCTTGATCCAATGTGCACATCAGTACTAATAAAAATTTGCTCTTTTGATGTCTGTGCAATAATATTGGAACCTAAGACAATAAAATACATTTAGCATTTCTTTAACCTTTTGGAACTAGTTGCTCAACGCATATGTTGGTTACTATGATATGTGTTTATGATGCTGACATTAATTTGTATTCAATTATTTATATAACGTAACTTCATGTACAACTAAGATTTTATGTAGACCACTGCGACAAAGTAAGGTATCAAAAGCTTCTTGTCAGCAGTATCATAATTTAATTTCACTTACTTAAGAATTATACTTGAGATCTAATTCACATCATATGCTTTATAAATGTCCAATTTAACCAATGCGCGATTTTTAATATAATTATTGAAACCAAAACAAAAAATATACACTATCATTATGACCACTTTATAAAAATTATTTCACTTACTGCCGAAATTAGGATAGACCGTAAATTCGTCGTATTTCCAGGCGTAGTAGATGTGCCACATTGACCACATGGAATCTGTTTTGTTTGTTTTTATAAAATGCCTATACCAACTACTTGCCACATTTCCTGGGACATCTGGAATAAAACTTGTGTTCCTCTTAGCACTATTGTACCACTCGATGAACTTTTTCCAATTCTGAGGGCTTGGAGAGTACCCCCACGTTCCTACAACTGGATATTGATACACCACAGATGTATTTGGTGTTTCCACCAAACCAGGCGCACCGTTATGTTTGATAGAAACTCCTTGCAAGGCAAAACCATTTATATGTGGATTGGAATCATATTTGTTATGAACAAGTTTAAGATATCTGTAGAAGTGAGGGGACACAACCAGGTCATCTTTCAGAATCACTCCAATCTCGGAACTTTTCACATGTGGTTGCCAAGTCTGGAGCCACTGTCCATAGATGCCAACATGTTGTTCATGGACATTCACAATATACTCTCCATGTAGAAAATGAAATCCTTGAGCTGCAGTTAAAGTGACTTCATCTACACCTCCGTCTTTTGATCTATCGATCCAAACTTCCAACCTGACTGAATCGTTCCCATAATGAGCCATATTTAGTGACTGAAGAAGTCTGGTTGCCGAGTTTGCACGATTGTACACTATAACAATTACTCGAAGATCATACTGATTGATTTTCATTGTTGATTTCTCAGTAAGATCCGATTTTTGAAAGACCCCGTTGCCGAATGCAGTTATTTTGTAAATAACATTCCCTTGAAATCCCAAGCGAAGTGTCACAAATATTAAAAATATTGCAGTAGTGACGACAGGAACCCGAAACACTGAACGTCGAAAGAATTTCATCATGCTGAAAAATGTTAAGAAAAAAATTAATATCATTGCTAAACAAACAGTGTTTTGTTTTAATCGTTACCTGAAAATACCTGCTGGAATCGTTGTCAATGTGCATGCAACTATGCATTGACGAAAATAATAAACCATAGACAGATGGTGACGGAGGGTGGTTCACCATATATATGGCTTAAGAAAATTTAATTTTCATTATATCTTCACGTGTAACTCGGGCGTGAAAGCGAAATGATTCATATTACTGACAAGAAAAGAAAATTTTCATTATGATATTTAAAGCTATAATAAATTTTTCGCAGTGATACTGCACATGTATTCTATCATGTTCTGGTTGGGGTTTATACATTCATTCGTAATCATGTTAACCAAATGTGCCTCGAGTTTACACAGGTTAAGCGTAAACATTTGATGACTTTGTTCTGCTTCTGGAGTGTAATTGTATAACTGCCTTTCGTTTCACATCAATTTACGGTTCACGTCAATTAACTGAGAAACGTTGAACTAATATTTGTCGCACTGGAGACATGAATAGTCTAAAACGTTTACGTCGACAGATTCTTGTTTGAACAGAAACACTTGTTCTCTGATCGTGGGTTTATTTCATGCATTTTGTTACGCTACATGACAATGTTGCTTCGAAAAGAACTCAATCGAACAACACACCTGACAAGTCATTTTGACAACGTGGACTCCTGAATACAATACGTCCATGCTATGATATATACAGCATGATAAAAAGGTTTTATCATTTTTATGAAACTCTCGGCTTGATAAGTCTCAACACAATGTTGCTGACGTAACCTTTGTTGTATTAGAAGTTTAATTAAGGCTTCGTAATAAACGATTTTTAAAGTACCAGTAAAATATCTTATCAACACCTAAAACCAACTCAACTTGGACATCTGCTAGGTATATATCTACCTTGCACCGTTTAAGAAATTTCAAAACGTAGATACAAAATGACGTCATTGTCGGGAATATCGCGATTAATTTGTTAGTTAACGTGTATGTGTATATGTAATACGTAATTGTTATTGTACAGGTGCCTTCAACGACACCTTTAACGGCACCTTGTCTAATAACGTTAAGTAAATGACACCGTCAGTCACCGTTTAGTATTGTGTATACTATCTGTATATTCTGTGTTAACATCAATCTTAGGCCATTTATGTTATTATTGAGGAACAGTTCTTTGTATTAATTTCCCGCCTATGTGGAACGGTAATTGAGGTCTTATGTAAGCACCGACAGTATGATGTTGGGGGGGGGGGGGCTTTACTTTCGACATTACTGTGGATCTTTACTATTTGGACTTTAGTTTCGGATTTAAATGTTTAGACCTTTGGATTATATGTACATAAGTGTTAAACTGTGAAATTATTCTATTCAGTATATTTTATAATTAAATTTTGTAATAAATAAATAGTTCAACGACTAAAGGTGCTTATTGTAAATACAACTAAATCATAAAACATCAATGTGGAAATTAGGATAAAATAAATATACAGTCTTCAAAAATATGACCAAAAAAGGAATCAATCTTCGCCACAGTCATAATTAGCAACGAAAAAGATTCAGCGATTAAGGAGACATGGCCCATCTTTTCTTGGTTGAGCCAAGTTTTAATGTTAAATCTTTCCAGTCATATGAAGTCGCAGAGGAAGTGTGAACAATGTATGATAGGCAAGTTTACCTATTTATTTACAAAATGCCCGCCTGAACTTGTTTGACTGGCTTGACCAAATGACCCATCCTTCTGACCAACAACATGCTCTTGGTGTGCATATTTGAATATGAATACTGGTGTTTATCAATAAAAATGTCTGCAGAGGTAGGTGCAATAAAATAAAAGGATTTACTTGTATTGAATGCTTAAACTGATTTAACAATTCAATACCAAATGCTTAAAAGAGTGGATATAAACAGGATTAAACTAAAGCCATTTTATATCACTACCTTTGACGTCTTCATATGACCGAAACACACGTTGTCAAAAGGTTAAGAAGTTGGACTCCGGATGGGGTGTCCCGGGTCGGAATCCCAAAACAGACCACGCGATGTTAATCCCAAAGGAAGACTTTTCGCACATAGCTCCGGGTGCTCAGTACCTAAGTACAGGCTCTACTCATGATGTGGGCAGTCGAGAAGGCCAAATATATTAAACTAAAAGTAATTGTTCTTAATCGAGTGCAAATAAACATGGTTTAGACTAACATTTTTTTCAATGACGTCATATTAATGCCATTGCCGTTTTCTCATTAGGCTGATATAACCAATTAAGTTTTGTTATATTTACGATGCACCGCGAATACAACAAGTATAGTTTGAAACTTTCATGATAATGTCACCCGCCTGCTCACATGAAGTTCACTTTAACATTTTTAAACAAAACTATTATTATGTTATGTGTGAATTGCATAAATACGTGTACATGTATATATGTTGAACTAGAACAATAACACAAAAGCCAAAAAAAATTATTGCTCCTATATGTAGGTCTATAAATGTATTATCCGATTTTCTCTTTTGATGAATAGCGAATAAAATGCAATGCTAGTTATGAAACCATTAAATTTATTTTGATTTTTTGTTATATTTTAGGCAACGTTATATTTTATGCAACTAAAATTATAAATTTACCATCCATCCGTCCAGCGTGAATGTCTATCTGAAGCTATCCAACATTGAGGTGTAATTGTCAAACGGCATGTGTATTCTTTATCATACCCAATCACCGCTTTTCTTGGGGATAAGTCATAATGTAATCTGTGCTCCTTAACGCACACTACCGCATTCGTAAACATCAGACATACGCAGTTTTTAAGACAACATTCATGAAACGGTTAAATTATTTTCGTAAAAAAGATTAAACAGGGATCTTGATTAACGATTGTGACTGTCATACGATTGTAAATGAAACGAGCTCCCGATCCTATAGGTATATCTTTAGTTTTTCAACAATCTTATTTACCGGACCTGGTACCGCAATCGGTAGAGCGTCGGCTTCAGGTACGTGAGGCCCCGGGTTCGATCCCGGGTCGCGACAAACCAAAGTCGTTAAAAATGGTAGCTCCCTTGCTAACGCTCAAGCAAATATAAGGGTAGTTCCACGACAACTTGGCCCGGTGTCAGGATAATGTGACTAGGTGTGGTATTATGCCAGGTGATCACGGCATGCTATACACAGTGAAGGCAGCACTATATCTGCTTCAAGTGGACAACGTCTCCAAATAACTGAAATACTGTTGGTGGGACGATAAACCCAATAAACAAACAAACAAACAATCTTATTATAAGTGTATCAATGATTCAGCACGTTTTCTTCATGCACTTTAACAATTTTAGTAAATAAATTTAAACTATTTATAAAGATGTTACAATTACTTATTACAACTGCAATAGGAAACTCAATCTTCTTGTCTGCAGCAATATAACATTAAACTATAATTATGTTTAGTCTCCCAGGAATCATACTTATGTTGCGCATTTTAACATACCAAAATATGACAAAGTCCGATGAGCATTGCAACATATACCAAACTCCGAAAAGGCACAGAACAAATGTATTTAACATGCAAGCCAAGCGAAAAGTAAGAACAAATTTGTGATGAGTCATAACGAAAAGAGCAAACCCGACAGTTACCGCCTTGGAACGGTCAGTCGGCAATATGGACCGACTGGGGTGCTTAAACCGGTTTTACAGAGCTCTAACCTTGCACTTACTGACGAGTTTCTTAAATGCAAGCAATAAAAAGAAAAACGATCTATTTGAATACAAAATGTCCAAGCGCTGATATTTTATTATAAGTTATGACGAAGGAAGTGACGTCATTGAAAAATAATGTCCACATAGTGTTTAGAAAAGAATATGGTATTATTTCGCTTTGAAAAACTACACAAAAATGGTTGACTATAAATAAAATTAACTTTCTAAATCATTAACAAACAAGACCAGAGAATAAATGGTTGTAGCATCCTGGTCATGTGAAGATGGAATTGAAGAACCAAAGTCCAATGTCCATCTAAGGAAATAATTAAGATTTCAATATTTTCAGTTTCGATAGAACAGACCGAATAACCATGCTTAAATTTGCTAATAATCTTGCTTTCTTGCTTAAACTATACTAATATTTTTTGGAAAAAGCCTTGGCGTAAAGTTAATGAAAGACTAATACAAATTACTATCAACATCAGGTAAGATGCTATGTCGTTAAAAAATCATATAAAAACGAATCTTAGGACGACTCACAGGCACGAATCCTCACAAAGTCGACATCGTTTATTGTGAGTTATATCTTTCATAAGGGTAAGTAATTTTGATAGCAGTGATATTCTGTTTGAGGAAAAAAACTGAGATATTAGGTTCATCTGAACATGTTCGATAACAACAAAATTGTCTTGCTCCGTATCATGTCCGTATGATAAAAACAACTCTTAGGGCGACCATTCACCTGACAACCCCCACTTATTGCGACTTTCTATAATATAGTGTTCCGTCAGTTCTTAAGCACCTGTATCATTCGTGCATGATCAATATTGTGTAAGAAAGTAATCGCACTGAAGGTGATTTACATAATAGAGGTGTACATCAATATGTAAACTCATTGTAAACATTTCTTTGTGGATAATCACGATTGGTTAATATTTCAGATTTAATCTGAGACATTACTTTGAGCTATAAAGCTATTGATCTTCTGATGTTTAGTCATTTTTCCCGATAAAACATTCATTTAGGGCGACCTTGTTTAACAAATCCGCACTTAAGGCGACTTGTATAGATGGGTTCATAATGAGAGCATCATTTATTTAGTCTATGTTTTTGTGCAACATTGCACTTAAAATAAATAAGTTACCAGCAATTATAAACAGTTTCGATTAAACAGACAGACTATGTTTAAATTTGCTAATGAACTTTTTTTCATTGTGATGTGCTTGTGTTGCGAAGTTATTTTGATAACTGATATTCTATTTGTAAAAATATACAAAAAAGAAAATAACGTTAGCTTGAATGTGTTCTATAACAATAAAGTCGTCTTGATTTACTGTCTAACTAAAATAAAGTGTAATGAAGATGTATACATATACTTTGATAGTGTAAGCAATATAACGGCAGTGTTGTTTCAAACCTAAAAAAATATTTCGATATCAGCTTAATATATTCATATAAACGTCGGGTTTTCCGATGTCCGCATGATAAAAACGACACTTAGAGAGAGATCATCTGAAAAATCCGCAATTAAAGCGACTTGCAAATAGAAGTTTGCATCAGTTTTAAAGCATCTGTATTCTTCGTGCATTATTTCTATTGCGTAAGCAAGTTTTTGCAGTTTCTTTCATCTCTGATTATAAAATACTTCAGCTATAGATATCGTTTATCTAACTTTTAAGCCTTTACTCTGTCCGTATGATAAAAACGACTCTTAGGGCAATCACATCTGACAAATTCGCACTTAAATCGACTTTATAGAGGTGCACATCCATTTTCAAACTTGAAATATCTTCGTGCATAATCACGATTGGTGAGGCAAGAAATCGCGTTTTTTAACCTACGATTGTAATATATCTGAGCTACAAAGGTACTGATCATCTGATGTTAAGGAATTTTTCATGTCCGTATGATAAACTCAACAGTTAAAGCGACATCTTTTTAACAAATCCGCAAATATGTATCGGGATCTATGATAAGGCCACCTTGTCTTAAGTCTAAGGACTTTGTCCATCATAATACTGAATATAAATAAGATTCCATAATATATAAATAGTATCGATGGAACAGACGAGATAAACATGCTCATATTTACCAATACACTTGCTTGATATATACCATTATTTCATAAAAAGTTTGGGTGTAAAGTTAAAGGTATAATATACATTCTTATCTACGTCATGTAAGATGCTATGCCGTGAAATTTCTACAATAAAACAAATCTTAGGACGACTAAGAGGTACGATTCGGCACCATCTCGAGTTTTATATTTAATTGCCGTAAAATCGTGTTGCAACTTCATCCTGATAAAAGTGATGGTAAATTTTCAAAAAGAAAAACAAAAAGAAATTAAGTTATCTTGGGTCTGTTCGATAACAATTTAATCGTCTTGATTCACTATATAATCATATTAAGCTTTACCGAGGTTTTTAAAATATAATATGATTGCTTATGCAATATAAGGGCAGTCCTGCTTCAAAACTTAATAATTGATCCCCTGTTTTAAGTTAATATATTCATGTAAACGTTGGCCTTTTTGAATGTCCCTATGATACAAAAAGACACTTAGGGCTACCTGTTCTGACAAATCCGCACTTAGAGTGGCTTGAATAATCGAGTATTGGATCAGTTCGTAAGCATATTCTTTCTTCGTACATTATCGCTATTGTGTAAGCAAGTAATCACAGGTTTCGTTAATCTAGCCTTTACCATGTCTGTATGATAAAAGCGACAGTTAGAGCGACGTGTTCTGACAAATCCACACTTATGGCAATTTTTATAATACAGGTGAACATCAATTTGTAAACTTAAGTTTTCCTCGTGCAAGTCTATTGGTTAAGCAAAATCTCGCGGATTTTATCTGAGACAATACTTTATCTGAGCTATAAAGGCATTGATCTTCTGATGTTTATGCATTTTTCTTGATAAAATCAACACTTAGGGCTACTCTTTTTAACAAATCCGTACGTAAGGTGGCTTGTATCTAGAGTTCATTAAGAGTGCATCATTTATTTTTTTTACGTTTTTGTGCAACATTGCACTTAAAATAAACCAGATTCCAGTTATTTTAAACAGGTTTGATGGAAAAGACTGGATACCATGCTAAAATCTGCTAATTAACTTGCTTGAAGTATACTAATATTTAAGATCTTTTATAGTTTTAAAATACCATGACATCAATAGTTGATGTTGTTGCTCTAGTTTCTCAAATTGTATATATTTTACAATAGTGTTTTATTTGTTTTAAATCAACTATATAAGCTGATTAGATTAACAATATTTTCATTACATTCACAGGCATTTAGGCAGTAACATCTGAGGTCTCAATTATTTTTTTTATTTAATTGCACCCTATGTCCAGAGCTGTTACTCTGTACATATCTCAAACCCGGTTTTGTTAAAATTGAAATGATTAATTTTATACTGTAATGGCAACACAATCTGTGCCTAATGTTGTTTATTTTTATTAAAGAAACAAACGAAAAATTTAAAACCACATTATTACATTTTAATTAGAAGTTGTACTAAAGGACTATAATATAAAATGAATGATAATGTGTTTATACTCTACGCATACAATATTCTACTATGACGTCGACATCGTTTTCTTTGTTTCACACGGTGGTTACAAAAGTGCTCTATAACTGTAAAATTAAGAATTGTGTACTAATAATACCTTCGAATGTAAATACTTTTGTGTACCGTCTACTTAAAAGAAATATAAAAAAATGTCATTTGTCATTTGTAGATGCTCCTTTTGCAAAAGAAAGCAGTAAAGCACGGTCTTTATCGCATTCGTCGCAAAATACTTTCATAAATCTTGATTATTGAAATCAGCCTTGCTTAGACCGAATGAAACAAACAAATAATCAACAAGAAAAACATGATACATATTACAACATGCATCAAAAGTGACCGTACGCAATATTCTTTTTGATAACGAGATGTGTAACCAGTGTTTAAACTTAAAGGCATAGTTTAATGGCCTACCATTTAGATCCGTTTGAGAACAGTATAAAATATAGAAATGCTCGTGAAAATGAGAAAATGTGATGTTACCTTATGTTGTTTTTGTTTCTTAGGTCGACAATCAACACAACATCTACTTCCTTGAGATAGACAGCGCCAGTTTAACTATAGTCTGGGCATAAGTGCTTTTTGAAACGCTTAAAAGAGTATGTATTTGTTTTTCTTTTTCTTTTGTAGTTGTATAGTAGAACAAATAAATAGAAATATCGGTGGCTATGCTTATTTTAATGAGAAGAAAACAGTGATTTTTGCACTTAATATTAAATCAGATTAAAATTGTCTTTCGGTAAAATATATTTTCTGTGAAATGAATTACTGTAAACTGTGTTTTTCGAGTGACAGTTCAATAAATTAATGTAGCATTTAATAAAACACTATTCGTGATATGAAGAGAATGAGAAACTCTACACCAGGATACACAGATGTGCAATCATTTGATCAAGAATAAGAATATATGACAAAGTCTTATGAGCATTGCAACATATACCAAACTCCGAAAAGGCACAGAACGAAGGTATTTCACATGCAAGCCAAGCGAAAAGTAAGAGCAAATTTGTTATGAGTCATTTAATGAAAAGAGCAAACCCGACAGCTACCGCCTTGGAACGGTCAGTCGGCAATATGGACTTACTGGGGTGCTTAAACCGGTTTTACAGAGCTCTAACCTCGCACTACCTGATGGGTTTCTCGAATCCAAGCAATGACAATTACATCAGATTAGGTTTGTGCCACAGTTGGTTTAAAAACTTTCATGAAAAAAAGTAAAAAGACCTGTTATGTTTACCGAGGTATTTGTGTTACGTGTTTTTTTCATTTATAACAACTGGACTGCCATAATCTTCCCAAACTGAATGTTTTCATTAAAATCAAGAACAACGAACTAGGGGTTGTCCATTGACAAGGGGCGTAACTCCTGTGACTCCTATTGGACCATGACCTCTCACCAGATGAGTTCAACTTCCAGTTCGGTAACGGACTTGAAGGGAAAAGTTTTTTAAGCTGACCTCAGGTGCACCAGTGGTACTACACAAACATTTTCTGAGGTCTTCACCCATCAGCGCTACTATGGGCATAGTTCTTCCTTCAATATATTTCTAAAAATGAACAACAATTCAACAACAATGAACAACTTACTGAGAAGTGTTCTGCAATATTGTACAAATAAAATCCACTCAAATCACTTCTGGAATATGTTGGGCTAGCTATCAAGTGATTTTTTTCTGTCTACTAAAAGCCTCGATCCAGTAATATGCTGATTTCCTTAGGTATAGAACTTAGTATTCTTTACCTGTAAAGCAGTTCAGATGAAATAAACTGTAAAAAGATGGATTCTATGTTATCTGGAAACCATGGTGTTTGTGTGTATGTCCTTTCCTACAGTAGCATTGTGTAGAACCAGGAGTAGACATCACTTTTCTTCTCTTTATTCTTTCTTTGCTGGCATGGCATCTTTCTTGAAGCTAAAAGACAGCAATACATATTTTATGAAGGTAAACCATTTCTAATTTGTAATATAAGATCAACTTTCATAAAACTGAATAATGTGGCATCTCTCGTATGCAGGAAGTCCAATGCGTTTGAGTACCATTGTATTAGGGTCCCCACTTTAAGACGAAACATATCTACAAAGTACCGGACCTGAAAGCGCAAACGGTAGAGCATCGGCTCCAATTACGGGATGCCGCGGGTTCGATCCCTGGCCACGACATACCAATGATATTAAAATGGTAGTGGCATGTCTCCCTTGCTAACGCTCCAGCAAATATAAGGGTAGTTCCACTTGTTGGCCCAGTGTCAAATAATGTGACTGTGTGTGGTGTCATGCCAGGTGATCATGGCATGCTATACACAGTGAAGGCAGCACCATATCTGCTTCAAGTGGACACCGTCTCCAGATAGCTGAAATATTGTTGGTGGGATGATAAAACCAATAAACAATAAGTAAACATCTATAAAGTTGTATAGTTGGTTGAATGTAAATGGTGGTATTTATGAGAATCAGAGGTTCCTACCTGTTATCGCTTGTGTACAAAAATATAATCAATTGATAGGTTATGGTCTATACTTTTGAAAAAAGTGAAAATAGTAGTTAGTTAGAACTTGCGTGTATTTACTGTAAAAATGCGCTTTGTCTGACCAAGTGGTACACTTTGTACTGGTTTGAAATTCACATGTATGTATGAAGGGTATTTCTCAAAGAAACAAGCTACCACAATTTTTAAAATTGATTTCAATACAATGTTATTAGTGAAAGGGACGCTGTAGCATAAAGAGCATGAACAATAAATGTAGGAAAAGAAGAAATAATTGAACTCAGCTGAGTTAACCTGCTACCATAAATGCTAATAAACAAAGTTTTTAAACTACAGTGTATATAAATATTTTTACCTTTTTTATGTTTAACTGGTGCAGCAGACCACGTGTCTGTCTATTGCTGTAAAGTTACTGGTCTTGTTAGGAATCCAGGTGTATGTGTAAGTTTTCTTTTCTTTTTTTCTGGGCCTGGCATCTTTCTTGAGGCTAAGAAGCAGCAAAACATAATTTTTGCTATTGGTAATGTTGAAATAAATCAAATAGTAGTTCTATAAGATACCCAAAGCTAACAACACATGTAATCAGATTAACTGGCACCTAAGTTAGAAATATCAATGTCTCTTCAATCGATAGTTCCATAAGGTAATGATTAGAAGAAAAATAACTGTCTGAATTGATACGCATCCTATATTATACCATTGATACAGAACCACTCAGGGTTTTGATAAAAGAATTCACTTAAGAAAAGATAGATGAGATATTTAAGAGAAGACATAGATTAGGCAATCAGTTACTAAAGTTCACTTCTTCAATTTTAACTAGTAAATAGAAACAATATCGCCCACATTTTGTGCTTATAGCAAAACATATCCATTTATGGAGGTTGCAGTTTTATGCTGCAAATTAAATTTAGCAACACTTAAAGGCACATTGTAATATATCATTTAGCAATATGTGAGTGATAGTTTCATGTGCATGTTTCTCAGACGCAGTAACTATAAATAATAATTTCAAGTAAATAATTTGGTGAAGTCAATAAAAAATGTAACAGTGTCCTTGTTTTAAGCTCTGCAAATCCTATCTTGACCGTGTGATGTGTCCAAATAGGTCTAAAGCCTAATTGTTTTTGTGGTGATATTCAGTTCAATCTATCAACTTATCCATCATCAGTTTATGAGAGCAACTGCCACAATTTGTCATGTTACGGACGATTGTTTATATAGATATATAACAACAAAAACAAGATCTTAAGTTAATCAGTCGAAAATTTATGAAAACAAATATCCTGTTGTTATCTAAAATAGACGTTTAAAGACTATTTTTCGGCGATTTTTTTAAATATATCATGAACTCTAGTAACAACGCCTTTTCAGTTCTAACTAACTAAATTGTAACGTCTTAAAACGGAAGAAATATAGCTTAAAACAACAATAAAAATACCGATTATAGGAAAAAGTTGAATCGGGTCGACAATTTGTTTGAGAAAACCCCTGACGTACCTTTCCAAATGAACCTTGGCCAGTTCCTTGTTAACTCTTATCAACAGAACGTTTCGTAAATCCATCCATTCGGTAAAAGCATCGTAAAAATTCTCTCCTTGTGAACGGTAGCTGCGCATGCATTCACTTCATTCTATCTTCAAATCCGAAAATGTTAGTCTTCTAGCTCTGCTCACCATGTTGGATTTTTCGGCCAATGAGATTCAAGAAAAAAGTACCCACAATGCATTACGAGTGTTACGTGGTGTTATGTTTGTAAACATTGTCGAGGTGTTTGAGTTACGAAGTTTTCAAATGTAATCACCTCTTTGTCGGCCTATCACTAATAAACCTTTAAACTTTAGGGTCGACTCGATGGGTTATATGAGATATATTAATGACCCCTCGCAGTTGGTAATCAAATTATTTAGATCTAGAACTCGTATACAGCCTTTTTTAACCCCAGGTGTGTCCCTTTAAAAATAGCAGTTATGTTATAAACACACATACATCTCTCTCTCTATCTCCCTCTCTCTCTCTCTCTCTCTCTCTCTCTCTTTCTCTCTGTATCCTTCTCTATATATGTATTCATCTTTCCCTGAGCCTCTCTATCTCTCAAAATCTTCCTAATTATGAATTCCTTTCTCTCTATCTCCCTCATTGTATCCATCTCTATACGTATTAATTTTTCTCTCTTTCGCTGTAAACATCTTTGGATATATTTCCCCTCTCTCTTTCCCAGTATCCATTTTTAAATGTATTCCTCTTTGTCCCTGTCCCTGTATACCTGTATCTCTCTCTCTCTCTCTCTCTCTCTCTCTCTCTCTCTCTCGTTTTGTATATATCTTTAAATGTACTACTCCCTGCTCCCTCTCTCTCTCTCTCTCTCTCTCTCTGCCTCGCTTTCTCTCCCTCTCTTTCTCTCCCCTCCCTCTCTCTCTGTATACATCTCTATATGCTATATGCAATCCACTCTTTTATCTCTAGTCTCTTTATGTATTCTACATTCTCTTTCTCTTTCTGTCTTCATCTATATTTGTATTTCTCTCTATCTGTACACATACACATAACAGGTATTCCTCTGTCTGTCTGTTTGTCTGTCTGTCTGTCTGTCTGTCTGTCTGTCTGTATGTATGTATGTATGTATGTATGTATGTATGTAAGTATGACCATCTGTCTGTCTGTTTGTCTTTCTGTCAGTCTGTCTGTCTGTAGTTCTTGTCTGTCTGTCTGTCCGTCTGTCTGTCTCATGAAAATTTAACACACCTTTAATCAAAACCCTTTAATTTAATAATCTATTGCACACTTGAGTCTGGGGCAGAACTTGCAGTGCAATTTAATAAAGTCCAACCCTTTGGAAATCTCACTATTCTTATGAACCGATATCGGTCTCAATATTGCACAATTCTTTTAAAGTATAACGGGCAATACTTGAGGCTAATAGATAGTTTCCACATCAATAAAGGGACTTAGAGATTTGTTGTATAAAAGCTTAAATTTTATTTCCTTGTAATTTCTTTATTGGTAGTCCAAAAATTTAAAGCTATACACCATTGGAAAGCCCTCGAAATTCATATTTTTAGAATACAATATTTTTCAAATTGATAAATGCACAAAGAATAAATAAACAAAAATAAATACAATTATTGGCTCATCCTTAAACAAAATAAACAGTGTAACTTTCTGGGTTGTATTTTTTTTATCTTTTAGACTATCAAAATATAGTTTTGCTATCTAAAATACTTCATAAAAGCAGTTAAATTTGATATAAAATTCAGTAAAATAGACGGAAAAATAAAAACACTGTGATGAGTTTAATACAGCACATATTTCCAGATTTCGGCCTGCATTAGCTTCTGCCTTCAAAGATTGCTGCCTTAAACTGTCTTATCAGTGCATATGACATCACATGGAAACTACCTAAACATTGTTTCATTCTGTCATCATCAACTTTGCTTAACTTGAGTTATAATAGAATAATATGAGAACATGAAAAGGACCTAATTATGCAAAAATGTGGGTCAATTAACACTTTAATTTTTGATTTTGAATCATCAGGTAGACATAATAGCTTTGCAATTTGAAACTTGATATGAAACCAGATCGTGTTTGCACACACACTCAGTGCATAACATTTCAGAAAAAGATTAATGAATCATACATATTTGTGCGCAGATTTAATCTTGTTTGTCTGGGTAAAGTAGGTAGGGGCTTCTGGGTTTAGATCAGGTAGCCACGATGGGGGCTCCTACAGGGCTATACTTCGTTTATTTTGTTATGCAGTGTTGCACAAATAGAATACATTCACAACGCTTTAAAGTTTTCATAAGGTGTTAAGAAATGACATGTTTATTTAAATGATAAACTTGAAATACTGCCACTTTTTACATTCATAAAATCTGGAATAACAATAATTTCGTCAATACGGTTTTGCGAAATAATATAAAACCACAACCAAATAACAAAAAGCCCATGCTAGATTGAAGTTTCTGCATCGAAAAATCACTTTCCGACTTTTCATACACGGAAGTACCTGGCCAGGTCTCTTACCCAGTGTCATTTTATTATGTTTGTTTGTTGTTGATCGTTTTTTTTCTTTGGTGTTTAGTTTTGGTTTGTTGTCGTTGTTTGTTTGTTGCTGTTTTTGTTGTTGTTGTTTGTTTTTGTTTTGTTTTTTGTTTTTTCTTGTTGTTTTAGCGGGTAGGGGGTATCATAGTTTGACTCTCTACTAGAATAATATGCTTCAGTCCACCAAGAATAATATTATTTGATTTGTTTTAAAACTAGACGTCGTTTTACTGACAGGATAAGAGCAGTTAAATTCTTCAACTAGTTACGAATGACGAAAAAGATTTGATATCGCTGTGTCATATTTACAGTTGGAAACTGCTGCTGATTACCTTAGGAAAGATTTTGTTCTACTATCTTCTGTACATTATCGCTGTACCAGATTATGAGTAACTGTCCACTCAATCCAAGGTTCTAATTAAAAGGTGGTATCCGACAGTTTGCCTATATTTAATAAATGTAACATGTTAATCCTATTGTGAGAAATGCGTGCATAATTGCTGCATAGACTTATACTTAGTGTAAAATGAAATATCCATTACTTCCTAATCTTTAAATTAGCACGCTTGCGAATTCAGGTTAAAATATATATCAAAGCTGATTACCCAGATGAGACTGTAAGGTGATCTCAGGCGTATGTGGTTGTCTTCGTTTAAAAATAACTTATTGTGCAGCGAGGCTAAGATAGGAAACACATTTTTGTTATGACAAATGGGGTGTTGCGCATTACTTTTCACATGGATTTACAAATAGGACACCAATAAACAGCATAACGTGGGGTATTTTAGGTTAAAATAATTAGGCGTTAGTATTTAACCTAGGTAGAAAGTTTTGGTAAAAACATTTTGTTTTCAATAGTTTAGATCTTTAGAACAGCCTGTCCGAAAATGTCAGGAACATTTAGTGTCAGCAAAAATTCAAAGAAGCTCTCATAATGCATTAATGGACTAGTAGATTATATATTACCTTTAACAGATAAAATCTAGTTATTTTAGTAATGTGGTCGAGTTTATTGAATACACTTTAATTAAATACATGCAAAAGTTAAAAACTATAGATTTTATTCAAAGCTAATCCTAATTTATTGTTTCCACTTGATCATAAACATTCTTTTACCAATCTTTAACACTAAAACTATAATGACATACCTCTCAAACATTGTCATCAGTTCATCCTCATGATTGTAAACATAAAAATCAACATTTATTCACATATTCAGTTTATCATCACAACTCTTATCAGCATAATCATCTTTAGTCAACTCTTCATATAAGTATTAAGTTCAGAATCACTATTCATTAATATCATCAATAACAACCATTCATATTATTCAGTTAATCATATTTATAACCAGTAAAATCATCATTGACAACCATTCGCATTCAAGACCTTTTAAGCATTTCAAATTGTACAATTTTTATCGGCAAAACTAAAGTCAAATAATTTTACTCGTGTCTTTCACAATGAATATTCGTTTCCTTATTTAATACGGCACATTTCCTAGTACAATATATGCTGTTTGAAAAAAATCATTTTCGTGTAAGTAATTTGGCTGTTAAGATCACTCAGATACCAAGACACCAGGATATTTAAAATTAAAGTTGTAAGTGAACAATATTATTATAAAACGTACCTGTATTGTTTAATTGATCTCCTTCGTAATTATTGTTCCTTATTTCTTACTAATAATGCATGCAGTTGGCACGTTGCTGTTCATGTGTATTTCTCAGTAGCTGCGCATATATTCACTTCTCTTTATCTTCAACTCCAAATATGCTTGCTCTACTGGCCATGTAGGATTTTTCGGCCAATGAAATTCAAGAGAAATAACCAACAATGCAATACGCGTGTTACGTAGAGTAATGTTTGTAAACATTGACGAGGTGTGAGTTACGAAGTTTTCAAATGTAATCACCTCTTTGTCGGCTTATCACTGATAACCCCGCAAACTTAAGGGTGACTCGATGGGTTATATGGGATATATTAATGACCCCTGGCAGTGTTTAATCAAATTTTTTGGATCTATAACTCGAATTTAGCACATTTTAGCCTTTAGGTGTGTCCCTTTAAGATAACCGTGAACGAAGTCATGAGTATCGACAACAGTGATGTGTTCAGATGTTACGCGGACCTTTGGATAACGGCCAATGCCAAATACCGGGGTATTGACACACCGGATAACAAAAACGCAACTCGGATGAGACTCGATTCCTAGGACAAGACTGTTCAAGCGAAGGATGCCGCTATCGCTATCCATCCCAATCGATTTCGAACTCTTGGAGAGTCACATGCTCTTCTTTCAGTCCGCTTTCGGCGATAGGCTCGAGTACGAACTTACGTTCAGTGAATACATCCGCAGCCAGTACGCAGGGAAGATGACGATCCTCTACAACCGGGTCCTCCGGCACCGCGGGATAGCGGCGGACAAGTCCGACACGCTGTGGGACATCAACCTGAACGTACCCTTTAGATCGATGAATTATTATTGATTATTATTGATAAAATGATTAATGCTCGTCGAGGAACCGACTCTGCCCTTTTAACGCAAGAGGCTTCTATAACCTATATTATATAAAGATACCGAAGGTGGAGGTCACTGTCGAGGGCACCCCGAACCAGCTATACGCTCAAGGCATGCGCCCTTACCAGGCGTTGGACGAAGTCAGTTAACTTATGGCGGGTGGATAAAAACGGCACCCCAAACTGGTCATGGTGGCCAAGGACCTCGGGCTCCACGCTTGCGACCTAGGTAAGTACCTCACAGAGGAGTTCGCTCTCTGGGTGGACATGAGGTCCACCGATGAAGACGGCTTGCATGGCAACGGCCGCCTGGTCGAAAACGCCAACGAGAAGATCACAATTAATATCGCCAAGGAAGCGAAGATCGGGTAGTTTTGAACATATACCTCTTCGTCCTTATGGACGCGCAGCTCAACATCGAGAATGGAAGATTCGTCTCGGCTACTGAAGTTACTGAAGAGCCCCACTCGGCGATAATTTGCGGCATGACCGGCTGCGGGAAAACGCAATTCGTGCTTATCCTCCACGAGCACTCATTTCGTGTCCGTTTCGATCACGTCGTAATCCTCTGCCCCGCGACCAGGCATAATAGGACCTACCGGGAGCGTCCGTAGGCATGGACAGACGAGGAAGTTTACATTCTAAAGATTAATGATTAAAGGAGGCATTTTCAAAAGGACAAAATGCGGGTGATACTGGATCGACCGTAAGACATCTAGGCAAAACCACGAAGGTTTTATGAAGGGAAATCGCTCTAGCGTACAGTCAATTAACGGTCTTTATTGGTTGATGGTCGGATTAATGTTTAATTGTGATTGACTGATATCGCTAAAGGCGTTAATCCGAAGCCATAACGTTTCATTTAGGGACATTTAGTTACCAATACACAAGTGACAATTGTCGCTATATGCCTACGGGGAAAAGCGAGGGTAAAAAAACCATTTGATGACGACAATTACTGTGATTGGCCAGTGTCAAGATTATCTGACTGTTGATAAACTGATGAAGTACAAATCAATATATATATAAATAATGATTTAAATTGTAAGCTCGTGAGTTTTAAGTGTGTTAAGTAAACTTATGACGAACAATTAAAAAGTCTGTAGATTTACATTTTTGTTATTTAGAGATAACGAAACAAAAAACAGAGAACAGAAAATTGCGGTGACAAAAAATAACAGATATCGCGGAATTATATAAGAATAAAATAACAAGTATGAAGTAGTGTGGCAAAAACAGAAAGTGATTGCAATTAAAGTTTGTTTGAAAGTGACCTAGTTGTGTTTTCCAAAAATAAAACAAGTTCTGGTACAATGTTATCAATAAGTATAGCCTTATATTATATATTTATTGCACACTATCCCGACCAAAGCTGGGTAGTCAGTTTTACGTAATTGATGTAGCTAATTGCCGCAGCATTAAGCTGACATGTGTGTTTATTGTATTTTGGCAACTGTTTCCACAGCTGTATAGTGATGTGACTGGATCTAAGTGGGAGAGGGGGCAGAGAAGTGGGTGTGCGCGGTCAGGTGATTTCATGCTGTTAACCTGATGGCAATTCGTTATCAGGAGACATGACCCACCCCCTTTATCTCAGAGCGAGAGCAATCACATATCGCCAGCGCCTTGAGTCGTTGGGAGACAATACGATCAACTAAAGAAATGTCTTTTCAATTTTCCTTCAAACTTAACAAAAGTGAAATAAAAATGATAAAATATTCGAATCCCAAAATCTCTATTCGAATAGCGACTTGATATTCGAATATTCGAATATTCGTTAACATCCCTATGTTAAATACCTCGCAGCCAAGTAGCTATGCCGTGTTAACATGAAACGCCTATATATTGCCGCAGCCTGCGTCGGAGGAGGCGTGGCGGCACTCCAACTTTTCTTTACAATTAGACTCGGTATGCACGTGACTATATAAATAGAATGCGACGACACAATTTACGCCTCAAAGTCAGGGTACATAATATAAAACCTCCGTCCGGGAGCTGCTTGTGATGGTTCTGGAAGGTTAGCTTATTTTACCCTCTTCTGGCATCTCCACTCTAACAGCTGTTTGACCGATTCCCTGGCACTCTGTCTTGAGACTCTAATTAGTCTTCCCTAGAATAACCATGTAGACAACGCTCGCAGAAGTGCTTCTTACCCTTATGCATGCTCTCCGAATACAACAGAAGGCTTAGATTGTTCGCCCAGGTGTAGTGGAACATGTCTTCTCAACCAATAGAAGATTGATTCTGGGCATTTCTATCATTATAGCACAGGGGCACTTATGAGGTGCCCAGGGACTGAACCCGGCCGGTCCATTATACTGACACCGACGAGTCAGGCGTAATGCTGTCCCCTTAGCCCCGAGCGTTAGGAGGGAAGCCACTACTACCAACTTTAAAGTCTTTGGTTAGACCCGGCCGGGGTTCGAACCCACGACCTCCCGATCCGCAAGCCGACGCTCTACCACCTGAGCTATTGCGGCCGGTATTGCTTAGGTGGTGTACAGTCACCCCCTTGTCCAAGCCAAAGACGTTGATAGCCAGATTGTTCTGCAGCTCGATCTTGGGGATTTGAGAGAATGGGTGCGTCAATCCCATCAATGTTGAGGCCATCTTTGGTGGGGTACTTAGAGGGCCTGCTCACCTTGTCCCTAGCTGGAAACAATGCTGACCTGAAAGACCAGGGGAGGCAGTTGTCATCTCTGTTCTTCACATTTGCGACAGCCTTCTTGTTTTGTACCTCTTTTGGGATTGGGATGTAAAATTCAACTCTAAGTGGTTGGTCCCTTGCAATATCTAGGCAAAGAGTCTGTACCTGATCTACAACCTCAGGGAGATCCCCCACCCACCCCCACACACACAAACAAAAAATGGGGCAAAACCCCGCCAGCGGGGACGAAATGTGTCTTCTCAGGGAGAAGTGGGACAGAAGCCACCCCACCCCCACCCCCACCCCCACCCCCACCCCCTGGTTTAGTTGACTGGTAAATTTGTCATCTTTAATTAGTTAGAAGTGGAAGTTGCTATGCAAGCGCAACGATGCGATCTGACGGGTACCTCGATATTAAGTCCAGTAAATAGATCGACAAAAAATAAATCAGAATCAGCTAAAAATAACAGTCAACAAGAGCACGGGAAGACTAGAGAAAATCATTGAAGTCGTTCTTCTCTGTTGCATGCAGAACATACCACATAGAAGAACCCAGTAACTTTTTTACTCTACTCTCAGTACCTGCCCGCAATTATGGTATTAGACCACCTTGCAAGTGCTCAGTACAATGCTAAATAAAGTAGTCGCCCGACATACAAAAGGAGCATCTGTTTAGAGCAAATAATTGACAAAATACTTCATTAATGTTGCAACAATCAATACTAAAATTTTCTATTTCACCTGCCTTTGTTGGCTTCTGTATTTAATGCAAGTAAATAGTTGCTTCAAATGTTATATTCTGTACATACTGTTTCTGTATGATTTTCATGTACTATATACGTATAAGCTGTCTGTGATAATTTGTCTGGCTAAATTGTGGATAAATAAAGGTTATCTTCCTTACTTATATAAATGTCATATGAATGAAACTTGACATAATATGATAATCATATCCGTTTAACATACCGATGGATTGTCATTGTCGAATTGAGAAATGTATATGCTTTATTCGATAGCAGATTGGTGATTGTTGCATCCACCTTCCACAATTTTACAATGTTTCCGATGTGATGGTTATATCTCTGAGAACGTTATAAATTAGAGTTTTAATCCCAAACAATGGAATATATATGCTTATATTTTAATGAGACATTTTATTAAAAGAATTCTGAAAATCCATACAAAAAGTACAAGTAAAACTTTCACTCTTAAGTCTGAGAAAATGTGCCAAAATGCACTTGTGTCGTTGCAATTTAAAAAATCCGTGGGGAGCATCCCCACTCCTTCACCCCGATTTATGGTGTTTACCATGTTTCTCTGACTGTATATGTATACTTTTATGTATTCCTGTCGGGGTTTTTTTCATTGTAATGTAAATATTGTTTGAATATGTATGCTTCAGAAGCTAACGATATAAATATTGCAATGAAAACCCAATTGAATCCCATATACACTTATATATACACCACATGTATGTTCCCGGTGACTTGAGTTTCGGAGGTGTCTAAAATGTGAGTACTGGCCTATTTCCCCTTTAAATCCGGAGCTGCATTATTAGGCAATTTTAGTCGAACAGACATCGATACAAAGGGAGAATAATACGATGATGTTTTCTGTGAGATTGTTCTCCCCTACTTGTATACATACGGTTATAACTGCCTATCGTCCTAACATTGGATTTTCTGAAGTTTATTCTCCGACAAAAAACAATCCTTTAAAATTAGGGATTAATGGGCTGATTTGTATTTTTTCCAAATTTTGTTAAAAACAACAACAAAGGAACTTCTTTCAACAATAAAACAAAGAATTAAAATATTATCTATCATCACTCGATTATATATAAATATGGTGTAATTTAAATTATTGTGGAATCTTTAGGTTCGGAGAAACAAAAGCGCCCCGACAGTTTTCAGTAAATTTATTCTTCTATTTTATCGATTTGAACCACGACAACCTAAAATAGACCCGAATAAGGCATGAGGAAATAAACGCTATGAGTGCAGCAATAAACTATGCACTGATTGGCTTGAAGCAATTATCAACATAGATACTGCAATGACCGGAGGTATTCAATGGCTGAACTATAGTCCTGTTTAATAACCCTTGTTATCTCACTTTGAAGAGTTATCGTTCGTTTTGCGTACAACTTCCGGTGAGCTAAAAAACAAACAAGATGGCGTCTGAAAACAATGAAATCGGTGATCTGTGCAAATTTTCAAAATTATCAGTGCGTGAACTGAAAGACTTTCTTAGAGAAAGAGGGACGCATGTATCAGGGAATCGTCCGGAACTTATAATATGCGATAGAAAATCTTGGTACACGGACATTAAGTGACATTAAATTAAACGACGAAGAAGACCGCCTCAAACGCGAAGGAGAGTTGTTTGTAACGCCATTCGGGGAGAATCTTACAAAACCTAGCTCTATCTATATTCAGTTTACATTTTCCAAAAACCGAAATGCAACCGCTTTGCTACCTTACATATAGAGCATTGTGTCAACTAAAGGCAAATTGTCGGAGACCATTTTTAGTGGACATGCATTTTTTTAAATAAAAGATGTTTAACCTGATCTAATGAACATTCTTAATTTAAGTGAATTTCTTCAGTGAGAGATATGATTTTGTTGGAAAAGTGTGGACATATCTTAAGCTAGACTCACTGAAAACAGACTTAATTTTTCAGATGTCAATATTTTGTTTGAAAATCCATCTATATGATGTCATTTTGTTGCAGAATACTGTCATGTACATGCATTTTATTTGAAAATTTAGAAATACATAATTATTATAAAAAAAAATAGTATTGCATTATATGTAACTACATGTATTAAGATTTCTCTCAATACAGTCTCCCTGTGTAGACAAAAATTTAGTCATTACAAATTTTCAGCAGATGAAATCCTAATGGTAAATTACACTTCTTCTTTTGTTAAGGAAATTCAGTATAAATATCCTATCCGATACCTTGTTTTATGTTCATATAAACATTGTTTTCTCCTCTTTCTAATTGACATAATATGACAAATATACAAATGCAGACATAACATGTCAACACAATCTTGTTTTGTGAATTTTATCTCTGATGGTAATCACATAATATACGAATTAACATAGAAATTGGGAAGCATGGTCTTGTATATGTCGGGTGCGGGAATAGCCGTACCACTACATTCTCGTAACGGGAATAGTCGTACCGAATTGGGAATAGTTGTACCATATATGAATTATATATTCCCATATTAGTGACATAATTGCTGCCAGGCATTGTATCTATCGCACTGGATAGCGTGCATTCTTGCTTTAACAAAACGGTTGCAATATACCCATTGGAAAGCCATTACAGTTTGGCTTGTTTGGGGAGACTGATTTTTTATCAGAATCGGATTCTATATATATCTTATATATATCGTATCTATGATTGATTAAAATTAATCGTAATTAACTTTGTTCTTTAATTGTCGTCCAATCAGCGGTCATCTTAAACTGACAATTCTTTCATTAATTAACATGTAATAAGCGGCCACTCAACAAAACCTGAAAGTCAATGTGTGGCCGTCAGTTGTTTTTATTGCGATCATGCAGTAGAGGTGTGACTGTTAATGACCTTTGTGCAAATTCGCTGCTGTTAACGTCACGTGATGGTCTTTGTTTCGATTTGCTCGCGTAACCTATTAATCGCAGCCATTGTTTTATACTTGAATAATAATAAATGCATCGATTATTCTTTTATCTTTCGACATTGTCATAGATTATACATTTTCCATAAACAATTAAATCTTTGAGACGTGTTGAAGTTTTGATTATAAATGCCGTGAGTGATGCACACACAATTCCCCACCCACTTTGAAACTTTGTTGTCTACGACGAATCTGCAAGGTATAGGATTCTCCTTGGTGTATTTTCCCTCTAGAAAATGCTCTGAACAAAGTTGACCATTCTTCAGATTGCAAGTGGAAATTTGGCTCATTGTTTTAAGTCAACTTATCTACAGTTTTCTCTGTTTATCGTCAGTTGGAAATTTGTGAAAGGTGGCGTCCTTCTGTCAACTCTCCCCTGTAATTGCTACACACACAACAATAATGTCTCTTTTCTTCAGTCGAGTATCACACCTTTTCTGCCATCGTTGACATTTTTGATTTGCTCTCCACCGGAAATGAAATGCGAACCTCCACGCTAAAGAGCGTTTAGGGGAGGCAATTATTCAGGGGAGATAACAGAGGTTATTAAACAGGACTATTGAGACACAATGTCTTTTCGTTCATTTTAGAGTGAAAATAAATATTTCATTGGGTTTTGACGGCTGTGTAAAATGATATATGATAAAAAGAGGGGGCGGAGGTATAATAATTTTTTTTGTTGTTATTTTATTGTTTTCATTTTGCTATGTTATCAACTACCTTCATGAAATGCATAGTTTTTTTACATAACATTCCAATTTATAGCAATAGACCGAGGTACTTGCAATTGATACAACCTGTTTCATCTATGGAACTTGTGCAATTGTTGGCATTTCTTATTTTATTTTATTGGTTCATCCTGTTGTAAAGACTTCGTCGAGGACTGTCGGCTATCGTTGTTGTATCAAAATATCATAATGGATATCATTTGTATTGCCTACACTTTTTCAATTCTACGTGATTGAAAGTACCAGGCGTGTTCTATCCACAAAACCATATATGGAAATGCATCAGAAAGTATGCTCATATCGATTAGGAATAGTTGTAGTTAGCTAGATGATATTTATTTATGACTTTCTCGCTCATCTTTGTCGAGTTATATATTCCATAAGCAACAAAAGCTCCACGGATAAAAAAAATCAATGTCCAGTCGGTTTTTATGTAACAGATGATAGTGACAGGGTAGTTTCGTAATATACTCGTAACCTGCTATTTATACATTGATCAGACTAGGGCACATAGTGTAGATCCAGATCCGCCAAGACCCTACTTCGAAATGTCTGATTGGGATCTGCCGAGCCTCTATCTCGGGACTTTCACCACCAGTTATGCCCGACGTCGCTTTAGCAACATTGTGTCCAAGCGATTTATTAAACCTGTTTATCTGGACGCATACTCGACTTACACGTCTTAAGAACCAGTTAAGGTGACTGGTAATGTTAACCAGTACAATTTATAAGGATTATGTAGTTTGTTGTTGTTGTTGTTATTTTGTTGTTGTTGCTGTTTGTTGATGCTGTTGTTTGTTTTGTGTTTGTTTTTGTTGATTTTTAATTTGTCAAAAACAAGTCTGGTACAACCTTCAATCTACGTTTTGCTACTAAGTACTATAAAAAATGGATCGTTGCATTTTTTATTCTTGCATTCCGTTTTTCTTTCAACATAATTTAAAATAAAACTCGCACACCTAAGGACCGGTAGAACTCTTGCTCGGCATACTTGTATGTTCGATTCGATTGAGATCTTTTATCCTTGCGTTATTTTCTTGTTTTCAGACCTGCCCACATCGCACGGGACCATATGCATGTCGTGTGTTTGCCTGAACAAAATGTGCCAGTGTGATGAAACCCCATGTCCACATTAAAATAATGTTTCTATTGTATATTCAAAATAAATACATAGAACATTTTAATTATTTATTGATTTATTTATTTGTTTATTTATTTATTTAGTTAGTTAGTTAATTGGTAGGGAAGGTAGTTAGTTAGTTGGTTGGTTGGTTGGGTGGTTGGTGGTTGGTTGGTTGGTTGGTTGGTTAGTTAGTTAGTTAGTTAGTTAGTTAGTTAGTTAGTTAGTTAGTTAGTTAGTTAGTTAGTTTTTTGGTTGGAATGGTTGGTTAGTTGGTTGGTTAGTTCGTTCGTTCGTTGGTTGTCTGGCTGGTTAGGTATTAGATATGTATCTAGGTAGGTAGATAGGTAGGTAGGTAGGTAGGTAGGTAGGTAGGTAGGTAGGTAGGTAGGTAGGTAGGTAGGTAGGTAGGTAGGAAGTGAGTGAATGAGTGAGTTAGTGAGTTAATAAGTGAGTGGATAAACTCATTTGTAGCTTATTTTAGACACCACCATATCCAAAAGTATCAAGATATAAGAATCTATAATGATGAAATTAATATTTTATCTGTTATTGACGACGCGCTGAGTCGCGGTGTCTACTGTGATCACGTTTGTCGATTGCCACTGGAGAGTCATGTGACCAGGATGTTTGCCTAAGGATCTAAGCGGTAATCAGAAATACAGTTCATAATCAGGCAATAATCTAACAAAAATGTCTTTAAGTCCAATGTCACAAGAAAAAACCATAAACATTGAAAAAACGGTGATTTTTAGATTGTAAAGACTTTACACCTGTGATCTGAATCTAAGACCAGATTGCGCCATTCTTTTCCGGTCGCGTGCGATACGATAACTTTAGACTGAGATGCTGAGATGATGCAAACGACATCTGCCATAGTATAGAGCCTTAGATGACAGTAAGGCCTCGCGCGGCCTATTAGATAATGCATGGATAGTGTCACAACACTTTGCTATCTACTTTTGGCCATTTCCTCCTGTCTCTAATTGATATTCCTGCGAGGCGTACATAAATCTGCAATTCACATGTGTCTACATTACACAATAGAACCACTTCAACATCTAGTTTAATTAATTCATTAATACATGTGTTAGCATTTGTAGCATGCCTTGACACACTTGATGCATCTAGTTCTGTTGGACATACATGTGCATATTTGTTTCTGTACTCGCACTTCTTTTTCCCAGGCATGAAGACCGGTTGCGAGTAGTAAATGTCATGCAGGGTTAATCCTTCGTGCCTCCGAAATTCAGCTCATGACGCTGGACGCATACACAAATGACACTTAGAAAATCAAACTTTAAGATTGATGCCAGATGTGATCTAGTATTGGAGTCTCCGTCATCCACAAGCTTTGTTACAGCTGTGCAAACCACACTCATGTGCATTTGAACGAGAACACTGCAGCACAAGTCCATCGTATTTCATAAAGTACTATTTTGGCCATTTAATGTCTTGCTACTTCGTCTTCTCTTAATGCCCCATGGAAGACCTAGTCTGCATTTATCGCCTCAAAAGAAATGTGTATTCTTATACTTGAAAACATGTTTGTTCAAACCATGTATCAGCTCAAACATCACATTTTCACATTTTCCTTTTACACTATCAGATAATAAAAAGATATGAACAGACTTAGATTGATCTAACGAATTTATTAGCGAACTGTCTTCTAAATGGGGTTACATACGTAAATGTTTTCAATATATAAGAGTAAATGAGAGAGGGGTGTAAGAGAGCGCGGACAGACTCAGAGAGATGGAGACAACTAGAGAGAGAGAGAGAGAGAGATAGAGAGAGAGAGAGAGAGAGAGAGAGAGAGAGAAAGAGAGAGGGAGAAAGAGAGATCTGATTTATATCTATCATATATGATAGGTACAATCCAGTCAACAATAGCGACCATTTTCGAATTTTTCTTAGTGTGCGTACACTTTTGATTTCATTTTTGTCTATTTTTACTTTGAATTTTAAATTAGAATGCAGAATTACGATTTGACCAAAAATGAGCAGAAAATAGCATTTAATTATGGTGTTTTACAGTTGGTGATATTATAAAACCTAAAACATAACGACACATTTTATGTAAACTATGTCTGTAAAACTCCCATGACCAAAACCTTAGTTAGAATATGCCTTTAATTCGTAGTTGGAAAAGAAAATCATTCCGAAAAGTAATCCTTAAAGTATGTAAATAAAAGCTCGTACTTACCATTAAAGCACGCAGTCCGACCGACTCTAAATCTAACAACGTTTGGTATTAAATGCGGATGCATCGATACCTCGGACAGGGGTAGTGTCTATATTTCTAGTAGTGTCTGTCGAGACACAACAATAGATATTGATAAAACTTGACGACAGCTTGCATGCACATGTCATGATCATGTGATGAACGTATATAATAGACTATATAATTTTAATGTGCATTTAAGCTTATACAGCAGTGCAGATGCATGTACACTAAGTACGCGGCTGGATTCATATTGTCTCAAAAAATGAGAAAACGTAACGTCCCAAGCAGCAATAAAAATTCTCCATTATAGAAAATGGTATATGTTCACTAATACCAACTCCGCCACCTTATTGGTAACAGAAAAATTGCTAAACTGATTTTAAAAAATCTGTAATACCTTTATTTTCTTTAGAGTTATTCTGGATTACTGTGACTATCACTGTTACCTTTTGGAGCGTTGCGTAAAATCAGTAGGTTAAGAACTGTCTGGCATTGTGCAACAAAGAGACGTAATGACGTCATTAACAGGACGTGTTTTTCATATAAAATCATATAGGATGAGGTGATCGTTATTTTAGTGGGTTTAGTCAAGTTAAAATCACTAGGTAATAGCTATTCTCCGACATAATAAGTTTACACATGTCAAATAAAACCATAATATGTTTATCAGTAATATACATAACGGAATGCGTACAAAACTATTTTCAACAATTACATTTATTTAGTTGAAATTCGGTAAAGTAAGATAAATAATACTTAAAGTTAAGAGAAAAAATAAATTATAAGTAAATACTTGAATGAATAGATAAATGTAATGATACATGTCAATACTGTAATGAATAAACGAATGGATGATAGGGTTTGCATATTTACGTACGTGTAGGGCTGGCATATAGTTACGTTTTCCAGCAAATACGTGTAACTGGTAAAGTCATTTAAATCATTTTAATGCTCATATTGCAGCTTAAATAGTTTTTTAAATGTTGTATTAAGTACAGAACTGTCCATCTATTGGGCAGTCAGTAAAATTAAAACATAGACAGCATTATCAAAATCTTTGTTTCGTTATCTATTTAAATATTTACACAATCTTCATCATCATTTAACCGGTCAGGCAAACGTTATCTTTATATAAACAGTGGAAGTATTAAAATTAAACTTACTTGAGAGTCAATCTCCATACCTAACACTAGAATTATCCTCAATGATTTAATAAATTTTTAAATATATTTTCTAGTACAACGGACTAAATTTAGCTTGAATGTTATTGAAGAGGAGCTTTCATCTTCAAGTACAGTTTAAGTGTGTTAATATCTTTATCCTGGTATGTGAGAATTTTGCATTCAGCATAGTTTAATCTTAACGAATTGTTCAATGAAACGAAAAATATTTAAAAAACCTTTCCAGTACCATGTTTTTCATTTTTGACAGCTTATATACTGATAAAATAATGTTTCTGATGTTTTTAATATATTCAAAATAAATACATAAAACATTTTCATTATTTATTGATTTATCTATTTGTTTATTTAGTTAGTTAGTTGGAAAGTTAGGTAGTTAGTTGGTTGGTTAGTTGGTTAGTTAGTTGGTTGGTTGGTTGGTTGGTAAGTTGGTTGGTTGGTTAGTTAGTTAGTAGTTAGCGGTTTAGTGTCTGTCGGTCTTAGATCTTCATTACCTTTTGAGGGTGTCCGTTTGTTGCTTGCCAACGAGTTAGCTGGAGATAAGATCGTGGTAAACCCACTCGTAACTGACACACATGTCATGGACAGGCGTCCAGATCCTGCTGAACAGGAAATTGCTGATCTTT
Organism: Sinonovacula constricta; assembly: GCA_007844125.1. Taxonomy (NCBI): domain Eukaryota; kingdom Metazoa; phylum Mollusca; class Bivalvia; order Cardiida; family Solecurtidae; genus Sinonovacula; species Sinonovacula constricta. The sequence goes on from CM017561.1 coordinate 8,572,031, forward strand.
ATCCTTCTATCCTTCTTGTGCAGTTACTCGTTCTATGGCTAGCAAAGTTATCCAGAGTTCGGCTAAAAACGCCGTTGACAAAAATGTCACTTCTAATGTTGACTTGGCTGACACTTTTGTAGGTCAGATTAACAACGAGGCAAATGACCCGTCCCTTAAACATGTGAGTTTGTCACATTCTGACATTTTCAACTGATGGTCATTCATCCAATGTCAAAGTTGATAGTAAAAGGTCATGGTCACAACTTGTACAGGACCAACACAGTGATCCTGATATTTCTTGCTTGTTCGAGAAGGTTTTGCCTGAGAATTTGATTTCATGTGCGCAGGTCGGTTATTATGTACGGAATGGTGTTTTGATGAGAAAACGGAGACCATCAGATGTTGCAGTTGATGATGATTGGGCGGTTAACCATCAGATTGTAGTTCCCCGTCAGTATAGACAAGAAATTTTAAGTCTGGCTCATGAATCACCTACAGTGCGACGGAAAAAGTATTCGTTAATCGGCCGCCATGTTCGATTAGTCGCGGCAAATGTACATGTGTTTCAGATCGATATAACAATGAACTGTAACAATCAACGAACATTTTAAGATGAATTCCTTATCTTAATACTTCGTCAGATAACCTTTAAATCTTATCACTTGCATTATTCTTCTCGGAATCGATGTGTAAAGTTTCTGTAGCCTTCACAGTTTTCTCCAAATAAGTACACGTTTATCAGTACCTATCACGACCTGACTTTTGTCAGAATAAATAACTTTATCCCACCTTCCAGGCCACCTTCTCTTCTCGCTGCACCACACCAGTCGCTTGGCTCTATTGACTTTAGATACTACAACCTTTTTCTTATTTACTCGTTTTGAAAATCCATGTTTCCGTAGATGAATCTGGACAGTTCTTTTACACACTGGGTTTATTCTTCCTTCGTTAAATTTACTGGTAATATCTGATAATGAGTCCCTGCGATTGCACTTGACAGTTTTTTCAAGATGGCGATAGTCTCTGTCTGTCACTAATCGTTGTCTACCACTTCTGTGTAAATTTTCAACTGATCCAGTTTCCTTAAACTTCTGTAAAATTGATGACACTGTACTATAAGATCTCTGCAATCTCCGCGAAATTTCAGCAATAGATAATCCGTCATTTAACATACATACAGCTACATTCTTTAACTCGCTACTCATTTCGGCACCTTTTCTACCCATTTCAAAACAAACACTCGCAAAAACTTCAAAACACACAACTTTTCCGATAATTCAGTGTCACAATATTTTCGAGGAATTTGTCTATAAATAGAAGGTCAGAACCCTAATGTACATTTATTTATAACACTACAGTCAAAGGAAGAAAAACCCAGAAACCAAAACACCGCGACGTTACTCCCCTTAATAACGAATACTTATTTCGTCGTTCTGTATGTCTGGTCATTTTGGTATCACAAAGACTCACAATAAGATCCTTAACAACTTCTTCTGGCCAGGTCTTAACTCTGACGTGTCTCAGTACTGCAACTCTTGTCACACTTGTCAAATGGTTGGTAAACCAAATCAAAATATTCCCAAAGCTCCGTTACAGCCCATTCCTGCATTTGAGGAACCGTTTAGTCGGATTATAATAGACTGCGTTGGACCTTTGCCTCAGACGAAGTCAGGAAATCAGTATCTTGACCATCATGTGTGCTTCGACACTTTTTCCTGAAGCAATACCTTTAAGGAATATTCAGTCAAAATCAATTGACAAGGCTCTTGTCAAATTCTTCACATGTGTTGGCTTTCCTAAGTCAGTTCAATCGGACCAAGGTTCGAATACATGTATATTTCAGCAGGTCGTGCATGAGCTAGGAATCAAACAATATAGGACATCTGCTTATCATCCTGAAAGTCAAGGTGCCTTAGAGAGATTTCACCAGACATTGAAAAACATGATTCGTACTTATTGCTTTGACACTTACAAAATGCTGGGATGATGGAATCCCATTGCTCTTGTTTGCAGTTAGGGAGCCAATACAGGGGTCTCTTGGATTTTGTCCGTTTGAGCTTCTTTTTGGTCATTCTGTTCGTGGACCGTTATACTTCTTAAGGAGAAGGTCCTGTCTGATGATGAGTCATCATTGAACTTGTTGAAGTATGTGTCTGATTTCCAGAAATAGTTATCAAAAGCCTGTGAATTGGCAAGTTCAAATCTTAAAGCGGTCCATGGAAAAATGAAAGTTAGATATGATATTAATACTCAAACTAGCTCTTTCAAACCAGGTGACCAGGTTCTTGCACTGGACACTGACTTTATTGAGCTTAGTCAGAGCAAATACAGTTCACCGTGTATTCTTGTGCCCAAACCAGATGGAACATATAGACTTTGCACTGACTACCGAAAGATCAATATCATCACAAAGACGGATTTATATCCCATACCAAGGATGGATGATTGTATTGACAAAGTTGGGAAAGCCAAATTTGTTACTAAGTTTGATCTTCTGAAAGGATTCTGGCAAGTACCTCTTACAGACCGAGCTAAGGAACTGTCTGCATTTGTGACACCAGAAGGACTGTACCAATACAAGGTTATGCCATTTTGCATGAAGAATTCACCAACAACGTTCCCACGACTCATTAACTTTGTCATTTCAGGACTTAACGGGTGCGATGCCTACATCGACGACGTCATCATCTACTCTGAAACGTCTGCCGAACAACTGGAAATCATCCGATCTTATGATCACAGATTGAGTGAGGCAAAGCTAACCATCAACCTGGATAAAAGTAAATTTTGTCATGCTACGTTGACCTTTCTAGGACATGTTGTGGAACAGGGTCATGTAAAACCTATTGATGCAAAAGTTATGGCTATGTCTGAGTTTCCAATACCTACATGTAAAAAGCAATTGATGCGATTTCATGGTATGGCAGGCTTTTATAGAAAATTTTGTAAAAACTTTTCTGACATTGCAGAACCTTTGACAAACCTTCTCAAAAAAGGTAAATCATTTGTATGGAATTTTGAATGTCAAACTGCATTCGACAAAATGAAAGCTGTACTTAAGAGCGCACCACTTCTCTTAGCACCAGACTTTGGTAAAAGAATGTCAATGGCTGTTGATGCTAGTGACGTCGGTGCTGGTGCTGTTCTGTTACAATCAGATAGTTAGTGTATTGATCATCCCGTGTGTTATTTCTCAAAGAAGTTAAACAAACACTAGAGAAATTATTCAACAATTGAAAATGAGTGTCTTGCTCTTATTTTTGCTATACAACATTTTGAAGTGTATTTAACTTCTTCAGTTAAACCTTTTGTTGTATTTAGTGACCACAACCCTCTTAAGTTCTTACACAAGTTAAAGAACAAAAACCAAAGGATACTAAGGTGGAGCCTGCTCTTACAAGAGTTTCATTTAGAAAAAAAAAACACATTAAAGGAAAAGACAATGTTATACCTGATGCTCTGCCTCGTATTTAATTGTGTTAACTGAAGCATAATATATTATTACAACATGTTTATTAAAAATATTACATGTATTTTGAACTTTGCATAACTGTTATTGTGTTATATTGATTACAGTTTGTTTTGATATTATGTCTGGTAAATATGCAATACATGCAATTTGTAATTTGTAACACTAAATTGTGTAAATTTGAAATTTCATATGTTTTCGTATTACATCTGTTTAACTTGTGACATTTATATTGTATTTTGTATCATTGGGGTAATAACTTACTTAATTGAGTTATTGTTTATTTAATATTTTAAAAAGATTTATTGCATAAACCTTTTTCCTTTAGGGGTAGAGGTGTTATGTACAGTAGTACACCAGTTTAAGGTTACGCTAGTCAGGTTAAGGGTTATTGATAACTGCTACAAAGAAAAGGATCATGCTAGAAAGTTCGTTTGTTTATTTTTAACTGGGTTTCGTGAATGTTCTAGAAATTGTTTGGGTCTATATAAGGGCGTGTTAGCCGATTTAAAGGAAGTTTTGCTTTAGAATTTGGATAAAAAGTTTGGATAAAGGTTTGGACATATAATTTGGATTTACTTATAAGCTTCTATAATAAATCTTTCAGTGTTGGAACTTACGTGGGCTTACTATATTCTACAGTGATATAAATATTTAAGTGTTTGATTTGGAATTATATTTTTTACATTCGTGTATTTTTCTACGTTTAGATTATTTCAACTGTGCTTATCAACGAGGACATTCTAAAACCCTTCAGGATTATTCGACGTTGGATTATTAATTGGACTTTAATAAAACATTATTGTACTAGTTTATTGCTGACTTGTTCTTTCTGTTACACCATTTCGTCGTTTAGTAAACGTGCCATTTTATACATAAACGTATATAGCGACACCGGTCGTAACAGTATTGTATTGTTTTTAATTATATTTGTCAAGCAAGGGAGATTACTGTGATGAGAATCTTGTGCTGTCTTTTATTTTTATTTTTGCCATACTCCTCTTACTGGTACAATACATTTTGCGTCGTCTTCGATGATTTGCATCAATGTTTTTTCTTGTTTACATATAAAGTGCCATACACTATTTAATCCATCTGTATTATTTATAGATATGTATTAATTTTATAGCGCTTGTTATCCAAATGACGTTAAAGCGAGTGATCATACTTTGTAAAAATGCATTTTAGGTATTGTTTTTACTAAAAAGCAAATATTTGTTGATCCACGATTCATCATAGAACTGTGATGTCTTAAGTTGTGCTTACTGTCATATATGTCATGTGAATAACTCAGTCATTAACAATAAACTTATAGGCCCGATAGGGATACAAAATTCAAATACACGTCTGGTTTGTGGTTCCATGTCTTAAATTCCAAAGCAAATATGTGACGAATTTGATTGCAGATATCTGTTAGATATCAGGGACATAAAATATTTACTATCTGGTAAATGTATTCATACATTCAGCTATAATTGGGTATCAACTATAAACGAAGACACCTGGTACTATGTGGCATTAAATTAAGGATGCGCTAGACACTGGATAATAAAATGTAAACTCATTGCAAATCGGGAGTCCATAAACATTGAAAAAACGGTGTTTTTTAGATTGTAAAGACTTTACACCTGTGATCTGAATCTAAGACCAGATTGCGCCATTCTTTTCCGGTCGCGTGCGATACGATAACTTTAGACTGAGATGCTGAGATGATGCAAACGACATCTGCCATAGTATAGAGCCTTAGATGACAGTAAGGCCTCGCGCGGCCTATTAGATAATGCATGGATAGTGTCACAACACTTTGCTATCTACTTTTGGCCATTTCCTCCTGTCTCTAATTGATATTCCTGCGAGGCGTACATAAATCTGCAATTACATGTGTCTGCATTACACAATAGAATCACTTCAACATCTAGTTTAATTAATTAATTAATAAATGTGTTAGCATTTGTAGCATGCCTTGACACACTTGATGCATCTAGTTCTGTTGGACATACATGTGCATATTTGTTTCTGTACTCGCACTCCTTTTACCCAGGCATGAATACTGTTTGCGAGTAGTGAATGTCATGCAGGGTTAATCCTTCGTGCCTCCGAAATTCAGCTCATGACACTGGACGCATACGCAATTGACACTTAGAAAATCAATTTTTAATATGATGCCAGATGTGATCTAGTATTGGAGTCTCCGTCATCCACAAGCTTTGTTACAGCTGTGCAAACCACACTCATGTGCATTTGAATGAGAACACTGCAGCAGAAGTCCACCGTATTTCATAAAGAATTCTTTTGTCCATTTAATGTCTTGCTACTTCGTCTTCTCTTAATGCCCCATGGAAGACCTAAGTCTGCATTTATCGCCTCAAAAGAAATGTGTATTCTTATACTTGAAAACATGTTTGTTCAATCCATATTTCAGCTCAAACATCACATTTTCACAATTTCCTTTTTACACTATCAGATAATAAAAAGATATGCATTGACTTAAATTGATTTTACGAATTTATTAGTGAAGTGTCTTCTAAATGGGGTTACATACGTAGATGTTTTCAATATATAAGAGTAATTGAGAGGGGGGAATGTGATAGAACGCGGACAGACAGAGAGAGAGAGGAGAGAGAGAGAGAGGAGAAGAGAGGAAAGAGAGATCTGATTTAAAAATGAACCTGGCACAAATGAGAACTGACCAATAATTATACAAGTCGTATTTGTTAAAAAGATACTTGAGGGACGAATAGTCTATTTTTTTGTCATACTCTTTTTATAAAGATTTTATAAGAAATGCGTGTTCAAATAACGTTGTCGACATTACAACGCGTAATAGCAACATTTATTACAAAGAAATGTAAACAATCAAGCCAGAGACATATATGTTCCATGCCCTATAAAATAAATAAATCTCAAGGATTCATATATGTTCCACATATTTGTGATGATGTTGATGACATTCATTTGGCTAGTAAATTGTTGTTATGGAAATAGTTCATGAACTTGCAACAACTAACAAGAGAAAGAATAAACCACAATTTAAAAAGGAAGATGCTCTGGAAAATATCCTTTTTTCAAATATAAGTCTGACTCCAACTGGCATGCTTATTAGATACAAAGAAACCTTGTTGTAAAGAGGCAATCACCAGTATATGCCAGTGTATTTTCAAGAGAGATGTGAGGAAAGGAATTTTTGCCAACAATCAAACACTTTCTTTTCGAGCAAGTGTCCATAAATCTAATTGGAAGATAGTATTCAAGTGGGTAATGGACTGATTTTCATCTTTATATTGCCAGTACTATTGATGTAAATAAATCAGTGCAAATTAATAAGCAGTATCTCAGTATATCAGATGTCAAAAATGAAAAACATGGTAGTGGGAAAAAGGTATCTACTATTTGGGCTCTTGTGTTTTTTTTATAAATTAATGACATTTTTCGTTTAATTGGAAAATCCGTTAAGTTTAAACTATGCTGACAGCAAAATTCTCACATACCAGGATAAATATATAAACACACTTAAACTGTACTTGAAGATGAAAGCTCCCCTTTAATAGCATGGTTTAAGAAAAAATCACATGCAAGCTACCAGCGACGAATCTCAGTCTACTTGTACTAGAAAATATACTTGAAAATTAATTAAATTAATTAAATCATTGAGGATAATTCTAGTGTTAGGTATGGAGATTGACTCTCAACTAAGTTTGATGTTAATACTTTCACTGTTTATAAAAAAAACGTCTGCCTGACCGGTTAATGGATGATGAAGATTATGTAATTATTTAAATAGATAACGAAACAAAGATTTTGATACATGCTGTCTATGTTTTAATTTTACTTACTGCCCAATAGATAGACAGTTCTGTAGTTAATACAACATTTAAAAAAAACTTTTTAAGCTGCAATATGAGCATTAAAATGATTCAAATGACTTTACCAGTTACACGTATTTGCTGGAAAACGTAACTATATGCCTGCCCTGCGTGAATGTAAATTTATATGCAAACCCTATCATCCATTCGTTTATTCATTTCAGTATTTACATGTATCATTACATTAATCTATTCATTCAAGTATTAACGTACTATTTTATTTGTAATTTATTTTTTCTCTTAATTTTAAGTCTTATTTAACTAACTTAACCGAATTTTAACTAAATAAATGTAATTGTTGAAAATAGTTTTGTACGCATTTTGTTATGTATATTACTGAAAAACATATTATGGTTTTATTTGACATGTGTAAACTTATTATGACGGAGAATAGCTATCACCTAGTGATTTTAACTTGACTAAACCCACTTTAAATAACGATCACCTCATCCTATATGATTTTATATAAAAACCACGTCCTGTTAATGACGCCATTACGTCTCTTTGTTGCACACTGTCAGACAGTTCTTAACCTACTGACTTTACGCAACGCTCCAAAAGGTTACAGTGAAAGTCACAGAAAGCCAGAATAACTCTGATGAAAATAAAGGAATTACAGATTTTTTTATTCAATTAGCATTGTTTTCTTTGCAAATAAGGTGGCGGAGTTGGTATTAGTGAACATATACCATTTTCTATAATGGAGAATTTTTATTGCTTATTGGAACGTTACGTTTTCTCATTTTTTGAAACAATGTGAATCCAGCAGCGTACTTAGTGTACATGCATCTGCACTGCTGCATTATCTTAAATGCACATTCAAAATAAAGATTTAAAAGATATCTGTACTTCTATATTCTAAGTATCCCTACTATGTTGCTGCAATGGTAATAATGACTGTTTATAACATAGTATACTGTACATGTGTATGTTTATAATATAATCAAGACCAGTGAACTGTGTTATTAGCGTACATATGCAATTACACTCCTGTGTTGCTGCCTTGGTAATAATAACTACCATATAGTCTATTATATACGTTTATCATATGATCATGACACGTGCATGCAAGCTGTCGTCAAGTTTTATCAATAACTATTGTTGTGTCGCCACAGACACTACTAGAAATAAGCGTGCCATGTCCGAGGTATCGATGCATCTGCATTTAATACCAAACGTTGTTAGATTGCGAGTCGATCGGACTGCGTGCAGTAATGGTAAGTACGAGCTTTTATTTACATACTTTAGCGATTACTTTTCGAATGATTTTCTTTTCTAACTACGAATTAAAGGCATATTCTAACAAAGGTTTTGGTCATGGGAGTTTTACAGTCATAGTTACAGAAAATGTGTCGTTAAATGTTAGGTTCTATAATATCACCAACTGTAAAACACCATAATTAAAAACTGTTTTCTGCTCATTTTGGTCAAATCGTAATTATACATTCTAATTTAAATTCAAAGTAAAAATAGACAAAAAATAAAATTAAAGGTGTATGCACTCTATGAAGAATTGGAAAATTGTCGATTATTGACTGGATTGTATCTATCATGTATCAGAGATATAATATACGTAATTTTATTTATATTGATTTATTCAATTATTACGTTTAATGTCAAAATAGTTTTCTCACAATTTGACTTGAATGATACTAATTAAAATGGTGTAATCCAATTAGAAATTCCCCCACCCCCACCACCCACCATCCCCCACAATGCAATATGTCAAAGCAGCTGACATCAATTATGTTTGTTTTCAATTTTATCTGCTGCTTTACTGCGTTTCTATACCTTAAATAACTATATCAAATACTTTGACAACGTCTACATAGAAGGAAAAAAACATTATCAAGTGCTTTTACATCGTAAACTTTTGACAATAAATATATCAAACGCTTTGGCAACGTTAATATTTGACAACAATGATATCAAACGCGTTAACGTTAACATAAGCTATATATATATATAGATATATATATATATATATATATATATATATATATATATATATATATATATAATATATATATATATATATATATATATACAAGTATACAATAAATATAAATAAATATAAATATAAATATATATATACGGAGATTCGTTCTAAAGTGTAAATGTATCTTGACAAAGGATTTATAGTTATTATAATTAATTAATTAATGGTTATATTAAACTGACGCTGAAAATAAAGACATATAAAGAATACCAGGTTAGTGTCGGCAGAGCCTCGTGCTTTCTGATTTTCTAAATCTCGCATCCATCTCAACACTAACCTGGTATTCTTTTTATACCATCATCAACAGTTTTTTTTTCAAATGGATTAAATAGGGCAAACATTTAAATTTACCGATACTGCTCCTCCCCTACATGATCTGATATTCTAATGCAATACCCGAAATTCATGCGCGTGCATAGAGTAGTTCGGCTATAAGAAATAGTTATATTTTACAATTATAATAAAACAATAAACATGTTATTATTTTTTTATTTTATTTAAAATATACGTAATGTTGTAATTTTATTGATTACGATAGTAAAACAATATGGTTGGAAAATAACAACAACAAAAATCACACCCTCGTATAAAGTTATACATGTAGTGTGTAAGTAGTGTCAAAGCCGTGTAACATTTAAGTTGCTACGCACATATGGCCTTAAGAAACGCGAATTATATTCGAGGTTTGTGTGCGTTTGTGCATGTAACAAACAGTTTGCTCATGGATTTTTATTGTTGATGACATTGAAATTCTGAACATTGACTAAATAGCGCCATAAAATTGCGCAGATAGTTTTACTTTTGACAGGGTTACTTGCGAAATTTGGAGAAATGTTGGGGTTGGAGGTGGTGTGCTGGTGTTCATGTTAAAGTCTACAATAGATTTATGAGCACATTTGTCCAGATCTGTGAAGTCAACTGTATTTGGTTCAACTAAAGATTGAGCTCTGTCTAAACCATTTGCAATGTTCATCATGTAGCGACATTTGATCATCAGGTCTGTCCTCAGATTAGGCAGCTGATTACTGCCTCCTAAGACAGTCACAGATTCAAGATCAATTTCCTTTTTAAAAATGTGAGGATTAAAGCCAAATCTTGCCTCGAAATCCACGTAGCTCATCTCTACAACACTGCTTAGGTTTTCACACGATTCTTCATCACATTCTTTCAATTCACACCAAATAACATCAAAACATTAATCTGGCATTTTGACACGTTTTTTTTTGTTGTTGTTGTTGTTGTTTTTGTTTGTTTTTGTTGTTGTTGTTTTTTGCAAACTACATTTTAGTACTTTTATTGACTTTATTACTATTCCTTAACAGTTTAAATCATGTGCCTGTTTTACTTTTTTCAGATTGTGCAAGCTTCTATTTTTGTCTATATCATTGTTAAATAGAACTTCAAAAGATCGAGACGAACTGTGCTGGTCAGCTCAGTCGGTGAATGCGACGCTACTTATATGTACAATGCTGAAGAACGGGGATCCAAACCACGAACATCCCCTTTTTTAAATGACCTCGTTTGCTCTATTTTACCAATCTTTATATTATGGACATTTTTGGGGTGATCACAAGCATAATTACGCGATAACTGAGTTTCGTTCACGTAAACATTCCTGATCGTTTCTTCAAAAAAGTAGTGCTGCTTATAGCAGCTCCGCGAATATCGGTTGATAAAGCTCATCTTTATTACACGGGTTATATCTACCGATATTTACAGAGATGGTGGGGAAGCAGCATAACTTTGTTGTTGAAACTGGTTCGAATTCTTCCAAACAAATGCAGAAATAGGCAAATACATACTTCCCTTCGAGCTTGGAACGTAAAATGCAGGTGGATTACATGTCCATTATCCCATCGATCGTTGTTTGCATATATTGGGGAAGATAATTATAAAAAAAATCTTGCTATCTTTAGCGCAGTTTTTCAGTCAACAACCATTACAGTATCGTCGGATATTATGCTTAACAGATATGTATTAATATTGCATGAATTAAAATTTCTGTTGGGTGTTCGAGAACGTGTTGTACATAATTTCAATGTAGAGTATTTGTGCAAGTTACAACTAAAACTCGTATTATAAGAAATACGAATATTTACAGTAGAGCCTCAAATCAATGGTATTAACAAAACAGTACTGATTTGCCGCGAAGTCTTTATACGTTGTTGGACCCGACAACATACAACTATCGGTAATTATAATTGTAGAACAAACAAAATAACAAAGAAGTTTGTAGTTTCGGCACATCAAACAAGCAAAACGTTGATTAAAACTTGGACCAAAAGATAATAGATTGTGCACACATCGTCAAACTACCTTAGTGTACCAGTACACTGTTCATTTGGATTTTAGAAAAATGAAATACCAAATCATTATTGCAATTGCCAAAGCATTTTGTAGCTGTGTTTAAATGTTTGAAACAGGAACATTTTTGAGTCAACGTAAACTGCACAAATTATTAAAGGTGGTATCCATCACTTTGCATATATCTAATATACGTAGCAACATCTTATCTCTGTTTGTGGTATGTGAACATGATTTCTGTAGGAAAAAAATCATTCTTCAGTCTAAGCTTTGATGATTTCCAACAGTATCTCAATTTAAGGGCAGTTAAACATGTTAATCAACACTTAAATGTTCATTTTTTCATATCTGTAAAGTAAAAATAGTTTATTATGATATTTAATGAAAAAAGTTTTGGTCGAAACTGTCGGATACCACCTTAAAGTACTATTGCTACACATGGTGTTTCCTACAGCTGCAGGTCACTTAATTATAAAATTACTCCCAATGTAGCAATATATGTTTCCTTTTCTCTTTTTGTAACTAGATACATTATTCTTTAACCCTGTGTTATTGCTAAAGACGGAGTAGAGACAAAATCCTTCAATAACACAATGCTTCCTGTTCATTTTAGCAAAGGCAGACAAACACTCTCCCGTAATGTTTCCAATGCGGAAAATCCCCTCCGTTAACTTTTCCACATTTTGCAAGAATGTTTATTTGGTTCGTACAGTTAAGTCTCTTAAATGCATTGATAGTAGCATGGGATTTTTTTTTTCTTTCTGATAAGTGGGGCGAAGTGGAAGAGTCGCCGAACTTCTCTGACTGCTTAGCCTCTCACCGCGTGTGTTTGTGTCCCGTTCGGGGCGAGGGACTTAATGTGAGAAGGTCTTCCAGCTGACTTGCGGTGCACCGGTGGTTCTACCCACAAGTGTGTTAGGGTCTACATCCACCAAAAAGCTGGACATTGCTATAATGATCATAAATGGTCGCTGCAACCTATTTCAAAAACAAAACAAACTATTTTGATAAAATTGAAACCGCAAGATATATTTTACATTAATTAATTAACGGGAGTGATTTGCATGGCATCAGCTGTCTTGACATCGAGTACATATATTTTCATTCCAGGCTTCTTATTCAGCACTGGCAATTTTTGCTATTTCTATGGCTTTGACCGCAGGTAATACAATACCTATTACAACCACATCGACTTCCACATCGACGTCACCGTCTTCGTCTTCGTCGACGACTTCCACTTCAGACACGTGGACGTCAACTAGCTCTTCGTCGATAACATCGACACATATGATGACGTCGGGGACTGCGTATACCGAGGAAGATTATGAATTCCTTGCTGAGTGAGTTAGTTGTTTATACAGATGTTAGTGTTAGGTTTAAAACTGATCATTAGGAAAACACTTCGATTAATGATTAATTAATATAATTAATTTAGTCAAAACATTAAAATGATAGGTAAAAAAATCAAACGGTTAAGAAAAGTATCTGGAATAGTTTATCCGTACCATTTATTGATCACAAGATGATGCAGTCTTAGTTTGCTTTAACTTCGGTGAAAAGCCTGTATTGAAATTGTCAGAAAACCTAGGAATGTCTCACATGTTTGACAGGTTGGAAAAAATAATTTTCTAATTTAAGCTACCTACGAGCTTTACAAAACTACCTACAAAACGTTTTGTCATCTCATCCCAATGTTCTGTAACTTACCTCAAGATTAATTCGATATAGCATTGCGCATAAAACATATCACTCAAGATTTGAAAGTCACCACACTGTAACAGTAACTCTATCATTTCCGTAAAGGATTATATTTAATATCAATAATTTCCTTATGTGCCTATGAAAACCAATCGTGCCTCACTTAATTAAAGCAAATAGGATAATGCTAGACTTAAAATTACGTTTAATCCTATGGCCACCCTTAAAATCTTGTCCAAGTTGGGTTCCATATATTTTATTTAGAATTCCTTATTTCATACTCACTCTTGCAGTATCAACAAAAAAGCTATTTAAGGTAAAGCAAGTGTCATAGAAAATTTATAGAATTTTAAAATTCATCGGATGAGTTGTATATTTTAAGGTAGATGTGTATGCCAAATTAAAAGAATCTCCATCCACTTATGAATTTATAGATATTTTTGTCTTCTTACTTGGTATTAAGAGTGTCTCTTTTTTAGATATAAGAAAACTCCATAAATTATGTTACACCCTATTTAGGAGACGTGTTATATTATTGAGTATCATTTGGAAACAAGATATAACAGACAAACCAGCCAAACATGTACTTGAATTGTTTGACTCAAACTATCCTAAATATGTAATTAATTGTTTAAAAGGTTGACCATTCGTGACCATACCGGGATTCGAACCCCATCCCCCCCTCCCCCACCCCACCCCAGTTTTGAAGCATTTTAACCCTAATTTGGACGTGCGACATTACATTGGCTCTACCTTAATACTATAGTTCGATATATTGACATGAACACGACAGTTACAAAGTACATTAATTGAAACTCTTATATAAATAACGTTATTTAACTGGTGGACTACATTAGTTATAAACAATCCAATAACTCCTAGTATTGGTCATTTACCAACTTTACGTGAGAACCTGTATTTAATTTGGAAATTTGCCATCATCAGACACACTGTCATACGGGACAAATTATGTCGTACCTTTTCCTGTTTCTTCATTCCTAAAGCTCACAATGTATACAATTGTCCCCACTATTCTTGTAGTGAGAAGCATGCACAAAAATGTTCATATACCATGTTCTCTTCTCATCCTCAATGGCAGCCTTCTCTCTATTCTCCTCATTATTTCTTCCTCTTCATCTTTTTCTTCTTCCATTTTGGCTAACTCCTTGGAAATAATTAGTAGATTTCAACGCTGGGTTGTAATTTAATTTTGGTTTTGTTTGCATTCTCAAATTACGTCACTGCTTTGTTTCTGATTAGATCTCTTAGTCATTTATTGACCGTGTACAGCTTTTCGGGGCAATAAGTAATGGTCCATTCATTGATTTGCTTTTCATTTACAGATACGTACGCGTAGAAGTCGAAACCATAAAGGATACATCATTTACGTGTGTCTTTGAAAACAAAACGTTCACTCAAGGTAAATGGTGACTGACATTAAGGTATTGTTTATGACACAATCTGTTGTCAATGTCAAGAGCTGTGCGTGCTAATGTTTGAATATGCGCTTCACAGAGTTGCTACACCGCTTTGTTCTGCGCTATTTACTAAAGAAGATGTGTATTTAGATTTAATCTTTATATATTAAAGGTATGTTGACTTTAAACTGTATACGGCGTTTATTTTAGGATTATTAAGCTTTCTTTACAACCCATGGAAAAATGCTTTAAAATATAACTGACAACTGATTATTTTAACTGATTCAGTTTGTGTTCTGTAGCAACCAGTTTTACAAGTATGTTGCAATAGATTATTGTCAAACCGAATACACAGTGAAAAAGAGAAATGCAATCAAACAAATTGCAAAAATATATACTGTGGAAAAGTGATTCTATGAAAAAAGATTGTAATTAATGTCCTCACGCACTTATGTACAAATAAGTGTTTTCTATGTGATTTCGTAAAATTCACACGCAATATTGCTCACTTTATACAAGGCTGAAAGAGATAAAACTCGCATGATTTCTTTATATGAAGTGTGTACACACACACAAAAAAAAAAAGAATTGTTAAGTGCCCACTTTAGATATACCTTTTCCTTATTAACTTATCTATATCCTCCAAGTTATTCATGGGCAGAATAACAGGGTCACGATAAAATTAGAAAGTAGGTGAGGACGTTCATTTTACTAGTGTGATTATGAGATTTCGGTTTATTTAGATTTTTCTATCAATAAATGAATCATTCTATGTTAAAACGAATAACACTTTGGCTTTTTACAATTCTCACTTCACTGAAACCGTGTTCTGTTTTTACGCTGATTTTGGCATCATTGTTTTAAAACTGAATGGAATCGTGTTTTGCCAAGTGCTAATTTATTTGTCAGACAATTCACGTGATGACATTTGTTGTCTTTGAGGATATGTATACTCTTCTTTCAAATTGTTTAAACCCATGTGACTTGCTATCTTTGATTAACTTCAGAATGAAATGATACATACTATACATTATTCCATATATCTACTATGACCATTAGTGAGTGTTGTTTATTTCACCTGTATTATATTTTCTTAAAACGTTGTTCACTCATAAAAATGTACGCAGATTTTGGCCGATGGCCTTATGTTACCAATAAAAGTATTGTATTGTATTATTCTGGTCTCTATTCCTCCTAGGACAAGTTGTTAAGCGGACTAATTTCACGGACTGTATCTGTGCCACGAGAAGTTACATTGTGTGTATCGAATTGAGGTGCAATAGGCCACAGTGTATAAACCCACAGGACGATAACAGTCATGCGTGTCCTTTCTGTCCTGACGGTGAGTTTTCTTGGTGTAATCCATCATTATTGTAACCATAACCAACAGCACTAGCAACAGCAGAAACAACTACATCATCATAGTCATCAGCATAATTGCTACAACAAAGCGTGTGGTGCCACGGTGCAACCGTCAGCAGCATAAGTGGTTTCCTCCCTCCCAACGAAATGTTGATACATTACGATTGCTATTACTGTCGCTGACGCTATAAACAAAACGTTTTGGTCCGGCTGCAGTCATCAACAGCAACGTACATTTTTGTTGTTATAGCTATTGTTGTTACAATCGCTTACTTACGAATACTTACCATTCATTTATCGATACTTATAAGGGAGGCAAATTCTGTAAAATTAACTCACGGCGGAATAAACGTCACAGATAATGCTGATGGGGTTTAGTCTTCTTATGTTGTCACTGCTATTTAAAGTATTGTACTAATTACTTGCACGGAATAATTGTGTCAGTG
The DNA here is from genome assembly GCA_007844125.1 of Sinonovacula constricta. Taxonomy (NCBI): domain Eukaryota; kingdom Metazoa; phylum Mollusca; class Bivalvia; order Cardiida; family Solecurtidae; genus Sinonovacula; species Sinonovacula constricta. Next base: position 8,588,572 of record CM017561.1, read on the forward strand.
CATCTAATGCTTTTAACATCATAAGATGTGTTTCTATTAGAACAATCTTGACTTGACATTATTTAAGAACAAGGAGATCAGTTCCTCTCTTCGCACAAGCAAATCAGCAATTGATTGTAAACTATTTTTACACATTTCATTTCATCGTTCTTTTATATTTGTCCATTTCCACAACCACGTGCTTGGCAGAGAGTAAATCTAAAATAAGGTAAACTGTCTGATTACATCTTTAGAGACTGTCCAGGGTCGTTATGTTGTATTTATGTAAAACTATGTATATAACTTATTAGCAAATTATTAAGACAAAAATTAATTCATAATGAAATAAAATTCTCTTATTCCAGATATATTTCATTCTGTGTGGAAAGTCTATGTATTTTTGATAACCGCACATATTATTGTAAAAACAAACTAGTTTCTACTAAATGAATGATAAACATTAAAGATTATATATTTGGGATTACTTCAGGTGACAACTGCAGATACCAGAACGAGATTATTAATGTAGGCGACATCCTAGTGACCGCTGAAGGTATGGAGTGTGCTTGTACAGATCCATGGATGGAGGAGGCTATTTGTATGATAGCCTGAACTATGTCATAGTGCTGGGTGCAATATTGAAATGAGACAGACAACACAGCACAAAATCACACAAGATGTCTACAGGGCATCATGTTCTTTTTCATATCACATTATTCAGTTTATTGTGCTGTACGTACATACGTAAATAACTTAATAGTTGATTAAATACATAATTTTATATTTGTGTTCATGTTTTAGCATAAACTGTTATCCTTTGTCAATTTCGTATATACACAAACACACAACTTATTTAAGCAGAAGAGAAAAGGAAAGAAAAAGGGAGAAAAAAGAAAAGAAAAACATGTGAAATTTTCCCAAAGTATAATAAAAAAAAGAGAAAACAAGATGATATTCATGATACATAGTTATTGCTGAAAATTTCAGTTTTAACATTAAATGAGTTATCACTAAACAAACTTCTACACAAACATCAACATCCAAACTATCTCACAAGCAAACCACTGACTTCCAAGTTGTAAATACAAGTAACATCATTTAAAAATAAAAATTAACAATATAAAAGTGTTGTCACCATCATCATCATCATCATCATCATCATCATTATCTTGTTTTATGTAAGGAATGATAAATGTATTACATATGTATTCATCACAAAATTAAAGTTAAGGTGCTAACCACTGAACACACCTAAATTAATATTAAAATAAATAATATAATTCAGATCAATGACAAACTGATTCATAACAAAGAAATTGTTGGGGATTTTTACAACAGCACTTGGTTTTAATTAGGACTATAAAGATTGAATACAAACTGGTGCAAGGGAACAAAAAGTCTATAAAGGACTAAGAGTATATGTTTTGAAATACATTGCAGCCAGCAATTATGATACTAAGAGTGTATAAAAGCAAAAAGACTACTTACAAGTGAAATATTACAATTACTTCTGGAAATCAATAAAAGCGCTGTAACCATTGTTAATTACATGCATAGGTCATTATAAATGTAGCACAATGAAGAAACTGTATCAAAAGATTGCAAAAATATGTAAATAATATTTTAGTTAAAAATATAATAACTATGGAATGTAGCGCTAAGAGTACAATTACATGGCCATTTGACAAGTAACATTTAAGTATGCCAAAACACACAAAACACATCAGGTCAAAGAAGAACAAACTTGCCAGTTTTACCCGGCAATGGTAAATCTACAGATAAGAACTAATGAAAAAATAATTGAAGATGGTATTTATAGTTTTTTTTTCACATTTTTTATTCACAGTTAAATGTTTTGTTTTAATATTCAAATTAAATAACAACATCAGCAATCCTGTATGAGTAAATTGCCCTCTATACTATTCTTCATGTTATCACAGGTAAATAATATAATTATACAGCATGTATGAGGGACAATTGAATCATCAATATACATACCTAATATAATGCACAGTTAAATAAATTATTGCAAATGCAAAGATATGAATATGGCAACCTAGTAGCATGATTAGCCCTTCCACCGCTGAGATACACCCTATCCCTCATGTTGTTAACAGAACAGTTGTCAATTACTAAAAATGTTTCTAATCCTGTAGTCATAGTATTCTTGTACTATTTAAATGTATGTCATAAAAAGGTTCAGGATGTTCCTTTTAGTGAATGTAATTAAATACTGATCATTTGATCATTTATGTTTTATTTTCCAACAGTGGTATTTTGAAATAAGCTGTATCGTCTTGAAGCATTGCAATATAACCTGCAAGCAGCCAGCACTTGCTTGTGTATGTGTGCAGCTTATCAGAACAAATCCCTGTCCATCATTGAGCTTACTGAGTATTCATTGGTCGAGACAATAACTTCGTGCCCCACCTACTGGTGTAAGAATAGTTAAATAAGAACATGTAGTTGTCTGATGCACAAACAGGAAAAAGTTAAATATTATTGTCAATGGTTATAACACAATTTGAAGTTACAAATAATTATATTCAGCAAATTACCCATAAAAATGATAATACCCTAAACCAGCAAGACAGGTGATAAAAAAAATTCAAGACATGGCATGAGCTTCTTTATGAAAGCCAAGTTGAAAATTTGAGGGAAAAGGTTTTAATTTTTGAGAGAAAGATGAGGGCAGCTAAAGCAAATCTTTGATGGATTTAAGCTAGGTCTACTACATGTTGGAGATCTTGAAGACCCAGGCGTAGTCACAAGGCATCTGGTGGAAAGGGATGATAGGAACTTTGATGATGATCCCCTTGCTAGGCCCCTTGCTCCAGGTGAGCGGGCCAGGGTAGCCCAGCAGGGTCACCTGACTGTCAGGACTGGGGTTCGGGCAGTCCAGATACAGCTGGTCAGTCTTGGGCCAGTCCAGACTGATAGCATATATGTCCAGGCCCTGAGCTGTCTTTTTCGATGTGTACCTAAGTAAAATATATATATACATGTTCGATCAACTTGCTGAGCACAAATTATAAGCAAATATTTTACAAAAGATGTCTGTCAAAAATATATGACCCCAACCCTGCCCTGCCTGGTATCACCCACTGACTTTAAAACCTCTAGTAGTCAACTCATTATGACCAATGTCCATACCAAGTTTGAAAAGTGTGGACTTATGGTTCTGTAAACATCACTCAGAAACTAAAATTATATTCCCGGTCACAGGTCAAGGTCACTGTAATCTTGTTCATTGCATCACTTACCCACTAATCATGACCAAAGCCATGACACCACTGTGGCCATTCTGGCCTTTGACTGTGTTTTTGTTTCTAAGTGATCTTGTAGAACAGGAATTATGGTTCATCTGTTAGAGGTTTAATTGTTAGTGGCATTCTGGTTGTTAGTTATAATAAAAGTGAGCAAATATGAGGGATATAAAGAAGTAAAAATGGTAGTATTAATGATAGAAAAGCTACCACAAAGGTAGTTGTTGACATAGGTTTAAAGAAACTAAAGAAAGAATAATGGGGGTTATCTGAAGACGCAATTTAAAAAGAACAAATGTATTTTTATTTTTTTTGAAAGATGTCATTCATTTGTTAACTTTAAGTTTAAAGAATCAGCATGCACCACCCAACACCTCAAACTTTATGTCCATATACATACATCTAGAGAACATTTGAACCCACAATTCTCAAACTAAGCAGGGATATTAAGTCATGTGGAGTAGATGACCCCTTTTGGTTTTGAGGTTACTGACTCAAAGGTCAAGGTCACAACTGCCTAGTAATTTGACTTTGATTTCTGTTCAAAAGAACATATGTGCTCACAATACTCAAACTTGTACTGCACAATTGGGTTGTTTAAAGCTGAACACGAAGAATTATTGAATGGTGAAGCAGAGCTAAGTATTAAATACAACCTGCAATGTTTTTTCAGGATGTATTGACATTGATAATGTAGACAGGTTTACAGAGAAAAGAAAGGGAGCAGAGCAGTTGCAACTTTAATCCTCATACCTGTATGTTTAAACAAGTCTTGATAAAAAATAAACATTTTAATATTTTGTACAAAAAATGTGTTGAAATTTAAATAAATGCTAGATTCCCAGGTTTAACTATTACTTTTGCATGTGAACTACTGAACATGATCATTTTTAAGCTAATTAGCAAATCTGTCTTCAAAATCTATCAAACTCAATACAGATAGAAAGAAGTGGAAAAAACATGAGTCACACAACTACTGCAGCTTTATCTTGGTTGAACATTATGCACTACATTGTGGTGTGCATAACTACACTTTGTCAAGTTTATCAAACCACAAATAATATTTCAGTTATGTGCTAAGCTGGTGTCCACTTCAAGCAGATATAGTGCTGCCTTCACTGTGCATAGCATGCCATGAATACCTGGCATGATACCACACCCAGTCACATTATCCTGACAATGGGCTGACCAGTCAGGGAACTACTCTTATATTTGCTTGAACATCAGCAAGGAAGCCATACCACTACCATTTTTATTTACTTTGGTATGTCATGACCAGGATCAACCCGGGCCTCATGTACCTGCAGCTGATATTGTTTGTTTGTTTATTGGGTTTATCGTCCAACCGTATTATAGTTATCTGGAGATGGTGTCCACTTGAAGCAGATATAGTGCTGCCTTCACTGTGTATAGCATGCCTTGAACACCAGCCCTGATACCACACCCAGTCACATTATCCTGACACCAGGCCAACCAGTCATGGAACTAGCACTTCAGCTTTAGCAAGGGAGCTATACCACTAGCATTTTTAATGACTTTGGTATGTTGCAGCCTGGGATTGAACCCAAGCCTCCTTTACCTGGAGCCGATGCTCTACCGATTGGAGCTGATATATTGTAATTGAGTTGTTTGGTGGTAAAAGCCTCAACATAATACCTATAGGCCTTAAAGTTACCACATGATGCCCTAAAAATAAGGCCTATGCCATACCAGACATTGGGTGTGATGGTATCATTCTGACAGGTCCAGGGCCTCGTCTCATAGATGGCATCACCGTTCACATTGAGCCACTGACCCATCTGTCGCAGCCTCTCTTCAAACACTGGGATGATCGTACCTTCCTTAGTCGGACCCACATTGATGAGGACATTACCCCCACAGCTGAGGAAGTACAATAATATATTGACAAAGATAACATTATGGATTTCATTTAGTTTTTAGAATATAGATTGCACCAACACAATTATCATATTGTCAAGTCCTAGCTGGACTGAAAATTGTAATGTGGCCTTATCTGGCTTCATGCTGTGATCACAGTTGGAGGGACGTTAGGAAGGGGGGGTCTAGCCTCAGGCTGCAGTGGTATCAGGAAAGGGGCAGGGATTAGAGTGTTACTGACCAATGGCAGTGCAGTAAGTCGATGTCCATCAAGTGTGACTAATTGTTTTTTGACCTGTTCCCCTATGATACATCTGCTTATGATAAACTAATCACGTGTCCAGCTGTGATCTCACACCATGGTGTTAGAAGGCCATTTTTCAATGCATTTAAATTAAATTATCTGTGCCTTATTCCAGTCACAAACCACCAAGATTCTTACCTCACTGTAGATACAATAGTTGTGATAAGGTCATCTGTAGTCAACATGGAGTTCAGATCTGCATTGCGACGGTATCCCCAAGAATTCTTGTCTATTGTCATGCAGTTTTCCCATTTCCTCTTCTGCAGCTTACCTGTTAAAAGTCCAATAAATTTTGAGAAGTTGTCAATAACTCCAACAGTTAAAATCATCTGGAGACTACCAGCTAGGAAGAAAAGAGACCCCAGGTTTTTGGTCTGGGTAGAATTACTGACAAACTTAAGGCGTAAGCTATTTGAATTTATATAAACAAAAGACATTTGTAAAACATATATGCTCCTCCTTACTACCTGGTTTTACCAAGTGACCCCAAATCCATCATTGATCCTTAGTTGTCTACTCATTTTGACGAATGTCCGTACAAAGATTGAGGACTGTGGTCTCAGGCGTTTTCTAGATATCAATTACAAATGATGTGGTCTATGGACCAACCTCTGTAAAACAATATGCCATCACATCTTCAATTAGGGAGCATAAGAAAATAAAATGATATATATCTGATACATATATGTACCTTTATGGACTGGTTTATATACATGTATTTGTAATACACCTGGGGATCATGAACGAACATACTTATCTAAACTAGGACATCACACAATGTTGATCACAGTCTCTGTGGCCAGTTGCAACAACCCAGTCTAATTTACATTAATCTAATCATTAACTATAGGAAGCAATGATATAATATTAAGAGCTGGCTTATCAGACAAGTTAAAAAGGTCAGCCCAACCCTGAAATGTTAGTCGACTCTGTTCTGTTAAGATTCCAATTAATTGCTCCGGTCAATGCGTTTTTCACAAAATTTCCTTAGTGTATGAATTACAGGTCTAAGTTCGTGCAGTTCCCAACTTATACACCCAAGTGGCAGCTACATAAGTATTGATTAAAAAATCTTAATTAATATAAGTAAAGTCGAAAATCTCTAGGTAGAACCACTGGCAGGATAATAACATGTCAGTGAGTATTAAAATCTTGAATGAATACTGGTATATTAAATGGAAACTACTATCCTGCAAGACTGCCACTATGAAAAAAGAACGTTAAACTATACACAGGGACCAAATATAAAATTTTCTATCCTGATGAAGACTCTAATATAAGTTAAAACTAGTTGAAAATTTAAACAGTTACACAAATAATGGTGCTTGTCATTCATTCCATCCTTTCTTATTATTACTGTATGTATTAAACTTTATGATAAAAATTATCATTTCATCCTAGAAAAAATTAAAAAAAGGAGTGAGTTTAAAATAACTAATAAATAACCATCATTACCTGGGTTATAGCGGTCAGTGCAAGTGAGATATCCTCCATGGTGACAGAGCGTTCCATCCCCCCAGCGGTCATTGGTTACAACAGTGTCCTTTACTGGGCTATGATGTGGGTAATGGTGGAGAGTAATACATGGGGAATACAATGGTACAGATGCAAAATAGATGTAGGGATACATTATCAATATATGGGTAGTTTTAAGTGATGAATGGGATCAAGAAAAACATAGATGGATATGAAGACATCTGTCCAGCCCAGACAAGGCATGGCTGAAGGTGATGGGGAACCACCTCACCTTCAGTCAATACATGTCAAATAGCCCCACATGATGGCAGAAAATACTACAATATTTGTTAATATGATATGGTTGTTTTAATCCCTTTGACGTGTACACTTTAACCACAGTAGCTACATTCTAATAACGCAGGGTCCTTGTTATATTAATATTAACTTATACTTTAGGTAAAGAAGGTTTTCGTCTTTTTTTTCCCATTTTTTTTTGGAAATGTTGAAGGTGTGACGTAAGATAGACTGCTGCACTCATTTAGACCAGGTCACGGAGTGCAAACGTGACCTTTACCTCACATTGTTATACAGTTAGTTTTGTCAGGCAGTCATGAACGATAGCAGTACGCTTACATAAAAAATGTATAGTCATGTAGTGGGTATAAAAATGTGAGTATGTAAGAGATAGGTGAAGTGACTATCCAGCAGCGGCTGGCTTGGCGAGGGGTTGGTTAGAGCCAGGAATAAAATGTTTAAGTTACAGAAGACTTTGTTCCTGCCTTCATCTCCGGCTATGTATCCGATACTACACTACAACAGTATATCTGTTATCTGGAAACAGTGTGTCCACTTGAAGCATGAACAATTTTTACGTCCTATTAACCTGAGCCTACCTGTCATTATAGAGCCAGGCCAGAAAACCTGTGGAGTTCCAGTAAGTGTCTGGCGCACCCTCCGCCCCATCTGACCAGATGATGTCTGGTTTATACCGGTTCACTATCTCGTACAGCTCTGGCATTGTCTTGAACTAGATGATTATAAAATTTTTGTTTCTTATTATATACAATTATCAAATTTCAATTTATTATGGTCTTGATGTTGCTAGTATTAAATATTTGTTTTCAATTTATGTTTTCACATTTTACCGAAAGTGTTAAAAAGTGATGACTGATCGTTTGTTTGAACAGCTACCTAAAAGACAGTCACTTCAGAAGTTCCACTTAATTAGATTAACATGATTGCAAATCAACATAAGCAAAATATATAAAAAGTATGGCTGACTTTTACAAAATTTCATGTTTTGATGTTACAGTTATGGCGATTCATGGAAATCAATGATAATGATCGGAGCAAAATTTGTGATCTTGAGTTGTTAAACATTTACTGAAAAACTCGTAAGCGGTCAGGTTTTTCACTTACTAGGTAATGAATTGCAACTAAAATGTTTTATTTTACAAGAAGAAAGTGCCAGAGTTTTTGTACTTAAGGGCCCTCAAGCTGTTGTGGGTTTTTTTTTTGTGTTTTTGTGTTACATCGCACCGACACAATTATGGTATTATTGGTGACATTCACTTAATTATTGGTGTAGGAAGACCCCATGCTTATGTCTGGGTAGAACAACAATTGCATGGTAGGTTAGCTAGGAAACCTCCTGCCCCAACCAGGACCTGAGGGGCTGAGAAGTTTCAAGTCTGCAACTCTAACAGGTAGGCCTTGGGTGCCCCCACTCCTCTTAAGTCATATCAGCCCTATTTATTTGTAATTATTACAGTTTGTATTTATAGACAACTGAACAGGAATTCAACCTTTGAGTACCTAACATCTTGTTTAATACCTCAACAAAATCATTGGTTTTCCAGCTGTTGTTTTTGTCCTGAAGGTAAAGTGGGTTGTACCATTCAAACAGAGAGTGGTAGAGTCCAAAATGAAGGTCAGTCTTTTTCCTTATTGCATCTGCCAGCATACCTGTCAAACAGAATTATTTCAAAATAGCATTAATCTATTATTGTGGCATTTGTGGTCTAGTAGTTAAGATGCTCGACTCAGGATCAGAGCGTCCATGGTTTGAACCCTGAAACTATACATTGCTTCATGTACTTGGTACCTAAGTACTGGTCCTACCCAGGAAGTGGGCAGTAGAGAGGGCTATATCTAAGTTGAAAGAACTTGTTTTCCATTGACTATTAATAAATAAAAATAAACAATAATAATATAATAATAAATAACAAAGCTAGCATTAATCTATTAGTATGTAAATGGTGATTTTCCCAAACAAATATACATACAGGCATAGATTTGGAATAAAACATCACTTCACATGTACTGCCTCAAATTATTAAAAAGAATCTGCTGATAACAATGTACATGTACTAACCTTGAATTATTGATTTAGTACATGTAAACTCAGGTAACTTATGCAAGGTGCAACAGGTGTTATTGACTACAGGTATCATTTAAAGTTACTTGAAATACTGCACAAAAGATTTCATGTCTGTGGTGTATTTATTTGTTCATAAAAATCTGACTTCTATGAGTAATCATGCTAATACAATACCAAAATAAAACTGGTCAATCCTTGTTTACTTTTTTTTAAAAGATAATAAATAACTTATTTATTTAATAATATAGTATATTAGTGCTGATAATCAAACAAAGTCCTTACAGTAATGACCATATTGGGATCTTAATTACCCATACAGAATGTTAACTCACCAACAAGATCTTTGTTGGGACCGACATCCATGGAATTCCATCCAAAGGAGTACTTAGAAGGCCAGTTGGTGTACCCCTCATGGTGCTTGCTGGTCAGAACAACATACCTGCAACAACAAACACAGTTTATTTTAAATTTCTTAATGTGTTATGATAGACCAGATGGTGTATTTTAGGTATTATTCTTGTTAGTGGTGCACTGTACTGCCTGTTGCTGCTGATATTTATGTGGAGAAGGTGATCTGTTTGGTATATAATGTAATGACAAACAGCTGCTGATATTTATGTGGAGAAGGTGATCTGTTTGGTATATAATGTAATGACAAACAGCTGCTGATATTTATGTGGAGAAGGTGATCTGTTTGGTATATAATGTAATGACAAACAGCTGCTGATATTTATGTGGAGAAGGTGATCTGTTTGGTAATGTAATGACAAACACATGGAGAAGGTGATCTGTTTGGTATATAATGTAATGACAAACACATGGAGAAGGTGATCTGTTTGGTATATAATGTAATGACAAACACATGGAGAAGGTGATCTGTTTGGTATATAATGTAATGACAAACACATGGAGAAGGTGATCTGTTTGGTATATAATGTAAGGACAAACACATGGAGAAGGTGATCTGTTTGGTATATAATGTAATGACAAACACATGGAGAAGGTGATCTGTTTGGTATATAATGTAATGACAAACACATGGAGAAGGTGATCTGTTTGGTATATAATGTAATGACAAACACATGGAGAAGGTGATCTGTTTGGTATATAATGTAATGACAAAACACATGGAGAAGGTGATCTGTTTGGTATATAATGTAATGACAAACACATGGAGAAGGTGATCTGTTTGGTATATAATGTAATGACAAACACATGGAGAAGGTGATCTGTTTGGTATATAATGTAATGACAAACACATGGAGAAGGTGATCTGTTTGGTATATAATGTAATGACAAACACATGGAGAAGGTGATCTGTTTGGTATATAATGTAATGACAAACACATGGAGAAGGTGATCTGTTTGGTATATAATGTAATGACAAACACATGGAGAAGGTGATCTGTTTGGTATATAATGTAATGACAAACACATGGAGAAGGTGATCTGTTTGGTATATAATGTAATGACAAACACATGGGAGAAGGTGATCTGTTTGGTAATATAATGTAATGACAACACATGGGATAGGTATCTGTTTGTATATAATGTAATGACAAACACATGGAGAAGGTGATCTGTTTGGTATATAATGTAATGACAAACACATGGAGAAGGTGATCTGTTTGGTATATAATGTAATGACAAACACAAAGTTTTGTTTACTTATCACATGCAATATGTTGTTTATATCATTTATTAGATGGAGAGCTTTTCATAACCCTTTAAAAAGACTGCACTTCCATGTTAATTAACCATCCAATATGCTGGAGTACAATTCATTACTTTAGTTTAGAAATTGTCTTAATTACCTAGATTTTGCATATGTTATGTAGTCTACACATACAGTGTAAAACACAAATAACAATCAGACAAATAGCTTTCAGTAAACAAAAATGGAAAAAAAAGTTTAAAGATAGTTTTATTTCTTACCTAATCCTAAATGGCTTATTAATCTCCCTTTTTCTTATAATCATTTTATCTCATAAACATTATAAAAGCTAGATTCATCTTCAATTCTGGGGGAGAGGGCAGGCGGTGCATAGTTTGACTTTGCCATAATAGTGGGTTGGGACTTTTGGAAAAAAAAGAGACTACATAAACATTGAAAAAGATAACTATATATATATAACTATATATATATATATATATAGTTTATTTTATTTATGCACCATTTTGTCAATTATATATCTTTAAATTTTCTAATAAAAATCACCTTGCACCTGACGCCTTGAAAATGTCTGCCCAAAATTCTGGACGGAAAAACTCCACTGTAAACTGAGGTGCAAAATCCTGGTATGTAAAGTCTGGTTTGTAGTTTTCTTTCATGTAATCAGTGACTCCTTTGTTACCATTCTTCCAGTAGTTCCACATCCATTCTGATGACATACTCGGCACCGAAAACACACCCCAGTGGAGAAATATTCCAATCTTGGAGTCGTCATACCAAGATGGAAGAGGCCTTGAATCTATTGACTTCCAGTTTGGTTCATACCTTATCCCTTCAGACAAGGATATGCATAAGTAAGCAAACAAAAACAACCGAAAAACTTGCTCCATCATGGTCGCCAATCTTTGTTAAGCCTGAAGCAAAAGAAGGGGAACATGGAATGCAACTTCACGTGACCATCTTTTTGTTTTTGTTGTGTCATGTGCAATATCAAATGACCAAAATAGCAAGCATTTGGAATACAGACTTGTGCTACAGTAACCACTGTCGTCATGAAACGCATGTGACCATGGTCAAGATCACCCGCCATCTATATATATCGTCCGGTAACATTATTTAATGCTCATCTATTTTAATGCCATTTTTATTTTTATGTCAGACACTGTGACATATGACCTCTGACGTAAGTTCTCGTGACATTTCTTGGCGAACACATATTCTGACACCTCCAGCAGAACACTTAGATTCCAAAGTTAGGATGTCACAAATTCAAACTGAATCACATTATGTCACCTATTTTTCTTATTATCATAAAAACTCAAAATTTGCATGTTGTTTTCAATGATAGTTAATATTACAGCATACCAAGTGTCCTTCTAAAGGAAAACCCATTTCATAAGTCATAAGTCATAAGTCAAATGACAGTCATGTGCTTAAAAGGTTGGACTGTAAGATGTATGGGTTAATTACAATGATTGCGTATGTCTGATTGAAACATGCACAGCCATCTTTTAAAGTAAGGAATAATCATAGACTTAGCTGGTTTCTTGATATTCTTCTCTCATTATGTTGTTATTTATATTTTGAGAGTCATCTAAAAAATACAGGATATACTACCCATCTCAGATATGGGCAGCCATGGACAGCCATGGACCTATTAAAAAAAGTTTGCCATTCAAGACGGTTGCCCTGAGAGTTTGGTCTACCTGAACTGTCGGCGAGACACAGGTTCAGTGGGAGGGTGAACCCAGACCAGCCAAAACAAAAGTGAAAAATTATCTTGATCGATTTTTATATTAAATATTGTGTAAAAAAATTACAAAGTAAGCAGAATTGTAACTAAATGATTGAACAATATAAGCAAATTTAAGTAGATTAAAATATATGACATATTTTTGTGACAATATTTAATTAAACCTTATGTGCGTCGAAAACGGGTACTCCAGGATATTATTATATGCCGACTCTAAATAAAAGTTAAATAAAAAAATAAAATAAAAATAAATAGCAAGGTTGATGACA